>OX418220.1:33486947-34061947 GCA_948455865.1 Conomelus anceps
AGGAGTGGAAGATATTAATTGTGAAAATTTAATTTCTCTAATATATCAGGACAATGTGGGACAAGACTTAAGATTAATATAAAAATAATGAGAGAAAAATGTGTAGAATATTGAAACCAGAATTTGCGTACTTTGATCAAAATTTAAGAGAAACCTTCAGTAAGAAACTTATTTAAAAAAATCTTACACAAATAAAAAAATCCTGGACTGGAATAAATAAAACTGAACTGGAAGCGCAATGGAAGAAGGAGGAGAGCACAGCAATAAGATAAGCAGCAAAGCCGGACCGTGTGAACATCACAGTACAGTTGACGCCGTACAGTAAAAAAACCGTACCGCAAAAAAACTGTATCGTCTGAACGGCCTAAGCTGCTAACAACTTCATGATCGTTGCTATCAAAAAAGCCGAAACATATTAATTTAGTCTTATTTCTAAACATAATCCGTAAGAAGGACGGGCACAATAGCTAGTTATCATCTAAAGATGATATTTTTGTACAGTAGCATTCATCGATTCCCATCAGCTGTTCAATGCTGTTGTCAATATCCGCCATTGCGGAAGTCTTCAGTATAAAGTAATAGCAATTAAAGGAATTCGAAATTAATAAATTCTGTTTATGAATAAAGATATTGTAGCTTGGCAATAATGTTACAGAGGAATGCCAACATCAGTTTATAAGCTTTTAATATCACTCAATATGTGGATTATGGCATGCTTTGCGATTTTGGTCTTCCACTCTGAACCGGATTATTATCTGAATACAATCTCCAACGTAGACTCTAGTAAAGATTGCTTTTGAACGTTTAGTACCTATCATTGAATCTGCAGGGTGCTATGTTAGTATGGTGGAATAGGGGATACTCCAGTTTCTATTCAGCATCCTGGTTTGACCTAAATTCTGTAGAGGAAAACTAGGGTGAACATGGAAGGGGTGGCACTGCTCTACGAGCTTGATAATGATCTGTTGGTGATGTGGAGAGGAGGGTTTGGAGGTACTGCTGTTCAGTAGGATCTCATTCCCTGATAGCCAATTGCAAACATCGTTTATCCTTTCGCTATATGCACTTGATTTTACAATTCAACGCTTATTGTACTAGATTTGTAATAATAGCACTTTGCAGTTGAATGTGCAAGTTATATGGCTATGTGGCAGACAGTGGCGTAGCCAGGGGGGGGCCCATGGGGCCCGGGCCCCCCCCCCCCCCGAAATTTCAGAAATAAAAAATTCTCAAATAAATAATAGATAAGGGTTTATTAAAGCCGAAGGGTTCTATCTGTTTTGTTGTATTATAACGAACAGATTACAGAAACACTGTTTGTGTAATGGAATATAGCTACAGTTATAGTCAGATTAATGCATTTTTCAAATTTTTCCTCAATAGTTACTCATATAGAAACTTTTTAGGTGCTCAAATGGATAATTTTGATTTAAAATGAGCTACGAAATCGAATAAAACATGTTAGATAACTGTGACTACCATAACTATTTATTCATTACATTAAATAAAACGCAATTTTTCAAGTTTGAAGTGGATTAACTTTGTTAATTATTGATAAATCACCTTTTTGAATAAACTCATCTTGTAGAAAATTTAGTTTTGAAGTTAAAATTCAGTATAACCTACTAGCCTTAACGCACCCAAAGTTCATAAAATCGGGATTTATAAATGAAAACACACAAATAAATGCAAGTTCTATGCAAGCGCGTAAATTAATCAGTGTGCTATGATAAAAAAATTCCGATTTCATGAACTTTGGGTTGGGTGCGTTTTAGGCTAATGACATAAATTGTATGAAACTTATAATAATTTGTATTAATTTTGAGATTCAGTACATAAGTTAAGTATGATTAGTTCCAATTCAAGGGTTTTGACTCAAAATAGTCACAGATATCGGTATATCAAACTTTATCATTTCAAAACAGGCCACCTAGGTTCTTGGGTAGTAATTTTTCAAAACTTTCTTTTGAACTTTAGAGCCTAACAAGTCTAGATTAGCTTTTCACACCACTAAATTTTAAAAAAATCCGGACCCTCCTATACCCCAGACCCCCCCTTGGTGAGCCCCCCCCCCGCGAAATTTGATCCTGGCTAGCCACTGCCCACACACCCCCCCTTGGTGAGCCCCCCCCCCCCAAATCTAATCCTGGCTACGCCACTGGTGGCAGATATACCTATACTGTATGCAGTTATACGGCTATAGCATTTACAACCATGCAATATTGATTTTCTACTGATAATTATGAGTGTGATGGCTGTCGTTTCTTGCCTCACTGACACATATTTAGTGTCTATAATTTTATAGACTTCAATCTCAATGGTTTTCACAACAATATGGAAAACGTTGAAGTTCAATTAAAAAGTCCTTAAAATTCAATTTTACTGAATTGTTTTTCTTCATTTTTATTCTTCCATAATTTAAATGCTTTTATTGTGTTTGTTTCTTAGAGCCTGCACTCATCTATCGCTACTCTTTTTCAATTTTTATGTACATGAGTATTATTATTGTTCTCGTTATTCTTATTTATTGTTCAATTTTGTAATATATTCTAAATTTTAGAGAGATTTCACTTTCACTGTACTGCTATCTCAAATTGTCTATTGTCTGTATGTGACTGTATGGAGAATGTCGTGGGAAAATTTTCCCTTTCAATCACTCATAATCACTATTAATAGTGATATTAAACCCCAAATCATGTTTAATCCTCAGTCATTCAATGATCTCTCTGATAAATAGCTGTAGATTTCAAATGAGTTTAATTAATTATCGGTGCTATGTGACCAACGAATGTTGCAATTTTGTTATCGTAGCAATTTAATCTAGAGTACTGTATTCAAAGCACCATCCAAAGTATTAAATAATTTTTCCACCAATAACATTCATAGACCTGTGTTAATTTCGTCAAGTTTTTCAAGGAGGCTGTGTGAAGGAGTTGCTCCTCCTATTTCAAATAGAAATTAGGATAATTTGGGAGAAATATATTTTCATTATTGGAATTTATCTCGGTAGCGAATAAGTCATATTAGAATGGCAAAGTGGGAGTTAAAGGCTAGTTTTGTATAAAAACTTTGATACAGTTCAATGCCAGTTTTGTATAAAAACTTTGAAAATTAACTCACGTTATGGCGTGACGGCCGTTTCGCTCTGTTGTCTAGAGCATCGTCAGACGACCCACAGTACACTGACTTAAGGTATGAGTTTGAGGTTTATGTATGTTGGAATAGTGAAGGGGTGGGGGGATGAGTAGGCGGGTGGTTTGAAGTTGGGATTATTTTGTCAAATAGAGTATGTGAGAAGAAGTTAATTTGATCATTTAAAATGTTGTCAGGTTGCTGCTTTGCATGTTTGTAAATCTCATATTGTTCTAAAACATTGAGTTTCTGGCTTTTGAGAGTGAAGTGTAGTGTGTCTAAATTAGTGTCAATGTCTGTATAACTGTGGCCTGTTGAAATGATGTGTTCAGCAAAAGTGGAATGTGTGTTTGGGTGTGAGATGGCTCTTGTGTGTTCTTTGAATCTAGTGGTGAATGTCCTGCCAGTTTGTCCTACATTCACCACTAGATTCAAAGAACACACAAGAGCCATCTCACACCCAAACACACATTCCACTTTTGCTGAACACATCATTTCAACAGGCCACAGTTATACAGACATTGACACTAATTTAGACACACTGCACTTCACTCACAAAAGCCAGAAACTCAATGTTTTAGAACAATATGAGATTTACAAACATGCAAAGCAGCAACCTGACAACATTTTAAATGATCAAATTAACTTCTTCTCACATACTCTATTTGACAAAATAATCCCAATTTCAAACCTCCCGCCTACTCATCCCCCCACCCCTTCACCATTCCAACATACATAAACCTCAAACTCATACCTTAAGTCAGTGTACTGTGGGTCGTCTGACGATGCTCTAGACAACAGAGCGAAACGGCCGTCACGCCATAACGTGAGTTAATTTCCATTTAAAAGTGTTTTTTCAAGTTTATATTACATATTAGTGGAAACAAGATGGATCTTCAACATCATAAAAACTTTGATACAGTTCAAGGCCAGTTTTGTATCAAAACTCCCCTCCCCAAAACTAATCCAACCTATCATACCAAACCTAACCTAGGTAAGTCCAAGTGAATCTAACCTATAACCTATCAGATCCCGAAAATTCCCGTTCCCACGGGAGCTACATATCACGAAAAAATCAACTTTTTTATCGTTCGTGCTAGCGCAAATTCATTGGTGTCATTTTGTTCAGCTCACCAAGGGGCTCAAATTCATCTATCATAATTATGTATCTCATGTAACCCAAAATCTTTGTTCCCATGGCAACTATACAACAAGGTATTGCTGAGTTCCCCCAAATTGAACTTTCAACACACATTGGGAGCACAAATTGAATTGTACTCTCTTGTTCTACCCACCAAGCCAGTTGAATTTCATAAATATCATAATATTGTCTGTCACTTAGGGTTATCAATTTTCACAGATTTTATACTTTGATTTTGTTATGTTATGCTTGAAGAAGCGATGGTTGGCCTTATCAATATTTTTCGTTATACATACTTTTCATCTTCAATATTCACATCACTCGGTTTCATACCGATAGTTCGATGAGTGATGTTATTGTATTTGTCTGAGAGTTTTGGAACTACCATTTATAATTTCCTTGTATGGTGAACTCACGAAACATTTTTGTTCCTTTTGGGTTCTATTGAAACGTTCACAGATTGCTGTTTTCTTATTACTGAAAGTACTAGTGATTGATATTGTACATTTAAAAAAAAGTTTTGAACAGGTGTTTTGCAGAATTCTTCACCAGCATCAGTTTGAAAATTCTTCATCTTATTCTCTTGGTATTGGTTTCAATTCGTTTGCAACATCATGCATTACCTGTTTTACTTTTCAATGGTATTGAAAAATGCAAATTTACTAAAGCAGTTCATTACTGTCAGTATGATTTTGAAGTTTCTATTGACAGTGCTGTAGTTTGACTTATCAACAATATCGGCCTGGTACAGATCTGTTGAGACTTTTTATTTTTGTGCGACGTGTGAGAAAATTGTGTCTTTCATTTAATTCTCGTGCCAGCTCATCTCTTGTATTCCTCATATTTTTAGAATATTTTTTTTATCAATCATCATCAGAAAATTAGTGTCTGAATTTCAACTTGGTGTGTTAAACAAGATAGTACATTCAATTTGTGTTCCTAATTTGTGTTAAATGTTTAATTTGGGGGAACTCAGCAATACCTTGTTGTGTAGTTGTCATGGGAACAGGATTCTGGGGTATATTTGGAACAAAACATAAATATTATCCACATTTGCTTTGAATTTAATTTGCTTTGTGAGCTTCATCCTCAAAAAAACAAATTGATTGAGTTCTAACTAGCAATTTCCAAGTTTTAATGTCTATCTGACTTCTGTTTTCCTTTGCCTCTGGTTTTGATTCCCATCTTTCTCCTGTTTTCCGTTGTCTCTAGTTTGCTCGAGTAATTGATGACATTTGGAGCAGGCACAACGGAAACTAAACAGAAAGTTGGCTCAACTAGCAAAGTCTGGTATGCATGTTGATAAATGGAAATTTCCTTGATGAAATGTGAAATTCATTGGGGGAATCGACCGGTAATTGACTTTCCTGTGTAGTGCTTCGCTTTTAATGTATCAATTTCCTTCAATTTCACATTCACATTTATTGTTTTGTAAACGTCAATAGTCAGTTATTAGATTCGAGTTTGTAGACTTCTCGTATGGAGAGATGAGCTTAGCAAACATTTGTCCTAACTGTTCCATCCTGTTGATTGAAAGCTCTCGGAAGCATAGGAAGTGATTGACTTTTGCAGCGTCCGTGGAGTTTACGAGTGGTTTCAGTTTTCATCAAATAAAATTTTTTCTTATTTTCTCATTTTTTTCTGTTTAACTGCAAACCGCTTCTTATTTTATGGTATCTGACTGTAAAACGAATTCTAATTTCATTAAGAGTTTCAATGTCAGATTCAAGTTTGAATAATTAATATAGGAATAATTGGCAATGACTGATTTTATTCCGAAATTTGTTATTGCATATGGAACTAAACATTAATTTGGATTTCTGTTTGCTTGTTTTTCATGCCAAGATCTCAAGTATCTCGCGTAACTCGCCCGGCAAACGGTACTTTCCGGCTAGTAATGTAATATACTGTTTTTATGTGCAATATTTTCTATAAAATGGCACCATTCTTCCGATAAGAATATGAAGCATATAGTATGAAACCAATAATTTAAGCTAATAAACTCATTTTATTATTCATTCTACTTGATTTCCGTTGCAATAAAATTTTTAAACTGGAAGATTTGACAAGCGATCCTGAATTTAACTTGAATCTCCTATAGATTGAATATTGATCTTATTTGATAGTTAAAATAGATTTTGATAAAATACCTAATAAACTGATTCATCAATAACGTAAAACATTTCGTTTTTATAAAATCAGAGACGGCCTTGAACTCCATCTAAACCTCCTATAATATTAAACTATTAACTATTAATATTATTTGATAGTTGAATAATGATTTCGGTTGCTCAAATTTCAAAATTAATTTGACAAAATTTGTCAAGAAGCCCTGAATTTTTTTTTTTTTTAGTATGAACCACATTGGTTTGAGACCTGTGTGTGGGTAATGAATTGGATGATGGTGATTGATGAGTTGGACCTACAGTTTTAGGTGGGTTCCTATCACCGGGAAATTATTTTACAGCAGAGAACACTCCTTTTTTGTAGGTCACCCTTACAAAGAGCGTCCAGATGTTTCGTAGCTTATCTCTGATTGAACAGATAACTGCTACGGCACTCGGCTATCACTTCCCTCAAATTCAACTTGAAATCTGCTTCAGATCGAATACTGAAACTGATTTAGAAAACCTGCATGAACTTGTAACGAAAACGTTGTAGGCCTATATTCCTTCAATAAAGTAAAACACAAAGCAACTACAGACGGCCCTGAAATCAGCATAAATCTTCCTTCAACTAAATTAATGAATTAATTTGATAAAGTATAGTCGACTATTGATTTCCATTGCTTGATTTTCAAAATTCAAGGTGAAATTCTATCAGTGCATTCATTAATAAAGTAGAAGAACTTATTTCTAAAGCAACTATTGGGTTTATTCCATTGGACTCATTGGAACTGTGTATGAAGTTATTGAGTCTATTTCTTAGTTCAGTTCTATTTCTGTGCTCTCATAAATATCGTCTATTTCATTGACTAAACAATGGCAGAGAGTGAAATATAGAGCAGATGCAGCCAATATAGTTTTGCCCCGAAATGATTCAGTAATTGATGGGGGTTCGATTGGACACTTATTGAAGGGGCGCAACAGGAAAAGAGGAAACGTTTGACATCCGCCGCTGCTTAGTACAGTATAGAGAAGGCGCAGCACTCTTTGTGGTGGTTATCGACATAGGTATAGTAAGCCTGTACTGTAGTTACTATAGGTCTATATGTAGTTGCCTGTTGTCGACTAAATAATGGGGACCCCTCCTCCCTTTAGCACGCTTTGGTAATTACTCTACCTCCTGTAGAAGGCAGTAGCACGCTTATAATCGACGTGTGCCAATAATCATTTTGAACGGCCCATTTTTGTTGCATTCGCCAAAACCAGTAATCAATTCCGTTTTTATTGAATTTTCACCACATGACTGGGTATCCATTTTCAATATTCATGTTTGGTAAGTAGAATGATTGAATTATTGATTTTATGATCAATTTTCATATTAATCAATGATAATTTGTTTGTTTGTTTGTTTTTTCTATCTTCCTGGAAACTCTGTACAGAGTATAGGAATTGTCAAAATTATAAAAATCACAATTAGCATAAAACTTACATTAAAACACTTGAGTAAAACCCACTCTCAACTCGACCCTTCCTCGTTCAAATACTCTTGAGTGGTGTAATCAACTCTATTTATTAGAAAAGTTTTCAATTCCTTCTTGAAAATCACTAAATCGTCACATTTTTTTAAATGTGATGGCAGCCTACTGCTGAATTTAAGTCCCATGTACGTTGGTTTCCTCTCAAATAGAGCCGTCCTATGGTATAAAGAAGTATATATTTTTTCTATTTCTAGTATTGTAATTATGGGTATCACAGTTTCTTGTCAAGACTTTATTTTTAGAAAACATTATCACCTCAAAAATGTACAGAGAGGGAACAGTGAAAATGCCCATGTCTTTAAAATAGCTTCTGCAAGATTCAAGTGGCTTAATACCTTGTATTGCCCTCACGGCTTTTTTTTGCAACTTGAAAACTCTTTCTAGATTCTGACAGGAACTACCCCACACCAAAATAGCATAACGAACATGAGACATTATAAGTGAATGATAGACTGTCATTGTCAGTTTAATAGTTTAATATCATTCAATCTAACAATCTGCCTGAGCGCAAAAACCCCCGAGGAAATTCTATTACACAACTGATCAATATAGTAATCCCAGGACAAGTTCTGGTCTAGTAAAACCCCTAGAAATTTAACAAAAAGAGGTTGCTCAACATTAATATAATTGATTTGAACATTTATATTTCTTGTCTCTCTGTAGTTATTTCTATGTTTAAACTGTAGACACTGTGTTTTTGATTCGTTTATTTTAAGTTTGAGTTGGTTAAGGAACTGAGCTATGGAATGTATATTTATGAAAGTGTCTATTTCTAAAAGATCCTCATCTTGTGCACTACAAATGTAGGATGTGTCGTCAGCATACATTAATACCTTACCACTTGTTATTACATGTGGTAAATCGTTTACATATAACAGAAATAATACTGGCCCAAGGATAGAACCCTGTGGTACCCCTGTCTTGACTAGAACTTTATTTGATCTATAGTTAATTATTTTCCCATTTTCCTCTCTTGTTATCTCGACACACTGCGTTCTACCCACAAGATAAGATCTAAACCATTCAATCGTTGTTATAATCACGCTATTGTAACATTGTAACGCTATAATATTCAAAGGTCTAAACCAGTGGTTCCCAAACTTTTTTGCCTCATGGACCCCTTACCATGATTTTTGGTTTTAGGTGGACCCCCTGCATAAATGTTATTAATTTTTTTTAAACTATAAGTTGACTTGTGTTTTTAAAGCTGATGAAGTAGGTCTACTACTGCTCACAGTAACCAATTCAAATTGTGGTGAAGAAAATATTAAAAAGCACATAAACTTGGTAAATTTTTGTAATATAGTCTAATTTGAATTGAAATAATCAAATAGTATGACATATTGTTTTTGGTTATAGTGAAATAGTATTTATGGAGCCCAAGAAGTATAACGGCCGGTATTTTATTATCAACATTGTGTCCTTTGTAGTAATTGCAACATTCGCATCTATTAGAATCAACAAGGCTGCTCAATGTGGGCAAACACGACACTCATTGTTTATGAAATGTGATAGAGAGAATTGAGGAGAAGAGGTGGAAAATAATAACAATGAATTTAATTCACCTTTTTTAGAATATTGCATCAAATTTGTGACAAAAGGGCGATACAGATACAGTAATCAGTAGCGTAGCGAAAATCTTTTAATGGGGGGCTTATTGGAGATTTGGGGGCCCCCGGGGGGTCTTAGGGGTATGGAATACGCCCTATGGTGAGGGGGGCCCGGCGATCCTCCCCCGGAAAATTTTTAATAAGTAGTCCCTCTAACGTCGTATCCCAAGAGATTCTACTCATGTCTAGAAAAGCATTGATCCATTTATTTTAGTCCACATTATGGGAAATTTTTTGAATTTTCGAAGCTGAGAGCTTGATTTGAGACTCAAAATCAGTAATTTTATACGAGTAGCCATTAAAATGGAGTTTATAAATTGGGTAAAGTGAAAGCTTAAATTCGATAAATCACTGCTTTTATGAATCGTTTGCCTAAGAACTTGAACCCACTTTTCGTTTATTGTTAGTTAATTGATTAGTTGTGAACAAATTTTAATGTATAAAATCTAAAAAATACTAATTTAATAAAGCAAGTTATAGTGGTTTCAAATTATTATTACAATCATGGCAACCCAGAGACATTTTAGTGGCCCGGGACAGAGTTGAGGCTGGAGGCTCCTTTACACCTTCATCCTAAACACCAATTTTCAATTAAAGACTCGATTTCCCAACTAGCATTACTATGCTAGTTAGTCTTTAAGTTTAAGCTATGTCTAGTTGACTTCTGTACTCAAAAAATCTGTGTAACTAATTTGAATTTTTTCTTCAATTTAAAGATAAAATTCGAATGTAAGCCAACTGATAACCATTCGTCGAAAAAGCTGTGGAAGCTAGGGAAAAGGGTACTGAGTGGCACCAGAGAGAGCAATAAACTTCTCTTCTATTTTTGTGTAATCTTTTGAACTATTCACTAATATTGGAATACCGGTAGGCTATGTAAAATGTGTAAAATGTGTAAAATTAGAAAAATTATTATGACTTTGAATGGAACTTGGTTCAACTTGCAAAGAGCGAATGAATTAATAACACATCCAATTCCAAACTTTAACTTATAGTAATTTTGTAATTACATAAATAGATGGTGACAGAAATTCAAAACATTGGGGATTCTGAAAAAAATTGTTCTCAAGTTCTTGAAAGTGCAACTTTTAGCTTTTTTTATGGCTATCAACCCTCATATTATTTGTTGATTGATACATGGCGATACAAATTTCACGATCACAAGAAAACTCTTTGGGGTATCAGATCTGAACAGTAAGGTTCAGGGCTCCAGAAATCAGCATTTGAAGCCCGTCTGCAAAAATATTAAGAGTCCTTTTCTCCTTTCAAGCCTACTGTGTCAACTTCATTCAAGTGGTCTGGGGAAATTCAAACCCATGTTTGGGGGCTCCAAAAATACTGGGACCCACCAGCATCGTGGTCATTGAAGGCCCAAAGCCGAGACAATTAGGGGACTCTTATGTATAAACGTTGAAGTTTGAAAATATTCTAGATGCAGCCTACTTGAATCTCTACTTCGCATGACTATACTGGCAATAAAAACGGGCCCGTAGGGCCCGCGGATGTTAGGCTTCTGAGGGGCCTCTAGAGGTCCAAACTGGAAAAAAGAGGCCCTGGAGGCCCCTAGCTGTACAATTTGGAGCCCCTTATTTTATTTTTGTTTTATCACTTGCTTACATTTTGTAAAATGATGTGGCCCATTGACGTTGAGGCCCAAGGAAACTTGCCTTGTTCGCCTCATCCCCTCTATAGCTTTAATAAGAGTATTTTTTAAGCAAATTAAAGTATTAAAATTATAGTTTTTTTCTAGCTGTAACATTATTTAAGCTACTCTTCACATATGAAAACTTTTTTTCGCCTCCAGTAACCGATATTATCGTATTTTTATTGATGCCTCCCTACTCATTTTTGGGGCCTCTTTCACAGGCTAAAGGGGGGGTTGTAACCTGGTACCCCCCCCCCCCCCCCGTCATTACGCCAATGACAGTAATTGAGTGTTCTAACAAGAATATTAAAAATTGACTCCAAAAATTAAACAAAAGATAAGAACAAATTTATTAGAATTGAATAGACTACTAAGATTCCTAGTTCGATTTAAATTTATCAAATACGTAGAGTAATAAAAGGAAGCGTATTAGACCTTATTAGAAGTTCTTGTAAACGTGGAAAATAAAAACTAAACACTAATACTATAGCTAGAATTTATTTTCAAAATAAATGTAATTTATTGTGCACAGATTTGTTTTCCATCAGAATAATTTTGAACAATAATTATTAATTGAATAAGCAAGAGCTTGCTGGAATGTTAAAGAAAGTCGGTACGGTTTGATAATTTAAAGACATTAGGCTCCTTTTCCTTATAATAATAAACCTGAAATAACTTGAATACTTTATTAGTACCTACCTAAGTTGTTGAGTGACCTACCAATAAACGTTTCTTTTTTAAATATGATAGAATATCATTCAAATATAAATACGAGGCTCCTTTTGTTTATAACTTTGAAATATAAGGCGACTTTTGCTTATAACAATATTGCTGGAAATAGCTTTAAATTTTAAGTACCTGACTTGTTTAGTGACCTACCAGTGAAGGCTTATAATTTTCAAATATTAAAAAACTAAGTATGAATTCTCTGATTTGAAAATGTTTTCATAGAACGCTTTCATTTCAAATATATATAATGCTTGCTTGCATGTACGTATAACTAAAACAGTATTATACAATTACATAAGTAGCCTACTGGTACTCTGTGATGTTTTTCATTACGAAAAACACAAAAACATCAACAATCTAATATAAAAATGACACTGTATTCCTATTTAAATTATGATTTTTACTCACATATACTTGAGATGTTTGAGGGATGCATTTCACTTCTAGGCTGATGAAGATTCTGTTTGCATACCTCCAGTATCTCCAGTATAAGTGAGTAAAAATCTTAATTTACCTAGAAATACAGTGTCAGTTTTGATATTAGATTGTACATAGCATATACCACGCCCCGATCCAAAGACATTCGCTCTTGTGGACCCCCATTAACATATCAAGGACCCCCAATTTTATTTTTCACTGACATGGACGCCCTGGCAGGTCCCCGTGGACCCCAGGGGGTCCACATGGACCACTTTGGGAACCACTGGTCTAAACTGTTACACTCTAATATAATATTGAAATGTCAAATCACAGAGCGGAAAATCTTTTTAATTAAAAACTATACAAAATTATAATATTTAATTATAAAATCTTTTAGTTTCATATCTCATCATAATATAATTAGTCCATTTTTATTACCTCAATATTAACCTATGATATAATAACAATTGCTCCTATCATTCTTGCTAGCTCCTTTCATTTTTTTTATTTTGTTTCAAACACATTTTTTCTACATCAATTTGATACATTACATTTATACCTTACTTATCATATTTTTGAAAGTGACAAATATTGTAATTATGAGTACGTTATCTGATTTTCTTTCCCTCTTCATGTATGTTTTTACTTTGTCCTGTTAAATAAGCTATAATAAATACTAGTTTGTTTAGTATAACTCTACAATCTACTAGAACTCGCTCCTCTCTCACAGGCACGTGCCCTTGTGAGGAGCCTTCTACATATCATATTGTGTTATATTTTGCATTTTTGTATTTTTTATGGAGAATAAAAATATTTCAATTTCAAGGGTGTGTTTAGACTATTTATCAATTTTTCACAACAAAGTTTCATAAATTTGCTTCTACAACAAAGCTGTCATATTATCATAATTATTATATGACATCGATATAAACTGGAAAACTATTGATATATAAAAATTTTTGTTATAATAATTATAACACTTGATTTTATAGAAACTGCAATCTTTTGCAAAAAGTTGTAGATGATGAAAACGGTGTTTTTTTCATAGGGTATTGGGTATTATCGTTTGTTACATTTGTGACTATTGTGAATAAAGAGTGAAAATTCTCGAATATACAGTGTTGCTGTTCAGATAGTATTGAAATGTACAGGTTTTAGATACAGCATTTTATATATTTTAATAATATTCAACTATAGATCTATTTGATCAGGTGGAGATCTGTATGAGAAGTAAAATCACTTTTTAAAGTTTTTTGACGAAGCGCAGCTTTAAGAAAATAGTAGTTGTGTTGATAGCCTAGGGATTGGCACAAGAATGATAAGAGAAAGTTGGAAGAAGAAGAGGAAGTGCGCTAAAAGATCTTTGATTCCCAAAATTACTGAATAAATCTCATCGTGAAACATAATCTTGAAATATGCAACGATTGTATTTTGACAGTTTACAAGCAACAAGTGAGATGTAAATTAGGACATGAGTGAAACGAGTGATTTACAGGCAAAAACCAATCGTTGCAAACAATATTTTATCTACGGTTACGTTTTTATATTACGTTTAATTCAATATACCAAACAATCGGATAACTTACCCAACCTGTTTGTTGTTGTTAGGTTCTGAATTGAAATCCAAATTAATTTTAAAATGTTTGAATCAGCTGATATGACTAATGCTTAACATTCATTTCGATACTGTTTTGAAGAAATCTGATTGGTCTGAATCATGTACTGAAAAGTGACAATGGTGTTTAAATATCTTCATTATGCAACTGGTTTGATAATCAATGGAATAAAGTAAGCTGTATTGACATCGCTCTCTAACCTATTATGTTCACTTTATAACGTATCCGTAGATAAATTGATTTCAGTGCAAAAACTCTTGATCATTACAAAATCAAAACATTGCACGTTATTCCATGAATTTGTTAATATTGTTCAATATTAGTTGATATAATAATGGAAACAAAAATAATAAAGAAAATACAGGGTCTCAAATCGAGAAGCGGAAAATGTGTAAGAACCTAGAGAAATAATATTCTGTCATATATCTCACTTGTGAAATATATATGTACTGTAATCATCTGGTCTTCACACAGACTGGGATTGACTAGGTTCAGTTGTAAATGTATTGCAAACGCACCCTCATTATATTATAAATAATTATCAGTTTGGAGTAATTTGCAATATGCTGAAAAAAAGAATAGTTTTAGCTAAACTATCAAGAAACATTACATCTCGTTCTTTTTCTTAAAAGCATTCATATTCATTCATTTCTCAATTATAATATTGAATAATAATTTTAAAACAAAAAAGAAACCGACTTCGATGAAATGATAATCAAAAATTATATACTCACTCACTAAAAAAGTATAAAATAAAGTAGGCTATTCACTATATAACTAACAGAATTTTTAATTTAATACAAGTAGACTTTTAAAATCGGCGCCAAATTTTTCATAAACTCTTAAAATATTACTTAGATTTTTTATGAACTCATAAAATATTTGGCGCCGACTTCAAAAGGTTACTTGTATTAAATTTAATTATTGCTCAGTTTAAAGTGAATGCTTTATATTATTTTAAACTTTTTAGTTCGTGAGTATATAATATCTGATTCTCATTTTATTAGTCAGTTTTTCTTTTTTGGAACAAAATTCAATGAAGACATTGATGAATGCTCCTTTTTTCTTGATATTGGGCTAAATATTGGACCGATCCTTGCGAAACTTGAATCGAACAGCTAAATGAATCTCTTTCATATGAAAAGAATAATATTGGAATCGGTTCAAAAGTGCTAAATTGATTTGATTAATACAGATTACAGTTTGATGAGTCATAACTAATTTATTAACATCACAATGTGAGCTGTAGTGGATGAAACTGACTGAAATCAGATAAATATAAATTTCATTTGTATGTCTAGTATGTGCTCAAATGCTCTGAAAAATGAGCGATTTGACAAAGTTTCAACTCATGTGTAACAAATTAACAAGATGTTACAAACAAGAGAGTCCACTAAATTATTTTTAAGTTGATGAGAATAATTAGAAATAAAGCAACTAGCAAGCAGTTATTTACAAAAATAGACTTCTGTCTGTGTTGAAGCTTCAGAATATAAGTGTTGTTTTAGGAGTGCTTGTTCTATTATTGTAGTAAATGTGAGCTTAGGCCGGTTTTATGCACCACGTTTCCTGTCGCGCGATAATAAACGCTTTAGAAACGCGTGTTAATTCGGTCCCGCGTTTCCAACGTGACAAAAATGCGGTGACAATTTGGTTAAGCGACAAAAAACGCCGGTTAAAGATGGTGAAATTCAGAACCAATAAAAATCGTTGTTCATAGAAAAAATTAAAAAATATATTTATTCAAATGGCAATTTAAGCTAGTAGTTCTTTAAACAGTATAGACATCACGCCCAAGGGTGCTTGCACAGAGGACATACTTGATGTAGCCTACTCAATGATAATCACCATCGCAAAATTAGAAACAATCATCAGACCTAACCCTTGATTCAATTTCCATAGTATATTTCATATCTATCTTCGACAGAAAGTAACTCTGTTTTTCATCAGTAAGGCTGTGTTTCTATTCTGTCAGCTGATTGCTCAAATCAGATGAGATTTCACATGTCTGTTGATTGAATTTATATAGCAATATTAGTCTAATTAAATTTTTTACATTTATTATCATTTACTTAGTAATCACTTGTAATCATACTTAATTGAAATATTAGAATTGATTTGTTTGTCTCAAAAATATGTTATTCTTATGAATGGTAACTTAATTTATATAAAGTTTCAACCAAATGAATGAGAGGGCCCGAGGGCTATCTTTAAATCTGATTCCAATTGGAATCTCACTCACTTCTGATGGAGAACTCATTTTAAAAATCATATATGCTCTTCATAGAAGAATTACCGCTATCTTCATAGAAGAAGGCCTGAGAGCCTTTTTATACCCTTTTCAATATCCTTTAAATGCAAGAACATTTCAAAAATCCTTACACATAATCGCTGGGCATTCCTTAAAGGAAGATCCATGCAAAATTTTATTGAATTTGGTTTACGCTTTTAGCCGTAAATGCGTTACAGACAGACAGATGCAAATGCAACAGAGATACTTGGAACAGAGACTTCTCTTCGTTCGGTGAAAAAACTCAAATATCTGAGAGTTCAACAAATTTCGACTTTGGTTGAGATGGCCTTCATCCAGGCTAGATCTTATTCCTTTGATCTCATGCCGGGCTAGCGACAAAACGATTGTTTGGATAAAACCGACAAACAACTTTCCGTTTGTTTAAATTAATGCATTTGAGCCTTTCCGCGGCAGTTTTTAACTCGCGCGTTTTAATTACCTCTGCCGCTTGATGGTTAAAACGCTCAACGATAAAAAACGCGTCTGTAGCACGCGACATGCATAAAAAGACATATGTAACTCAATCGTAATTAAATCGTCGCGTTTATTGTCGCACGACAGGAAACGCGGTGCTAAAACCGGCCCTAGTAGTAAATTAATGTGAAATTTGTAGAGGCATTGAGAGCAAAGAGCAAGCACCGTGGTGTGGGTGAGAGTCCGTCTGGTCTGGCTGAGAAGACTACTACGTCACTGAAGCAACCAACCACATCTGCCGTCAGCTGTACAATTATATACATAGATAGAAAAGCTCTCTGACGTCACAGTTCAGAGTAGACAAAGCAAGAGCAGTGTCCACAGCTTCCTGACTCCTGCGAACAAAGAGAGTCCGCTTCTCCTGCGTCACCTGGAAGCCTGCGGTCACCTACATGCCAAGAGTGTTCAAATGAAAAGTCCAAGGTGTTCACAATGACGATAATTTCATCCAATATCAGCCCTTTAACCACTTTGGCACTCTATTTTCTTTTTTGTAAATCTTATTTTCTACTGAAATGGATGTTTATCATAATGTACTTCTTCATTTTTTCATAAATTGATGAGCATGAAAAATATTATCATTTTCACATGAAATTAATACTTGGAATGCCACTGTGAGTTGTTGTAGAACTCAATGTTATCTTTACAAGTTGAACCTTCCATATGGTGAAAAAATTTATCAGTTCCACCTGTAATTAAATCATAATCCATTGAACCAGGGGTCTCCAAAATACGGCCCGCCAGCGTGATTAATCCGGGTCGCGACAGGCTTTTCCCTATGTATATCAATGTAAACAAGTTAATGTGTCTACTATTGTTCAGTCGATTCATCAAGTTTCACAGTAGTAACATCAATGCATAATTCAACTTTCAAATTTAGAAAGATTGCTCAGGGTGCATACTCGACGATTGTTCCAGAAATTTTTGACAATTATGAGTGGCGTTAATTTAGGGGTATCAGTATCAAAGGGTCAGATCCCCCAAACACATAGTGAGTTTTGGATTTTTAACAAGCCTTGAGAGACAATCATTGACAAGAAGTTGAGAAAAATGTCTGGATTTGCTGAAAATGTGGTTTTAGAAGGATTATATTTCTTCATAAATTTCATGGGGAGTAACCCCTAAAACCAACCCCCCTTTTAAAATATTTTTCCAAGAAGGAACTTCTTGAAATACTGAAATCACTTCCCGGTGGTTACTCGATGTACTCAATGATAATCACCATCGCAAAATTAAACACAATCATCAGACCTAACCCTTGATTCAATATGCGTTTTGTAGTTTTCATATAACTTGGCAGCAGTTGGGTTCAGATGTAGCAAGTCCTCCCATCTTCTACACGCTGCCAAGTTATATGAATACTACAGTCTATTTCATGCCTGTCTTCCACAAACACCCACATTTTTACATCAACAAGGCTGCGTTCCTATTTTCAAGCTGATTGTTCAAATCACATGTCTGATGATAGAATTTATTTAAACAAAGTTAATTGAATTTGTATAATATTATAATTTACTTAGTGATCACTTGTTATCATTCTTAATTGAAATATTAGAAATTTTTCTAACAAATATGTTAGTTCTAATGAATGACGAGTTCCTAATTACTGATCGATTTCGTATGACTTCTGATTGTTGACCGAACGAAGAGGGGTCTTTGTTTCAAGTCGTTTTGCATTCTGTCTGTCTGTAACGCATTTACGGCTGAACGCGTGAACCGATTTCTTTGAAATTTGGCATGAATGTGTTCCTTTTAGTAATGCGCAGCGATGTATGTGTAAGGATTTTCGAAATCGCCTTGCATTTAAAGGATATTTAAGAGGAAAAAAATTTGTTTGAGAGAAACAAATCATTTCCAATATTTCAATCAAGTATAATAGTGATTATTAAGTAATTTAATTAATACTGAAAGACAAATTTAATTAATATTGTTTTATAAACTCAGACATCTGAAATCTAATTTGAGCAATCGGCTGTCTCGCAAATAGAAAACACAGCCTTGTTGATGTGATACAGAGTGACCGTTTTGTGAAAAGCAGACAAGAAAGAAATAGACTACGCGAATTGTATCAAGGGTTAGACGGTTAGGTCTGACGACTGATTTAAATTTTGCGATGGTGATTATCATCGAGTACATCGAGTATAGGCTACTCCTCTGTTCTAGGACCCTTTTTTTGAGCGTGAGGTCTACTGTTCACTGCTAGCTGCTAGCTATTTTTCATTGTTCTTTATTGAACTTGTACTTCACGATGATTAATAGTATTGCAGAAAAATAAAATAAATGGACTTATAGACTGAATGCAAATTTCTTGAAACTAGACTTGATTTACCACTGATGGAATAGATGGAAATGCTTACATTATTATTAATTATTGTAGTTTGCCTTCATATAGAAATCCTTGAATAAAGTTCAACATCTACAATATTTGATTTTCTCCAATGACATTTTGTTTGAATCTGAATCATTGTTGTGCGAATTTCGGAATATATTTTAATAATAGATTTCTTCAATGTGACATCACATTTAAACACAAAGTTTGTTGCATAAACGTCTATACAGCTGTATAATTCACTAGTATTATCATATTATAAATACCAGTATTTATTAAATAAGTCAGCGTAATAACAACTGTTACTATGCCTAACTTCAACATTCAATTTTTTGTTGTTACGTTTTATATGGAGTTGAGTCACGGACATTATAAATATAAATGTGGAGATAAACATTGGAAATTGCTACAACACCAATACAATTCGGTAGGCTTCAGAGAAGCTTACCCTCCAGCGATACATCTGAGTAGAAGTCTGAAAGAGTACTCACATGAAATTGAAAATGCTACGGAAATTGTTTATATAATAGGCTAGCTCCCTACAGCATTCACGTTGAACTTGGATCTTATCTGTGTATATGAGAAACATACATAAAAAAAAAAAAAAAACAGGGACTGGATGTGTTCATTCCCGCGTTTCTATCTATTTTTCTATTTTCTATCTAATTTTTCTAGAGATATTTTATTCGGCACACGTAGGTGTATTTCTAAAGGCATGTTCTAAGTACAAATCAAATGGCTGTCATGCACTAGTTCAATAGCTATGTACAAATTACACGCCACACAATAGTGCTCATTTACAACTCTGAACAAATATATACTTATGTATAGATATATACGTTTACACTTGCAAAGAACGAGCGAAATTCCCCTATAATGATGATAGATCGATGGTCCTAACGAAATACAATAGTAGTTCAGTAAGTGTGATTTATGTAAGAACGTGGCTAGAAGCCCTAAAAATTAGGGGGCGTTTTGAAGTTTTAATTCTCAAAAGCGTGAGACTGAACAAGTAGATTTGACAAAGCAAATAATATTTTTATACTTATTTATTATTTTCCATTGGACCTTCAGTATATAATTATTATTGTTACGGGTTCTTACACTAAAATAAAGCTGGCAACACTTTAAAGTAACACACACAGCTTTATTTACACAATTAGATCAACAGCAGACACTAATAAGTGATTATTACGCAAGAAATCGATAAAAAACAAACAGTTCAATAACTTTCAACTGGTAATGAATATTCAAATAACAAATTTATTATAAACAATATTATTATAATTCAATAATAATAATAATTATTATTATTATTATTATTATTATTATTATTATATAATAATCAAATAGAATAACATTTTATAGAACATGTTTCTATAAAAAGAGCTTTCTCTGACTCAATAGCTTGTTAAATCTTTGTTTTGTCAGGAAAAACATCAGTTTGATCAACAAATTCAGGGTACGCGAATTTCAAAAAGTTTTTTATTCACAAATATATGACTTTTCAATTAAGAAATGTCCTTTTAGAATGTATAATCTTAGATAAATAATAGCATCAATTTTATTCTAATATTCCGTACCCTTTGAAATTCCTATTAACAGAAATTTGGAATTGATAGTATTAGATCGGTGTTGTTTATACAATTGAAACTACATTACTTTATCAAAATCTCAATTAATAGATAAGTATTTTGACAGTAGGTGTGAAATTAAACCCCCTTTTTTAATTTTTAAACATTCACCTCATGCTTATACCTCAAGATGAGTCAACTTTTATACTATTCATATAGACTTGTCAGAGTGGCTAACATTTTTACTGTAGAATGGAATGCACGCTGTCCACATAAAAGAACAAGCAAGAATAAATTCTCATGTCATCCGTTGTAGGGAATGACTCACTATAACTGCATTCGTTAAATAACCAATCAAGAGGAATTGTAGCGCTGGAATGGTGAGACAATAAAGAATGAAAACTGCCTCTCAACAACGAGTCTAGACAAAGAGGAAAGAGCTGCCTCCGTATTAGTCATTCCTCTTTGAAGCCTATTCTTTTTATCCTCTCAACAGGGATTCCCAAACATGTATCCTCACAGAATAACTTATCTCCGCTCGAAAGTGTGTCTCTTCTAATTTAATAATGATTATAATCTTCAGTAGTTCTAGCTTCTTCAGCTATTTATCCAAGACTGAAGTAGGTTTTACTCCTCCCAGACGTGTACTCATTTGAAAACTATTCATGATTGCCATTGAGAAGAAGTAATTCAGTCCTCTAGGACTACTATCAGGATATACAAGTTTGGAATTTGTTATCAATAAATCACAGATTTTAATAAATAGGTATCTCAGATATAACTGAATAAGTCTCTAGCTATTATCAGCTTGATTAAGGCCACACGCTTGGCACCGTTCTGAGTCTTCAGTGTTGAGCCTCCTCTTCAGCTATATTATGAATGAGATTGCTTTCTTCTCATTCTAATTTTTGGAGTTTTTGTTATTATTATTCCAATTTAGAATACGCATTTCTTTGTCTTTCTGTCCTTCTATTGTTTGTAATTCTAGGATGACTCCGACCATTGAATAAAATTTACTTTATTACTGTAAAGTATGAAAGTAAGTTATCCGGTATATAAATTTAAACACCGTGTATGAGGCCTCTGTCACGAAAACTCTAGCGCACCATGTGAAAAATAATAATCAACCAATAATAATCAATCATTTTAGAGGAAGAAGTAGAAGACGAAGAAGAAGAAGAAGTTGGAGAAAAAGAAAAAAGACTTAGTTGTTGAAGGAAAAAAGAATAAGAATAAGAAGGGGAAGTGTAGACATGTCACTTTTTAGAAATCCAAATTCAATTGAATGGGGTAATCGAAATCAATTTTTATTCTACGAAATACATAAGTCGAAGGTCCTGCTAAATCTTACAAGGTTATAAAGCAAATGCCTGGTAATAATAAAAATACATTTTGCTATTATTGTTGATATGAAATATCTCCTTTGAACGAATATATTTATATCTATTGTAGATAATGCATTTAGAAAAAATACCAAGAATATGCATTAAGGTTCTACGTTTCATAAAAGCACTACCTTCCTTTTTCATTTTCTATTTTCGAAACTTAATATAAATAATTATATGTTTCAAGTGTTTTTAGTAAAAACCACTATTCTGATTTTTGAAAGTTCATTCCGAATTCAATTCCTTATGATCTCTATATGAAAAAGTATGTACTGTATTTACATTGTATAATGCTTTAGCATTCAAGATTGTACCTCTAGCATTCTATGAAAACATTCTGGTCAGACATTTTTATATCAAAAACGTTGGTGAATCACAATTCATTAATTTCAGGAATTGGTTGAGAAAATAATATTGATGTGGCTTCATTTCTGAATTGAAATCTAGGATCCCAATTCTTCTATCTCTTTTTTAAAAGGAAAAATTATTTGGATGGTTGAAAGTAGAAAAACACGTGAGATCCAGTAGAAAATTTTGAAGCATAAAATGTTGGAGAAATATAAGAGAGGATTAGTGATGTAGTGATAAATCCGAAGGCAAAATTTTATGCTTCAAGAGAGATCACATCATTTTTTGCTCTCAATCCTTGTATAATATGTATGGTATTCTATTGTAATAAAAAATCACAGGATTCTGCTCTACCTCTATATTCATTTGATTTAATTTCTGTTCCCACCAGTTTCCTTGCATCAGTCAATTCACATGTAAAATGTTTCCTCATACCTCTCAAATCAAAATCTCTCTCCTCGAAATTTTCTGGGAAATATTTTGTGGCGAATGAATGAAAATTGCACACCTTGAGAGAGCATTGAAAAGTTTTACCAGAGTGGGAGAATGCACTATAAAATCTGACTAGGGGAAGACAGTGAGCGAGCGCTTCTAGTAAAAAGTGATTTATCAGCGTGAAAAATATCATCCTCAGCTGGAAAATTCCAAACTTCCTCAATGTCTGCGTCACAGCCATGTACATTTCTAAATTCCACCATAAATGATTTTAAACTGTGGAAGCACCAAGCACCATTGCATTCATTGGAAAAGCAGCATTGAAAATTTATAGCTTATATATTCTCCTTTCTGTGATATTTTCCATGATTAGATTAGATTAGATTAGCTTAGATTATTCTCCTTTATTGGGATCATCTGTGATTATAACCAACCTACAGGCGAAGGAAGATATTCGAATGAAAATCTTTAGTCTATGGAAAATTATGTGTAATTAATCTATTTTTCCATGTCAGTATATGTATTATTATCTAAGTTGTATGGAAGAAATTTGAGATGTAGCTTCTGCAAAAGCATTACCGGTACTAGATGTTTCTTCAATAGAAAAATTGCAAAATTTGGGGGGTTTTGGCCCCAAAAGTTATGCACAGGCCAAAAACTTTCACAAACTCTGGGGGACTCTTTCAGGATACCTAGTGTATTAAAAAAATTCAACTTTTTACCAATTTTTGACCATCTAAAGTCTAATTTATCTGGGTTAATTGTTAGATTTAAGGAACTCAAACGAAGAGAAATACGTCCAAGTCACCTTCGTAATTCAATTTACATTTAAGGCGCGTTGTCCTAGCTGCGGAATGTGAAATGCGCAGACCACTGGTTAGGGTCAGGGGTCCTGTCTAAGTAAACAGTTGAGGCGCTTGTTTCTCTGTCCTTATTTGCCAAATGTGCTTCTAGAATTTTCAAGTGTATCCTAGATGACAGCTTATCTGATTTGACAATATTTTGTCAATAGAAAGATCTGGAATAGAGTGCTTTGGAACAATTCAAATTTTTAAAAAGGGCTGTGCTTGTCAGCAGTCAGTCAGTCTTTATTCGGATCTCCTGATAGCAAGTTCGTGTGTGGCAGAACAATGCAATGCTATGCACAGTACAATTATTGTGATTCAGTGTCTAATGTGAGATAATCTTGTAAATAAAGCTCGAGTGCTACTTTCAAGTGTTGCCAGCATTATTTTAGTGTTAGAACCCATAGCAGCAATATCTAGATGTGAAAGTTTGTATTGGTATAGCATATTTAGATTTATTCAACGTTCATTTAGTTCATGTATAGTTATAGAAATGTAAATAAGATAATATAAGCTGATTAAAAGATATTAGTTATAATTAATAGATATTATATCATCTTTATCAGTACTTTATTTTTTAACAACATGACAATAACGTAACATTTCTTTTTTCAGGTAAGTTCGAGATATCTGCATCAGATTTTTACAAATTAATGGCTATCAGACGAGGTAACAAACGTTTTCTACTATTAATACATATCAAAATGTGAATCACTAGAATAAAAAATTGATATCATTAGAATTATTGCAAGCTATAACTTTTTGGAAAATTAGATAAAGTTTATTTTGAATTCCGTATTAGGCACAGGAAGAAAGTAAATTACAGTGTAACAATAATAATGTCAGCCAATTTTTCAAAGTTCTCTAAAAATGTGTGTGATTATGGTAGCATATTGTCAGAATTATGGAGCAGCTCCAAAATGTTTCTTCTCAGTACAAGGCTAATGTTGCTATTACAGTACTTACCCCCCCCCCCCCACAATGTTAGTACGTACGCTAGAATGGTGTAAAAGTTTGCTCAAACAATAAATTGCAGGTTTTCTTATTGAAAATCAATTATTATCTGTCTTATATATTGCAAAAAAAATGTTCTGAAGTGATATTGAGAGATGGAAGCTGCACCATCACTGTACTTTGTAATACGAATGCATGGGAATACATATTTATGTTATGTTGTAATGCAATACACGTATGTAATATTTGATCTATACCTGTCCGTGACATGGTTTGTATTGATTTGTTTATTTTTGTGCTTATTTGGGTAATTGTTTGATATTAGTTAATTCAGAAACAACATCAGTTTCATCTTATCAGTATAATCAGAATTCATTGGAGTCCTCAGTTTCATTTAGTTATAGAAGTGTAAATTGGTGGGAAAAAATACAGTTTTATTTAGGTAAGTTTAAATGTAGTCTTATTTTAAAAGATGGAGAACGTTATGGGAATATACACGATATTTATTGATCTTTCAATTAAGTAATTGGGAATTCAAATTTAAATATGATTTTTATCTACCGTACAGTATTCATGTAGAATCTTACATTGCATCCTTTTGTAATAATTGATATTATGCAAAATGAGCTATTTTTTTTCAAAAAGTTTAGACGATGTAGTAAATAGGAAAATACCGCTTTGAACTGGGTCAAGCCACTTTGGATAAACACAGTGGACAAGTTTTCCGTGTTTGATTGCAACGCTGAAACGGACGCGGGATTTCATTTATGCTCATACTATTACTACTACTGCAGCATTACAACTGGAACAGACACAAAATGACAAGCTGAGCCAACGATGACATCCTGTTTTATCCTGCTTCCTACACTCTGTAGTTATCAAGAGTTTGATGCAGCAAAACGACGAATCAAAGGAGATCTTTATGCCTTTGAACTACCGAGAAACTTTTGTAGAATTCAAACAAACAAAATGTACTTATTCTCTTGAAAAGTAGAACATGGAATATTCAATTCAAGGAAGTTCCAGAAAACGTGTATGTGTTGCTCGTTTTATGATGGTTTATAGTAGACTGAGCACATCCAAACTAATATAGCTTGAAGCTGACAGAAAACCTTTAGATAGAATCTAGCATTTGGAATAATTTATTGTAATCTCTTGAACCAGAATAAACAAAGAATATGATATTTTCCCCGGCAATCATATATTCCTGTACTGCAATTCCATTACACTCATTATTCTCTTTCTCATATTTCTATATTCTTGAATATCCTCTTCCAAGAATGGACATTTCCTTATCGTTATCAAATTGCATCGTATATTTATATTGAAGAATAATTCTTTACTTTAGATTTGTAAAATTCATAGAACAATAATGACAGTACTTATATATTTTCTACTATAATAATCTAGAATCTAAGACTGTTTATTTTGTAATCTTCATGAATAAAGTAAATAATCTAATCTCATTTCTCATTACACTTTACACTTATTTTCCTATAAAACTCATTAGTTTACTATTGAACTGATTGCATGACAGTTCATTGTGAAATTTCATTTGACAGAAGTGAAATTTCATTTGACAGAAGTGAAATTTCATTTGAACTGTATAAAGCCTAATAGAAAAATTTAGTTACAGTTCACCCAGTCTTAATGTTTCAAGCAAGCTTCAATATTTTCTTACATTGAAATCAATAAATTTAATTGGCCGAAAGAAGTGAGGTCTCAGTATTAAACTCGGTATTTCGTCTGTCCGTCTGTCTGTTACACGATTACGGCCAATTGCCTCAACCGATTGTCGTGAAATTTTGCATAAATTTTCGCTTTTAATTAATAAGTTAGCTAATCTCAACTGAAATGAACATCTTACTCTCTTAGGTTGAGCGATGTATGCGATAAATGTATAAGGTTTTTTCAAAAAAAATTTTTAGGTGGCCCAATTTTCTCACCGATTCTGGTTTAATGTGTGACATAAATTCGATAAACCCAACGATGAGTTACAGAGGGGAGTTAAAAATCATCAATATTGAGATTTGTCAATTTTTTGTCTTGGTGGGTTGTTTTGAGCTGAGTGGAATGGTGTACACTAATATTTGATAAATTGTGCATTTGTGGGTGGGGTGAGGAAAATTAACTTTTTCTTAAAACACATTTTGTAGTTCATTTCTGTTTTTTTCATCAGAACTGGAAGATAACTCTATAGAAGAAGATGGACACTGAACTACCCTAAATATTGATTGGAAGGTAGTCAGGATTAAAAAACAGGATTTAAAAAACTCAAATTATATAATTGCGAAATTCATCAGGTAAAGCATGAAAACTCTGAAGACTTTTATTAAAACAAATTGGGAAAATAATTCATTTTGAAGCTAGGGGTAGAAAACTAAACTTCAGTAAAAAATGAGGGGTAAACAAATTTTGAACCATTTTGTTAATAAATAATTTTTACTTTTTATGATTGGAGGTGGATACTAAGAACTGCTGAAAATGCATAGTAATTTTTTATCAGGTATAAGGGTAATTTCTAGGCGGTGTCAAATATTTTGTACATTTCAAATATTGATTTTTGCAGTTTTTATCATCTATGCTCCCGCACACTGAGGGAGCAATTCGTTAAATTTCGCCAACTTGGTTCATTGTTCCAACGCAGAGAGATAAAACTGGTGTGCGGTCAGGCTAAGCAATAAAAATTGAGTCGAAAGTGCTCTTGAACTTTTTTTTTCGAAAATATCTCCCCCTTTTGAGTGAGAAGCGTTGGGTGAGTGAAGTCTACTGTTCAGAGAACAAACTACCAGTATTCGTTATCCTCCATAGTAACAACAAATGAAGAATGCTCCTCACTTGAGCAGAACCCTGTTTAGCAGGTGAGAAACTAGTTCTGAAACAAGAATATTACAGTTTAAAACAAAGGATGACTTCCAGTTCAAACTCTAGTAGAAGAAGTGAACTAAACAAAAACATAGCAAATTGTGTAGTGTGTAAAACATAAAGCCAAATTGTGTAAAATCGAATAGTGTTATAAGCAAGCATTTGTATAATTGACATAAAATCTAGAATATTCATAATATATAAATTGATATTATCGTACCGAGCTACCGTATACAATTGTCTGTGTATTGTGATAGCCTATCCATTACACAAAACATATTAAAATGAGTGTTGTCTACAGCTCCTTGTAAACTGTTTATGTTGGATGAATATTTATTTAGTGAGCCATTAGTAAGGGCCATAGTAGAGCCATAGTGATTGAGCCATTTGTAAATTGTATTAATCACCAGACTGAAAACAGCATCCATTCTTACTCAATAAATAACCGAGTCTGGCAATAATATCCATTAGATCCCTTGATTTAGTAGTTTCATTGTAGATTTGAATTGCACAGTAGATCAGTCAGTGGTGAATCCAGCAATAGATACGGGGGTACGGGGCTCCTCTGAGAATCAATCCCCTTAAAATCATATTTCAAGTGATTCTACACTCAAGTCAAGAAAAGCTTAAATCCATTCATTTTTAACACTTATTAGAGGCCTGATTAGTAAATCCTATACATCCATAAATCTACTCCATCTAGTAATGCAGCTCTGGTAGGGTAGCGCAGTTGGTTGGAGCGCTTGTCAAAGTTGAGAATTATAGACCAATCTCAATTATAAATGCCATAGCTAAGATTTTTGAATACTTGTTGTGTGGTCGCATCTTCTGGTACACCAAATCTAGAATTGTTGGGGCTCAGCATGGCTTCATGCCTGGACGTTCCACCATCTCCAATCTCTTGCAATTCAGTCATGAAGTAAATTCAGTCTTATCT
Source organism: Conomelus anceps (assembly GCA_948455865.1). NCBI lineage: Eukaryota > Metazoa > Arthropoda > Insecta > Hemiptera > Delphacidae > Conomelus > Conomelus anceps. The sequence continues at coordinate 33,515,323 of OX418220.1, forward strand.
AACGGTGGTCGAATGGATGTCATGTATGCAGATTTCTCAAAGGCCTTTGACTCTGTGGACCATGACATACTTTTAAAAAAACTTTTCAACTTTGGCTTTTCCATTGATGCAGTTAAATTTATTGCTAGCTATCTTAATAAACGCTCACAGTTTGTTGAGATAAAGTTCTCCACTTCAGTAAAATACATTTGCACCTCAGGAGTTCCTCAAGGTTCTAACTTGGGGCCTCTTTTGTTCCTTCTTTTGATAAATGATCTGCCCCAGTATATAAAGTCCAAAGTATTGCTCTATGCTGATGACATTAAGATCTTCAGACCTGTGTCAGATGAAACAGACAAGGAATTTCTGCAACATGACCTGAATAGTCTGGCCCATTGGTGTGACTTAAATAAACTGAAACTCAATGTAAGTAAGTGCTATATAGTTAGCTACTCTAGAGCTTCCAGTGCAAATCAGGTCAGTAACAGCTATTCAGTCTCTGGATACAATTTGAAAGTATGTGACACCATTAAGGACCTGGGTATAATGTTTGATAGATCTCTGAAGTTTGACATTCATGTGAGCTATGCCATCAATTCTGCTTTCAGAATTCTTGGTTTTGTGTGCAGGCAGTGCAAATCTTTCAACGATTGTTTACCAATAGTCAGAGTGTACTGTGCATTGGTCCGCAGTAGATTGGAGTATGGCTCAGTGATTTGGTCACCTTATCGGACTGGTGCAGTTAATGATGTTGAAAGGGTTCAAAATAGATTTTTAAGGTTCCTTTACTGGATTCATTTTAGAACTGTGTGTCCTCTGGACTTCTCTGTTACTGTCTTGAGGGAGCAGTTTCGGCTGCATTCACTGGCATCTAGACGGAATTTGCATTGCATTGCCTTTCTCTGTAAGCTTGTGAATGGGGCTATTGATAGTCCTTCTCTGCTTGAGCTGATCAATTTTCATGTTCCTCGTGCTGCTACCAGGTACAGAGCAGTGTTTGATGCTGGTTTCAGCCGGACTGATTACGATTTTTTTGAACCAATGAAGAGGATGCAGTGTCTTTTCAATGAGAACTGTGCCAATGTTGATGTCTTTGGTGGGTCAGTGGAGTCGGTCATTCGTTGTTGTCAAAACATTGTGAATAGCTATGTGGTTGGCAAAGCTTGAGTTGTTCAACTAAAATGAGTCTTTCTCAGTCACTGTCACAGATGGTACTTTTTTGTGGCAGACTAGTATTTTTCTATTTTTTATGTTCTAATTTTATGAAATAATTAACTTTTGTTACTCCATTTTTTATATTGAATTATTGCAATCAGTTTCTTTCTACATGAATGATGTAACATTGGCTCTGGTGATGTTCCAAAGCTTTTTTCTTCTCTTCTTGTTTTTTATTTATTTTTTTTTTGTGTTCTTTCCAAGGTAAATTTATTTGAATTTATTTATTAGTATTCAAGACTGTGGTAATTTCTCAGTCAATGTGTCTCCAATTTTAATTTTAGTTTCGAGTAATTCCAATTTTAGTTTTTTAAACAAAATATTATGTAATCAAGATTTGTAGTTTTATTTTTTTATTATTTTTGTAATTGAAAACTGTACAGGAAACAGTTTTGGGCTTGTAAGCCTGTTGTTTCCACTCTGTTTCTTAAATAAATAAATAAATAAGATAAGGCTCTGGCTGACTTCGTTTCATGCAGCCTTGGGCTCAAACCTCATTCAGCCATAGATGTTTCTCATCGTTCACCCATCCACCTCATTACCCACGCACAAGTCTCCGGACTTATGTGGACATTATCCACGATAAAAAAAATAAAGTATGAAGGAGAAAAACACTTCTAACCAGTGGCCTAATTAGATTTTCAGCCGTGGGATGAGATGACCAGCAGTGATGTAGTGTGGTGGACGTAGGCTCTGGGCACTATAATAGTAAAGAGAAACAAAGGAACAATTTATAAAGATGCTATTGGCTGACTAATTTCTCAAAACAAAAAATAGAAAAATAATCCCTCTAAAATCATATTTTGAGCACAATGACGAGTAAAATTTCGGGACGGGGGTCATGACCCCCTCCTGGATCCGCACTTTAATTTAGGGAGATGATGATTTAGATGAAAAAAAGATAAAAATAAAATCTTTAAATAAACAAACAGTTTGGGAACAGTTCGCACCCTTATACTTTTGAGAAAACTAGATTTCCATTTCCTAATTTATCTTCTCTTCCAATGTCTTTTCGACATTACAAATCGTTCGGGCTTTCTCGCTTCTCCAGCAATTTATTTCGGAATCCATTCCAATTCTTGGCCTCATCCAATCTCAACTGTCGTCTCTCAACCCTTAACTAGAGTCGCCAACTTCCTGCCAAATTCTCTCCAAATTATTTCCACCTCAGATTTTCTGAAATTAACTTGTAGCCGCGTTTTCTCAACCCTCATAGTTTCGATTCCTGCTTTTCAACGACTTTGGCGTGCTTTCTCAATGACTACGAATTCGGGCTATGCGAAAATGATTCTTTAAAAAATTGTTTTTAGTGAAAAATTGAACAAACTATAATTAACTGGCAAATATCATGTTGAAAAATCAAATCCTCTGTCGTATAGAGAAGTTGCGGAGACAAAATATAAATTTGAAAAAATAGAACATGGAGGGGAAATAATCAAGATACTAGGTGTAGATTAGTAAGCGCTAACTAAATATATATCACATTAATAATATTGAATTCATAAATAATTCAAAATATATTACTACAAAACTGAAAACAGCTCCTGAGTGTGAGTTTGGAAAAGACTGAACAGCGATCACTTGACCAAATTACTAGAAGAAAATTACAAATTACTTTAAAAAGAAAAGAATAAAAATAGATTTGGTGTCCTCGATTTTTTTCATCCATAAAATTGAATTATAATAAATGTATATTTAACAAATAAGTATATTTAACAATAGTGAGTCGTGGTATGCTCAACAAATAGAACTGTATAAGTACTGTATTGTGTTAAGACACAAGTTTTTTGTGTATAAAACAGTTCAAAAACATCTAAAATTTAGTAAATTTCAACATCAATAAGCTAAGAAAGGTGTACAAACAATAATATAATTCATTGTTTTAATATTTATTTTATAAATAAATTATTTAATAGTAGAATTGAGAAAAATGAAAGTGTGAAAATTATGTGTTAAGAAAAATTAAAATAACCCTTAATAGTAACTGCTAACTGGCACATCCCAGCAGCCAAATGAATCAAATCCTCTATGTCGCAGATAAAAGTTGCTGAGACAAAAACAAAATAATTTGACAAGAGAACAGTTTTGTGAAACAAGCTACTGGGATAGAACAATAATTAAATATAGAATGGAGGATAGGCCTATGTGTAATTCATATCAACTGAACAATGCTCCACTCCAGTAAAGATGAACGTTCACTTCACGGCTTCACCCAGGCCACGTGTACATCTTGGTTCAATAAAACAATCTATCCTGATTAATGGTAGCCTCCTACCCATTCAGTGAAAGCCCTAATCTATATTATTTCACCCTTCTAGAGCAATGAACTCTTGATGGCTTAAATCAACAACCCAAGTTGTTCAGAATCATGCTGCTGTAGAATAACATAACTCTAAATTGAATCATATGTAATTTTATTCCTGAATCAATCGATTTGTCCATGAAGGGTACTGTATAAAATAATTGTATTTCTATGCAAATTTTAAGACAATAATGATAATTACAGTATTATCGAGATACCTACCAATGATTATGGATTTTGGTTGATGCAGGAGCGAAAAATTCAGCTCTCATGGGAGAATTTTAATCACTCCATTCACATATGTTGACCCCGTTGTAACAAATTGGCTATTCAAGTTAATCTTCAATCATCAATCAGGTTGTGTTGTGGGGAAAACTGTGTTGTGAAACAAGCAACATTCACACCGTTATTTTCATGCATATTATGCGCCTACAATATTGGTTACAATTGGCTTCCACTAATCATATATACAGTATAATCAGAGGCGAAAATCTTGGAAATGAACGTGGCACAATTTGTAGTGAACAGAACATTTTTAAAGGTATCAAGTACACTTAAAAAAAGACACTTAATAACTTGCTATGACTGAGATGATTCTTACAAAAAAGATCAATCTTTTTAGTACTTAATATTAACGGTAGAAATCTTCGCATGAGAAACTATTGTTTTGAAGATCTTGATAGAAACCATTTTCGTGGTCAATTTATCTTATTGAATAATCAATAATGAGAGACCGGATCCTCGCTATTAATCAAGTGCTACACTATGTTAGTATGATTGGTTAATATAGAGAGTATGGCACATTTTACTGTTTACACCAATGGGTTTACTCAGGACATTTACACCTTATTTTTTCATGTGAAGAATTTTTTATTATTCAAATGTTAGCTTGCATTTATTAGATTGAATAAATGACAATGATATAGAGTATACATAATGAGAATTATATCGTTATATCCATCATTATGTGGCAACACTAGATTAACTTGGCTGGATTTCCATAAAGCATTTAAATATGTCATTTGAATTGAATTTTATTTACAAATAGTTGTTGATTTCAATAACATTAATAATACTTAGTTCTGTGTCTGTGGAAAAGTTAGGATAATATAAAGAATCAGTTTTATTAGTTGATATGTGATGGTGGTTGTAAATTGATATAAGTGAAAGTATATTGTATAATATTAAAGTTCTGAAATGTGTAAGCAAGGACGATTTTTTTAAAATGATTTCTCCATCGAATTAGCTAATAACATGTAACAATATTAGTCAATCTATTGTATTATTTTATGCTCTCTGTTAGCTCTAAAGATGGTTCGAGCCGTGTTGTATGAGGGTATTACTTTGTACTACATCTATATTATTGATATTACTATTTTACTGTATATTAGTTCAATTATTATTTTATACCACAAATTTTTAGTAAAAGAATTCTTACTTCATAATAAATAAACTCCAAATCAACTTATTTTATCAACTCACCTCAGTGCTACGTAAACCACAATACTTACTATCACCCAAGACCTGAGGGTTTTATCAAAATTTTCATCTTTTCCAATCAAATTGACTGGTGCAGAAGGTTGAGAGGGCTAATTTTGCAAAAAAGTCAGCAAAATCTCAGACCACCCAGGAGGAATACCACCCAAATCCCTCCACCCCTCAAAAAGTCTGAGAGCGCCCCCCCCCCCCCCCCGCTTTCTATTCATGTTTATTGGTGGATTTACCTGCAATGAACTGAAAATTATAAAATCTCATCTTTTAACTAGCTCAGTTTTACTTCTCAGTTTTACTAGCTCAGTTTTACTTCTCAGTTTTACTAGCTCAGTTTTTCAGCCACTCAGAGTGGCTGAGTTTTATTACTCACTTGTATCAGGAATTCATTCCGCTCCTGATGACTTACTCATCAGAATTATGCTTTTTTGATAAGACTATGTTTAACTCATTAATACGTGCTGATTATAAAGCAGATTATTATTTTAATTGTTTTTTTATTCAAAACCATTTTCACTTAATGGCTGCTTCGGTGATTTCTCATTTATTTCTGAGAATGAATAATTGCGTAGTGATTTTGATGGCTCTGTCATATGGTTTACAAGGGGAGGAGATTGTACTAGACGGCACAACGGCAGCTGCTGTTTCAGCTGGTAGCGTGTTGGGCACAGGGCCAAACCAGCCGCTGTCATAACCACAAGTGCCGCTCACACACCATCCCCACCAATCCACCATCTCACCATCAGGCCTCTGATGTTCCAATCATTTTAAGCAGGTGCTCGTATTGGTAAAATGATCCTGACACATTATGCAAATCAGTAACAAAATTGTTAAATCAAATGTGCCCTTTGGGCCACGTTCAGTTTCAGCTGTTGTTTTGAGGATATTAGTAAAAGATACTTTGAAAATTTCACTAGAAATAGTATTCCCATAATTGAATCAGACATTCAAACGGACCACCGTTTGAATAAAATAATATTCTTACAACCATTGAAACTCAGGTTTTTCACTCATGTTATTCTTGTCCAGTGTACAGTATAAATTATTTTTTATCCTATTTCCTGCACTAGAAGTTATTGAATTATTAATAATATTCTTTGAAACGTTTATAAAAAACGTTTGCTTGTTCATAGACAATGAGGAAAATTGGTAGAGGAAAATGTCAGACCTAGCTTGGAATAGAATTTGTTGATGTGCAGGCATCCAACCTACTCTGCCTCTGTATAGTTCTCTTTATAATTCTGTAATTGCTTTCTACTGGTCTCAAATAGACAAGCCAATTCGCCTTTTCAATTAAAACATCACTACCACTGTGCACGTGTGCACAGTACTATATTTTTATGTAAAACTATCATTATTCAGCCAAATTAAGACACAATATTCATTGTTTGAAAAATAAAATTATGAAAGTCAACTTGATTGCATGTAGTAGCGTTTTTATTTGTTAGTAAAATATTGAATTTGTCAAAAATGAGCAATGAATGAATGAATAGTCGAGAAAACTCTGTTCATCAAGGAAGCCGAAAATCTAATGATTTCATCAAACATTTTCTATAAGGATTTTCAAGGATATAATAATTATATGAGAAATGAAAAGCACAGATATTTTGGAAGAGCTATGGAAGTATATTTTCATGTCAATGACAATATCTAATGGAAAATAAATAGAAGAGTTGAGAATGGAGCTGAAAAGAAACTGAGGAATAATGAAGTACAAATAGCCAGAATTCTTGAAGTTTTCAGTTGGAAAGATGTAGCCTGTGATATTTGCACTGCTATTGCTTCTATTTATCAAACAGAGAAAACAATTATGTAATACTTGCTATCTCATTCATCTTAATAATACGTTTAATTATTCAGATAGCCTTGTTTTTTTAGTTATTCATGAACACGATTATCTGGTAGTGATAGCTGAAACATTTATCGATTTTTTCGATACATTTTATCGATTGCACGTTTATTGTTCTATTATCTATTCAGTAGCGGTCTATTTTTGTAGATTTTTTTGTTTCTAATTTTTTGTGCTCCTTGTGGTATAGACTATTTTTTATTATTTAAAAAAATATTCAGATAAATATTAATATTAAATATAATAATTGATTTTTGTAATAATTTTATTAATCCTTTTTGACGTTTTTTAAAGCGGGGGTTGGCCTTAAATGATGAAAGAAGTACAGACAAAACTAGAACCATCCCAAAAATCAATCAATCACCATCCCTTATATTATTCGCATCCTAAAACATTGATTTTTCTGCTGATTATTGAATAAACACACATTTAAGCCAGAAATTATCTTTACCGAAGAAATCATTTCAGTTTTTCTGTATATCTTTATACAGATATATATATATATATCTATTTTTCTGTATAAGTCCACAATGCTATAAAATATCATGACATTATGATCATATCTAACTTTCTATCTTGAGAATATTATGTATAGCTTTGCTCACATTTTACTTTGATTTAAGATGACTTACACAATAAACAGTGAAGAGCCAACTCGTATCGACCAGATTTGTCAAAGTAGTTGGAAATTCGATAAACAATCGTTTCTTTCTGGAACAGAAGTGGTGAAACATGCAGTACCTATCTCTTACAGTAACAATAATAAAGATGTGCAGCAGGCCTTTACCCTTTACCCTATCTGGAATCGAAAGTGTCTCCATAGAACGATTATTGGTGTTGTAATGCGGCGGCTTTTTGTGTAAGCATGCCTTGGAAAGTGAAGGTAGTATGCGATGCGATATGGGGTGCAACGTGGAATGTGGTGGAAAGTGTTCAACCCTCTGCTCTTCCTCCGCTATTTCCTAGTACTGGTAATAACAACTTTGTGGCTTCGCCTGCTATGCTGTTTCCAACTACTGCTCTGGATATTCGGTTTTATGCACAGTAAAGACGACCCTCGTAAATCTTTCTTCTACTTCCCCCCTTCGTCGTTACTCCTTTTTCTTTCACTTCTTCCTCTTCTACTTCTTCATCTCCTTCCTCCTTTTCTTCTTCACTACATAGTGTTCTACATCTACCCCTTCTTTGGCTTCTTTCTCCTATTTTTATTTTTTCCTAGGCTTCCTCCTGTGACATCTTCATATATCAAGAAGGGTTCTATTCTATTCTCCTCATTTCATTCGTGCTATATCGGGTAAGGAGATTAAAGTGAATAGGCCTATAGATAAAGTCTGTAACTGTGAAGGAGATGGACTGACACCGCTCCCGTAGAGAAAATTTGAACTATTTGAACATTTGAAAATTCATCCGATAATAAAAGCTTTTTTTGTCTTGAGGATCACGTCTTGAAGACTTCAGTTATGGATTATAAGACAAGTGGAAAATTATTTACAATATTAACATTCTTATTCACTAGTTACCACAATAATTACAATCTCAATTAGTTGTGGTGAGGCTCAATTTTGATCTGTAAGGAACTCTTGTACACTATAGCCTAAGCTTTATCAAATAAAATATTTTCTCAATTGTTTTTTAAATACTGTTACGAAAGCAAACAAGCAGTTATTCACGCACTTGTTCTATTTATATCATTCTATTGTTTTCATGGTTGGACGTGACTTCGACCGATCTTCATTCTCTTGCTCTTCACATGTCTTTGTCACTCTGATTCTTCAAGTCTGCAACTCTCTCACTCAATTGATTTCTCGAGATTTCTACATTCTTCCTGAACAATCGAGTTCTATATTCCAAGCATTCCGTGGCCTTTTCGAAGCGTCTAGTGATTTCAGTTCCTGGAATTATACAACTACAACAGCTATATAAAGGAGTCCACATGAACCAGACAGTCAGTTTTACAAAAGCTAGCGAGACAGTTATGTTTACAAACCTGTGTGACAGATTGTATTACAGATCTCATGAGAGAAACAATCCAGTGCAAGTGGAGCAAACAGTGCTTTATTCAGTCTTTAGACAGTGTCAAGTGCAGAGACAAGTGTTTAATGTTTATGCAGCTTACTAATAGTTTGAATACGTTGTGTTAAGTGATATTATTTGGGACTGTCAAATAACGAAATGGACTTTGTTTTGTAAGTGATTAGTGGCTCTTTTTATCATTTCTTTCTACATTATTGTACAGTTTATTGGTTTCTAGTTTCTTTTGTTATTGATCAGCCTGTAATTAATTATTCATTAAATCTTGTAAATAATTACTGAAAATAAGTATTAGCTTGTCATTTGTTGATCTGTTTTTTATTTATTAATTGAACTTACAATTAATTTGTGTAAATAGACTAATTTGTGTAAATAAAGTGCAAGTGTGAACTTTAGTTTTGCCAGCCTTATTTTAGCTATTAGAACCCATAACAATACTTAGAAATTTTCTCAGAAACTGCGGAAGTTGTAATAGAGTTTCCTATACCTAGATAATTAGGTTTTTGTTCGAATAAACTATTATTGTGACTCACCTAGTGATAGTCTCCTCGGTTTCGTGTATTATAATTAGATACGTTAAAATTTTATTTTACAACACTCTTTTATATGTAAAGTAGCTTCTTACACATACAACCAAGGTACAGTTGAACAACGGCCTACATGAACCTATCTATAACGGCCTACATCTAACCTATTTGCTCTTTCCATATTTCCTAACAGCTTTCTTTTGGATCTTAAACACCCATCAAGGTTTCGTTTTGATGAGTTACTAAGGTGTGACAATAAAATTCCATGGTAAGCTGTAAAAAGTGAATGGTCATTTGATCTAGCAAGCTGTAGCAGGAAAAATATCCCAGATGAAATTTTACAACAAATTTTCTCAATGTAAGGAGCCCAGGTCCAACAAATCTAGGCACGTTGTCCTAGCTGCGGAATGTGAAATGCGGAGAATGGAGAGCGAAATACGCAGACCACTGGTTACACGGCTTTCCGTATGGGTGTTGTCCTAGACAACGGATAACGCTCTCTTCCGGCGGACCGTGTACTGCGGAAACGAGCCACTGCTCAAGAAGCAGTAATTTCCGTAGTCAGTTGCGAAGTAGTGACGAAGCAGTTGATAAACTGGTTTCGCACATGCGCAGATCGCAGTACTTGCTCACAAGGTCATTTCTCCCCGCCGGAAATCGAGTCCTAGCTCCGCAGCTTGGACAACGACGCTCCATCATCAGCTGCGGAGTGAGCTCCGCAGCCCACTCACCGCATCCCGCAGTGTAGAGCATTCCGTAGCTAGGACAACGCGCCTTTCATCCGCCTATCCAACAAAACTCCTAGAAGTGCAATGTTTTCTTCCTGGGCAAGTTGATAATCGTTTAGAGACCTATCTTCATTTGATTTATGTTTGTTTTTGAATTGAATGCATTGGTATTTTTTTATATTTATTGTTAATTTGAACTGATTAAAAAATTGGACAGTGGATTGCAAACTATATCGGTATTTATTTCTAAATTATCTAGGACGGGAACTGCTGCAAATGAGTGATATATTGTCTACAAATAAGAGGGCTCTGCCACTAGTTAATTCCTTAGGCAATCGGTTGACATGTAACAAAAAAGCAATGGACCTTGTACTGATCCCTAAGACACTCCAACTCTAAACATTGTTTTCTGCCAATAAAGTAAGAATCAAACCAATTCAGTTCAACCCTATTTACCACTATATTTAGCAGTATTTCCGGTAGAGTTCTGATTAACACAATAAAATTCCTTTGATAAATCCAAAAAGACTGCAGCAGCTTTAACGACCGAATTTATTACAACGATTAGTCTTCAACTAGATAAACTATGGCTGTCTTTGTTTATTTCCCTTTCTGGAAGCAATGCATTCACAGATGAAGTTAGTTTCTTGAAACTGCAAATTTCTTGAAATATTCTAAATTAAATGTTTGCATGATCTTAGCATTTTTAAGTGAGTGTACCTACTCCCCCACTTCGATGAGACGTCCTGCAATACGATGCTTTCAATGAATAGTTTGGAATATTTATTTGTGACATTTTATCTTCTTTTAAGCTGTGCTCTGTGAAAATAGCTATATCATGAGCATCTTGTTTCAAGAATACATCTATTATTTGATACGAATGTATTGAACATTCTGGTGGAACACAGTGAATACTTCCCTATTACTCCTGACTATTTTACCATTATTATTGTATGCTGAAGTAGATCTACTTGTTCTCTTAAAATCTTGGGCGCCTATCAGATTGTTACAAGAGTTACTTCCACTTATACTATCCTGATTTTTTGAGTGCTTAGTAACTTCTACTACATTTTTTCAGATCTAAATTGATTGATTGACACTAGTTCCCTTCCCGGTTTTGAGCCAATTTTACTAGAAAATGAGGTACACAGAAAAACCGTAAAGATCTTATGTACCCTATGCTTTAACATGTAATTTGTTGATTGTTATGCTCCAGTTCCCAGAAATATAAATTAAATAACTATAAATATAAATATAGAAATATAAATTAACTCGTATTCATGAAGCTCTCTAGTAGCATTCAATGAATTTTCTTTGTAAATGGAATACTTCTGGGACTTTCCAACCTAAAATTGCCCTATCCTTAACCTTTTTACCTATCCTAACCTTCATTTTCAATCTTTGCCTAACCTATCTCATTTGTGAAGAAAAGGAAGGAAAAGAGAAGAAAATTGAGAGAGAAGAGAGAACTTTCATGTTATAACGATCTGTGTTCTGTGCTTTAGTACTTGTAAACTATCATAGAGAACGGTCCTAAGTCAACAAGGAAAGGTTCGGTTAACAGCACCCAATTCCTGTGAATCAAGCTCATCACTATCAATTAGCGCTCTAATAAGTGGCTGTAACTGACTTCAGAAATGATCTGCAAGCTCAATTTTGTTGGAACAGTCTTGTCTTCATGATTTATTTGAAATCACTTTACAAGTGCTCAATATAGTAATTCATGGTTAGATGTTTGCTTCCTTTTATCATTCTGCAATATTTGAACAAGGAATGTGATTTCAATTTACGCTATAAATTGAAAATGAGCTTTTTTGTCTCATATTTCTGAACGATAGGGTTGATGCCATATTTTAGAGAATAATTCCACTAGAACTAGAGGGTAGTAAAGTAAACGATGATATGATATCTTAGGCTACTGGAATTTTGAAGCTCGTTTCATCTTAGTATTTATTCAATATTGCTTGTGGCCGCAACTATGGGGGAGATCCTTCATAAACACCCAGAAGCAAGAAAATTTTTGGAATTTCAACAAGCTCTAATACAATATTTCAAGACTATAATGTATAGTTTATTCGAAATGGCGGCTTGGGGGTACTCCCCCAGGAAATTTTTGAAAAATAATCCCTTTAAACCACATTTTAAGCGATTCAAGACTTTTCTCCCTTAAGGGACAATATTTTTTGACAAAAGAGTCTTGAATCGCTAAAAATGTGGTTTAAAGGGATTATTTTTCAAAAATTTCCTGGGGGAGTACCTCCAAGCCGCCCTTTCGAATAAACTATACATTATAGTCTTGAAATATTGTTAGATGACCCCTCTTTCTCCTCATATATAGTGTACTATATAGTACTATATAATGCCTGGAGCTTACATCCCCACTTAACACTATTGGTCCTCCAACCAATAATTGTTTTGATATTACCGTACGATTGGTGTTGGTATACCATCTCTTTGTAAATAAATGTTAATTGTAGATATACAGCCGCTTCTTCACCAACCGAACATGCTCGGCGAACAGTGTTTGCTGGAATTACCTGATGTCGCCGAACATTGTTTGGTGTGGACGCCTTCTCGAACATTATGATTGGTGTGGTGAGTATACTGGCAGGAACCTGGTGTTGGTCGTCACTGTTCGCTCACAGACCGAACATTTAAATTGAACTCACAAACATGTTTGGTGACCGATATGTTTAATGTTTGTCCGTCTTTGTATTTGCCAACACTGTTTGGCAGACATGTTCGGTTTGTGGAGACGCGGCTTTGGTTGTTCATTCTATTCAAATGCATACTTATGTGTATCAGAAATCAAAAGTGAAACAAATTGCAAGTTCGAGCTTTGAGAGAATCACTCTCTTAGTTTATTTTTACATTATTTATTACTTTGACAATAAATTACAAGCATGAAATTTTTCATTCACCTAATGTACAAGTACCAATTTTATAGTTGGTAAGTTCCAAACTCATCAAGAGTACAGTACCTTCCCAATGTCACCATGCCATGCGGTAGCTCCAATTTAGGGGGTCATTTTCAGGAGCTGCCGGTCAATTTAGACGTTACTTCAGAAACCTCCACTTTTAGGGGAAAAGAATGATGTTGGTGAGAGTGATGAGGCGCCATCTCATTTCCTCAATCCATCAACCCTGTCGCCTGGCCACTTATCTCTTCTTCAACTTCCCTTTTAGCGCTTTCTCATCAATTTCACTAAATACCCTAGACAATACTGTATTACTGTATATACACATTAATACATTGATCAACTTCTACTAAAGCCTTTTTTCTGCCGTGGAGTACAGTATACTGTGGTTATAGCGTTTATCAAGCATGAAAGTTAAGGTTTAGCGTAGCAATAAAAGCTTATATTATTTCTAACTACAGTACTATTAATTTTTAATTAAACATTAATCTCTTCATTGTCTTTAATTCTTGACCTTTTTATGTGTCTCAAATTTAATATATATATATATATATATTCGTTTTGAAACAACTGCAAATCTTCGGATTCATACATTTATTATTATTATTATTATTATTTTGAAGAATTTCCTGAACAATAAATTTCAATTTGGTTGGTGAAGATAATTTTCATTGAGTTAGCTGTTATATGTTAAAGTGAAAAGCATTTAACTCTATAATTAAGACTATTATCTATTGGTATAGACTATAACAATAACAATAATAATAATAATTTATAGTATGAGAATACTTTTCATTTACACTTTTACATGCCACACACAATCATGTAAAATTAGCAATCGTCGTATAAATTACTTAGTGATTGAAACTATATGAACTTATTCTTACGACTCTATACAATCAACTAAATTATTTACAACCAGAATTTTACCCGGGAATCCAGTTTAGAGTTTCTCTTCCCTAGTATTTTTGTTTATGGTAATGGTCAAAAAATTACGAAATTGGGAAGGGTGAGTGAAATGGCATTGTTGCTAGTCATACAGTTCAACTGTTTGAAAAGAGAAGTGCACAAAGATAAATTGTTTTTTTTTTGACGCTGGGTAATCAGCAGCTGCAATATTGATAAGAACTAATCTGTTGCTTTAGTTTGTGACATATCGTCGTACCATCAATATCAGCATCGTAGTGACGTATCATGTATCAGCTCCTGCATCCAACCCATTTTACAAAAATTCTGAATTTTAAACATTAATTTTGAAAAAGTTCAAAAGAAGAAATGAGATTTCCCAATACAATATTTTATGTTCAGTAAATAGTTGTAGAATTTTACTTATTTAATTGACCTTTATTAATGTTAGATTTTTTGCTGCTTTGATTTATCTTATATTGATTTTATTTTTTGCTAAATATTTCATAATGTACAAGAAATTTATCATGTTTTTAAAGCGTTAATATTCAAGCGTTAAAATAGAAAAATAAAACAAAAAGGAAACCGACTTCAATAAAATGATGTTCAAAAATTAAATATTCAGGTACTAAAAAGTTTAAAATTATTTAATCACTTTGAACTAAGAAAATGTTCAATTTAATACAATTAACCTTTTGAAGTCGGCGCCAAATATTTTATGTTTATAAAAAAATTAGCCTATATAATATTTTAGGAGTTTATCCAACTTTAGACTGTTCCTTGTATTGAATTTCAAAATATTTCTCAGTTTTAAGTGAATACTTTATTTTGAAATTTTTAGTACTTTAATATTTAATTTTTGACTAACATTTCATTGATGTCGGTTTCTTTTTTGTTTTAATTTTTTTTATTAAAAATGTCTATTTAAAATATCTCTCTCAGCTGAGCAGGTAATGATTTTAATACTCCCTGATAATCCAATACTCATGTGATCTGGCCCCAGCTCAGCAAATTTAAGTTTATTTCGTGGAAATTTTTAAAACTATTCTTAGTACGTGTCTCGGTCTAAAACTGATCATCTTAACCAAATTTCAACTACTGTATTTCGGCTGTGTGGTTTCGGGAAACGGTGATGAATGAGTCATTGGTATTTGGCTTTTATTCTTATTCATATACATTCAAATCATCCTATTTAAATTTACTTGATGCTGTATTTTTATTACACATTTACCAACCATTAATATTCAATCAGTGTTTCATACTACTCGAGTTAGCTCTCAATCGTTCCTAACGAGCAAGCTTACAGTGCCAAATTTTTTTCAGAAGATTAATATATTTTTTGTTTTTCAGGAAACTAGTACAACCAAAGCACGTGAAGTGGAAGTAGATA
The DNA here is from genome assembly GCA_948455865.1 of Conomelus anceps. Taxonomy (NCBI): domain Eukaryota; kingdom Metazoa; phylum Arthropoda; class Insecta; order Hemiptera; family Delphacidae; genus Conomelus; species Conomelus anceps. Next base: position 33,530,659 of record OX418220.1, read on the forward strand.
TAGACGAACTACTTGATATGGACAACGACGAGCAGAGAAGACGACATCTTCAGGTGATAATTTAAATTAATTATTAGGCATGATGTATTATCGTTCTTTGAGTTCCTTGAGCAAGTTCTATCTCGTTAATTAAATCTTATCGTCAAAAACATGGGTTTTTTCTAGATTACGTTTTGGAGACTCCAGTTACGGAGTAAAAGACAAGTCAGTATTAATACTCATTATTCCGTTATTCATTTTTGTGGCATAAGATTCTGATATTACACATTTTCTGATTTATTGCACATTTACCAACAATTAATATTCAATCAGTGTTTCATACTACTCGAGTTAGCTCTCAATCGTTCCTAACGAGCAAGCTTGCAGTGCCAAATTTACTCAGAAGATTAATATATTTTTTGTTTAAGATTAATTTTAAAATTGAAAGAAACAGTGACGCATTGAGTTTTTAATGTTAAACTCTTATATCTGTTTTTGACAATCCATTTCGGTCAGAATGACTTGTAATAAATTTTTTCTCCCTTTGTTTTATAAGTTTGTTTAGTAGGCTTCTACAATCTGTATCAAATATAGATCTCGAGTTTGTAGGTAGATATTTCACTTTTCATTGAATTAATTAATGTTAACAAGATAGTTGAAGGAATTATTCCATTTGAAGTATTTAAAGAAATACCGAAATTAATTATCTTGTTGAAATATTCCAGGTTCTACCTCAAATATGCAACAAAAACCAATTTTATCTTGGTTTTAATCATTAAATTGTACTTATTCATTGTACAATTATCTTACATAACTATAATTGTACTTATTTATCAATAAACCATTTTTTTTTATATTTTTTTTTGTAAAAACCAATCTGAACCTTTCAATTTATTGATAATTTATCTATTTATTGAGAGGTTTTCAAATTGGTATCATCAAATTGGTCTTATTGTTGAAATTGGTACAATTCAATGATAACATTTATGTATGTAGCACATTGCATATAAAAACTTATACTTACAACATTAGTCTCAGTTGTCAGTTCATATTGTCTAACGTACAAGAGAGCCTGATAGTCGGTTTTGTCGGACAGCCAGTATTTGCTTCAAACATATTTATTGATGATTGGGAGAATTGATGTGGGTAAATATGATCTTTAAACAAGGAATATAGAACGCTCTGATACTTCATCATAGAAAATAATTTCATTCATAAAATAAGGTGAAACAATTAAACAAAGTGAGAGAACTGATTATGCCATTCATATTCAATTCATGTTGATGATAAACTTCTTTTCATGTGAAATTTAACGACTTGCAGTCAAATATTTGTTAAGAATAAGTATAATAACTCACTTAATCTGGCCGGATTAAGTGAGTTATTATACTTATTCTTAACAAATATTTGACTGCAAGTCGTTAAATTTCACATTAAAAGTTAATATTAACAACGCAGTTCGTCATGGAACAAGAAATCCATGGATAAACTTATTTTAGCACTAACAGAAAAATGAATATTTCTCAAAAATTCTGCTGACTATTCACAATATGATTTGCTTAATCGATTTGAAGATGAATAGAATTGATAGTCGTAACAGAAAACAATATTTTCAAAAATATAATCTAGTTACAATAGAACAAAAATAACTTCTTATAAAATCTTCAAACATTATTAAATAATGTACTGTAACACTCATACTTACTGAACAGTCATGATGATAATTTAAAATTATTACCATTCATCAATACAACTATCAAATTTAATTATCATTTATTAAGTTGAAGTGTCTCTGTCTAACATATGTCATTATACTATAAATTAAAGATCATATCCTATTAATATTCACTTCCATTTGAGAATACTTTTTGAAATTATTATAATGAAAAATAAGACGAAATTGTCACAACCACATTTATTAAAACTTTGAGAAACTAGTTTCAGTTGTTACACCATTATCAATCTCAATCAGTTTGATTGAGATTGATAATGGTGTAACAACCGAAACTAGTTTCTCGAAGTTTTAATAAATGTGGTTGTGACAATTTCGTCTTATTTTTCATTATGGATACCTTCCACAATATCACCTTCGCCATTACTATGAAAGTTGAAATTATTATGTTATGTCCCAATTATCAGGTTTGGATGAACTTTGATCTTGCACTTGATAATATTTCAAATCAACTCTCAACTTGTTCAAATTTCAACTTCAAACTATTTTGATCGGTATATGGTCAAAATAATATTACAAAAGTAATGATCTGATTTTTCAATAATATATTGTTCAAGGTTTAAATATAACATTTTTTCCCAGTTTGATTTATAAGATAGAAGCTGAACTGAATCGAGCATTAATTTCAGCTGGTATCGAAAAGAGAGCAATGAATCCCTTTTTTATGCATAATTAGACTTACTAGCTGTTACTCCGGCGATTCCCGTTTAGCCTGTCATGGTTGAGTTGCCTCATTATCATTCACTTCAACACCAAAGCATAAGTCTCAGACTCATGTGGGCATCATCACCAAAAAAATAAAAGAAATGCGCTAGGTATGCTAATGCCCTAAAACTGGATAGGTACTAACCCAGTAGAATCAACACAGCCATATTACGTTATACCATTTAGAGAATAATTTTTACCCTTCAAATAAGATTAGTCAGGCAGGAGAATCATTGAACTGCTGTGTTGAATGAATTATCTAATTTTATCTGTCATAAAACTGGGGGTCTGAGAAATAATAATACGGTATAAGAAATAGACGTAATTATTGTTATACAATAAAAATTATGACAAAAGAGTTCCAGCATGTAGAATGTCTTATCTGCTGAACCCCCTGCCATTGATATTGAGAACATTGGAAAAAAGTAAGGTTTAAACTAGACTAAAAGCATATGGGGTTTAATCAGCACTGAACAACGACTGTAACACATCTTATTTTCGCGGGAGTCACCAGTGACTCCTGCCGCATATAATAAAAATTATTAGTCAGCTGCGGCAGGCGTCACCGGTGATTCCCGCAAAAATAAAAAAATGTGAATCCGTTTCAAAAATCATTCCATGGAGTACAATCAGCATGTGAAAATATCGAGTGGTGTCTTTATGGTCGCTTCCGCAAAATCGGGAGGTAGCGGCTTTACACTGCCGAACCATTGGCCAGGCACGCGGGAGCAGCGAACACATAAGACCAAATATTTTAACACGTTTACAATGCAATTGGCAAAATATTTTTTCTGAGTAATTTCAAGGCACTAGTAGCCTGCCAGTTGATCATAATTTCTAGTTCAATTGAATCATTGAATGATGAATTGTTCAATTGAATGATGGATTGTTCAATATAAAAGTGAATAGCAGGTTGTCATTCAATTTCAATGGCCATCTTTTAGTGGGCATCAATACTATTATGCCAACATTACTGTATCATAATGTGAACAGCTAATTATTGTGATATTGTTTTTTTTTTTTTTAATTAAATTAATATCAGCAGATTTGACCTTTTAATCATGAAAACTGATTTTATTTCTCTCTATTTCAGGAGCTTTTATCCGATGCCAAAAAGTCTGCTCATGACGTAAAGGTAAACAATTAGTTCTTGTCTGTATACTTTTTTCAAGAATACGATTAAAGAATATCTTCACCAAACATATTGACTTATGACATATTTAAATAAACTCAAATATTGAAATAATTGGGAAATACTTTTGACTGCAAAGTTGCATTTTATTTTATTGATAAACTAGTAGTTCTATGAACAAGAGATCTCACTCTCCCAATACTATTCTCTTAAAAGCAAGGGCGGATTAAAGGGGGGGGGGCGGAGGGGGCGACCCCCCCCCACCCCGAGGGCTTGCACATTTTAAAAAATTAAAAAGGGTAACACTTGTGACATGCACACGGTTAAATTTTAATTGTTCCGCCACAGACGGAATACCTCCAACTTGTCTTACCACTCCGCCTCCGCCGGCCGGGAATTAACAAATGTTGTAATACTTATTTTGCCTTATTTTCTATATTACCTTTACTTTATCTTTAACTGTTGACATAATTTAAATTCAATGACGAATTAACAAATGACAGAAAATGAAGGAAATCTTATATAAAGTGAAATTAGTTTGAATAAGATTAATCTTTTATAGAATAGGTAGGGGCATATAAATCTCTGTTTGTTTTTGACCTAATACATATTTATTGTAGTACTGGTATTATGAACCATGAAAGAATGTTGAGATTAATTTAAATATATATATATATAGGTCTAAAAATCATCATCAAGATCACGAATAAATTGCTTAGACTCTGTTCATTTCTCTGTAAATTTTGATAAAAATTAAGCTAGCAAAGCAATTTTTGTTCAAGACATATTGTATTGTATAAAACAATTTGTATTCCTAATTCCACATGAATATACAGAAATAAACTACTCTAGCTAGGGGAAATTTGATTGTTCTTAAACACGAAAAAATTATATTTCTACTACATTTTAAGTGCTAGAATGGTGTAAAATGCGGTTAAAGGCTACTAAATTTCCAAACATTTTATTCCATACCCCCCCCCCCCCACCAACAGGTATTTTTGGGGTATGTCGCCCCCTCCCATAAAAATTCATTAATCCGCCACTGCTTAAAAGGAGATATTTTCGAAAAAGGTTGAAGAACACTTTCGCCTTTATTTTTATTGCTTAATCTTTCATTGATGATGGAAATTGCAAAAATCAATATTTGAAGTCAATTTTTTGGCGCCCCCCAGAAATTACCTCTTATACCGAATAGAGGGTTACTATGCATTTTTAGCAGCTCTTGATATTAACCTCCAATCATAAAGAGCAAAAATTATCCATTGACAAAAAAGTTCGAAATTCGTTGACACCTTCCCCCATTTTCGAACGGAATTTATATTTCCACCCCTAGCTGGGGATTATTTTTACTAATTTTTTGAATTGAAGTCTCCAAAGCTTTTATGCTCTACCTGATGGCAACAAATATTTTTCAGATATTACAATATTTGAGTTTATTTTAATTTTCTCATCCCCCCCCCCCTCGAGTAGTTTAGTGTCAACCTTATAGAGTTCTTCTTATAGAGTTATCTTCCACTTCCAATCGTGAATAAAACAGAAATTATCCACAAAGTTAATTTTTTCCATCCCCACTCCCAAACTCTCAACTTATCAAAAATGTTGTATACACCATTACACTCACCTCGAAAATCATATTTTTATATGTGATGAATAATTCTTTTAACTTGTTTATGATAAACTGCAATTATCAGTGATGAACCGGGTTCGCAAAAAATATTTATTTGGCATCTTGGCAATCAAAATGTTGTTTTCATAAACTACTACTAATAATTTTTTCTTGAGTGTTAATTAATTCGTAGTCGTTAAGTCAATATTGCCAGTCTCATTCATTTGATATCGAATAACGGAAAGTCCAACATTATCAACAACACCAATACTTATTATTGCAAACAGAGGGGAAATTATTCAATAAGATCACCTCCCATACTTTGCTGAAAGGTGTAGAAGTGAATCTACCACAACTATAGTGCCAATCTATTATTTTTCGAGAAACTTTTCAGTGAACCTAATTTTTTAAATTATTTAACCTCAACATTTTGGACAATGTAGCCTAGTCTTAATTTGTTAAGAAAGCAGTATTGGGCTGATTCCATGTATCTTCTCATTTCACTGTTATTTTGTCTCAGTTAATAGACGAATAATTCCATAGAGCAATCTTTGAAATTGACAATCACGAATCACAATGTGATTTATCTTGCTGTCTTGAATTACTGCGAATTTAATAATATTGAAAGTATAAAATATTCATAATCACATCTTTAAAATGTTAAATTCAAGTAATACTCTAAACTCACTTATATATTTTTAATAATAATTTGACTTGTTTCATTCTTTCAGAAATTCGTCGATGATCTCCTAGAAAGGACAAAGACGTTGTAGATCGGTGGGTTGGAGGATGAGAAAGCTCTATGCGGAGAGGGTTATCTTCTTTTAACTATTGGAAAAGCGCGAGTGACGGTCTGAAGAGAAAAAAGATGATCCACCCTTCACCCCCCCTCTCCTTCTTATCTGGCGGCCAATCATCGCTGTGAGTTTGCAGGTATAAGATGATAACCGTGCAATTCTCTTCAGGTCCCCGCTGCTGTCATCAGTTCAAACGTTCAACGTCTGAAACCTTCGTTGTTCCTGCCCTAATAATTATCCTATCAAGAAATCGAACTGGTCATCGCCTTCTAGGGAGAGCAATAGTAAGAGTGTATATATATTTATATAGTATAACTATATTGAAATGATGCCACACTAAAAATAGTTGTATTTCTTTGATACTAAATATTAGAAAGTTTGGGAAAAACTACGTTAACGATGACGCTTATGTTAACCTAAACACTCTATGCACCTCTCCCTGCTCTAAAAGCAATATTCTATAGAGTAGGCAGATGCATAGAGTGTTCAGAGTGAGGTAGTTTTACCCAAACTCTATTATTATTTATATTCGTCGAGTCTAAGCATGGACCAAAGGATAATAAATTCATATAGTGTTGGATTTGTGAAGCTTATTAAATTTCCTGTTAATAATAAGCAGAATGCTTCTTGTTGAATTATACAGTGAATGTGGAAAGGTATTTAAAAGTGATCTGGCTTGTCTTCCCTCGTCTCTGGAATATAAAGTTAATAAGTTAGTTAATAAAGATAATAAAATTTACTAGCCTTGCGTGAAATCAATGAATACAGATACAATGAATACAGTTTCTGTATTCATTGGTGAAATGCAATAGGGCAGTAGGCAAACATCCTGTACTTGACTATTCAATACAGCCTGACGACCCGTGTGAAGCCATCTTCTAATGAATGCAATGTCAGTCTGTCATCAGGCATGAAAACAGTCTTCAATAGAAGAGAGCTGATCTTTACTTTGGCTTTACGTATCACATGAATTAGAAAAGATTGGATTACCCACAGTATTCAGAAGGAGATTCTCTTCTATTTTGTGGGAGCCTACTAGATTTAACTTGTTCAATGAATAATTGAAATACAAAAGTCTGTATTTCTCGAAAGTGGTTTATTGTGCTCATTTGTGTATCAGTAAAAGGTGAGTAAAATCAACTGATTTCAAGAAATACATTACCAATTTAAAAATGTCTTTGTTAGATATGCATTTTCATGGAAAACATCACACGATTTTACATTCCATACATTCAATCATTGGCAAAATTTAAAAAATTGCATTTCAATTTTACAGAAGCGATGAGAGATGAGAGAGATGAGTAATTGAAATTATTTATTGAAATCTAATTGAAATAAATATAATATTAATTCAAGAGAGTATTCTCGTCTCGTTGATGAATCTTTATTGACTTATTTTCAAGAAAAAAAAGGCAGCATTTATCATGGATGTGGTATCACCAATGGAAGCCGTATCTAATTCTAAAGCTCTCAGCATTTGATTATAATCTATTGCTCTCTCTAGAAAGAACGAATTCGAACTCATCATTTCCGAGTATGATATCTAATTTAGAATCCATTTGTGTCCTAGGAATTAGAAAATTAGGTAGAAGTAATTCACTGTAAATTGTTTTCGATATGCATTATACAATGAAAAGTGTAATGATAATAATACTGTAATAACGCTAAATAATAATAGTAAACGTGTGGAAATCTTCAAATTCAACATGAAAGAAATCTCCAACTATTTCAAATGCGATGAATAAGGAAGGACAATTTATGAGCTATTACTTCAATTTTTATTTTTATTTTAACGCTGTAAAATGCCTACTTAGTCGATCAATTTAAATTGAAATTAATTGAGCATGCACTTCAAAGACCAATGGAAGCTTAGTTCTTATTGTGATGCCTAAAACATATTATTAGCAATACACATAAGCAGTGTCTTAGATTTAATTGTAAATTAAATTATCATTCACTAACCAATGGAAAGATTTAGTCATCCTATCAGAAATATAGACAATCAATACTTGTAAAAAGCCTTCTGAATGAGGAAATATCGTGAGACCAAATCTCAATAATTTTTTCAGAGCAGATTGATTTGACTTTCATTGTTTTATTGATGCGACTAATTCTCCATACATTTTAAAATGTTGGGCAGGCATTCATTATTACAAATATAAATTAATCATTGTTTGTGTTAGAATTTCATTGGTTTTGATGTTTCGATTTACGACTTGATGTTTGTATTTTAATTGAGTGATATATCCTAGACATTCTTGGAAAGAAAGTTTTTCTTTTTTACAGTGTGAAAACATCGTCACCAATATAAATATAATATATTATCTAACTGACTTGGAGAAATGGTTCATATTATAGCAAGGTAAAGCTTAGTTTTACACATTATTTATTTGGCGTATGGCTAGCTGTTCACAAATAATTTGTTTATAAATTTATTTCAGTGCCTAGAAATGCATGAAACCCCGTTGGAAACCTATCATTAAGCTTTCAATAAGCTTCCTATAAATAATAGGGCTATAGCACCGTCAGCTAACATATGAATTGACAATAAGAAAAGACCAGAATTGAAAACCATTACGGTAGAGCAATATGCAATACAAGTATGTTTTAATAAGTTTCACTTATTCCAATATTCAGAATAATTATTGATTTCCTTTTTATACCTTGTTATGGACAAAGGGTTATTCATATTAAAATAAATGTTTTGACATGAGACATAATTGTTTAATAAGAGTGAGTTCTTCAGTATGCCTCAACCAGTTGGTAGCATTGCCAACATTGGTGTTGGTAGGCTCATGTGGATTTAAAGTCAGTAACACACTAAGAAATGGAGTTTCTTGGTCTCTAAAGATAAGTGGTATGAAACAAAGACTGTATGATCCTCAGAATTGAAAAAAATGTCGCCTTAGGATATAATAATGTTTAGTCGTGAATGATTTAAAGCGCAAAATATACAAATTAGTATAATCTATTATTGAGCATGTTGGTTTATTGAAGCCTACTTCCATATTTCTGGGAAAAATTTTCTCTTCAACATCAAAAAGACTTGAAATGCTGTAATCTTGAAATATTGGAGAATTTCTTTCAGTGTTGATATCATAATATATGGTAAATCAAATTGATTTGTAAAAAGATTTTTATGAATTTTATATATATACATCTTATTTGTATTACATTTTTAATTGTTTTAAAATAATGACGTCAAACTAAAAATGAAATACGTATATAATCCAATCATAGAATTATTGTGTATCAATTGTAGAACACCAAACCGTTACATATATCATAAAAATATATGAATGGCCTAAAACATGATCCATCACTATCTCAATTTTATCATATTAGGCTATTGATTCTGTATCAGCCATCCAATGAATTATTTAAGCTGTAAGTATTATCATTGAAGAAGGGTACATGCATTATTGAACAATGTATCTATTAATATCATTAGGCTGGCCTAACTATTAATATCCAAGAAACTAAATATCAAAAACAATTTCTTTGATATTCAAAATATCATGTCCAACATCTCATCCCGTTGATACAGTTGTTTCAAAAGTTTTCATGTTTTATACTATTTTACATTATTCTCAATAATACTAAGCCATAGATTACTAGACATTATAAATTACTGAAATTACCATGAATAGCTACAGTAGGTGTTAAAAATTAACTGATTAATGTCAGTAAGTTCAATAGTAGGAATTTTATCGGCGAATTATGATATATAGTGGTACTTAAAATTGATTGAAGTTGAGAATGTCCGTGCATAATGTAATACGACTGCCGTTCAAAGTAGGTTCTTTGAAATGTGTCTTTGATATTTGATAAACTTTATATACTGATAGTTATCAAGTATTATAGAATAATATATTTTCTAGAATATATCATATTGAAGCTAGATCACCAACAACAGCTTTAATATTATATTTGAACGCTCATCAAATAAAATTCAATTGTAGCTATTATTTCTATTTCAAAATGATTAAATTAATATATCTTGAGATATTTTCCAATTCACGAAGAATTTATTGATGTTTGTGTTGGAGATCATTTTAAGTTCAAAAAGAAATCTAGTATTTCTATTTCGAATTGTTTAACTAGTTATGTAATATTTCATTCTTTGCTGATTTATTCATTGAAAAAATAAATTACATTGTTTTGAAAAGAATTCAAAGTTTCTGCACTGTTACCTACATTTTTATTAACAAAGTTTATTTTGCGGTTAAGATTAGTTTATTGCATTTCCCATTTAGTTGCACTAGACTTTTGTTATCTTCAGAGCAAAAAAATAATAATTATTAATTCAAAAGTAGAACAGAAAACGAATGTGAGTAATATAGAAATCACTGTGAATAATATTATCAACTAATCTAAATTGAATGAATCTCACAATTGTCATGATTTATGCACACCTAACACTGTCAGTATTACAATTAATTCCATTTTTCAATGTATGATGCAAGTGTAGTACAAAATTTGTATTTCCCTTCTTCTACACAAACATCAACAAATTAATTTATTTATTTTTAGTTGTATAAAAAGCTTTATAGCTTTTGTACTAGTATATTGGTTGAAGCCAACTACTGTATTAGATAATGGAATAATATCCGTTCCAAAGTACTCAATGAGACTGATCAAAGATCATTGGAATAATAAGTTTTTAGGAATCATAAAAGCTAAAATAAAATAATATTTGATTGAATCTCGGTCTAAACCGTCTTTTAGCAGTACCAAATGACAAGAAGATTGTTTCCCTGCGCTTTCCAAGCAGATTAACAACAGTTATCAGAAAATATTATTGTTAGGTATGACGTATTTCATACTTTTTACGGTTGCCTTGAGAAATAAGAGTTTGAATAGCTGGCTCAACTTTGGAAAAATCTCTAACATTGAGATATAGGCTATACATAAGTGGGATATGGCTACACAGTAAATAATAATTTATTAGATGGATAAATTACGGTATTTTCCTAGATTTTGTCTCAATGATTGTAAATCCTTATAAAGTTTTATAAAATCGATCTCTTTCAACCCTGTTTTGTATAAATGTTGCACAAACCCATTGAGGAATTTCACATCCACTATACAATACATGTATGTAAAAAGTTACTTTTTCATGTTATTACAATATTAGTATAATTATTATTGTTGTTCCATATTATAATTCGTTTATAAATTAGCTGTGTAACTAAGATATTGATGCTATTTATAATTTTCTTTATGAAATTATTATAGATTGTAGGTTATTAATAAATTCTTGAAGTGTTTGATTAAGTGAGAATTTGTATAGCTTGTTTGGTCTGTGTGTATGTGCTCATGATTATGTCGCAAAAAATAATTTTAATAAATTGTATGTGTATTACAAAGTAAATTGAATTTTTTGAGAACCGCATGTATTTTTTTAGTGTTACTCGTTCATTCATCAGTGAATTGAATTAAACAGGGAGGCCCATTTTTTTTTTTTTTTTGCTGATGATGTCCACACGAGTTTGAGACTTGTGCGTGGGTTCTGAGGTGAATGATAACACATAGATGCCAGACGGAGAAGCGGGATTCGAACCGACGACCGCTTGAACGACAGCAAGCTGAAGTTGCGACGCCCCAACCAACTGCGCTAAGCGCAATGGTAGCCAAGGGGCACCAGGAATTTATAAATGGACTTCCAAAGTATCAGACAGGTTGATTGCATAATGTGCTAAATTTGGGAGTCCTTAGTCCATTTACAGAGTGGTTCAGGAAGAATCTGCCATACTATTCTAGCTGTTTCTCCGCATCAAAATAAAAAAAAGCTCATATAAATATAGGCCCGGAAACGCTTCATTACAGAAATACATATAGCTATATGGCTTGAATTCTATTTTTCTATTGGTATTGGATGATTTATCATTTCTTTTTTTTTTATTTGAATTCTCTACCAGTCTCGTTGAAAAAAATATTGGGTTGTTGACAATTGATCAATTTTATACAATTTCAAACTAAAAAACGTGGCAATCGCTGCATTTTTTCTTGAATATCTCAATAACAATGGTAGCTAATAAAACATATTTTATTCATGTATACTTGATTTTTCAGCTTTATTTACATGAAACCAGTTCAATTTTTTTCCTAAATGAAAACTAAAGAGACACTAGAGATTTATGATTGAGTTAATTGATACAGGTAGCTGCTAACTTCAGCCATGTTTATTTCTGTAATGAAGCGTTTCTAGACTTATGTCATGAACGTTTTTCTTTATTGTGATGAGAGGAAGCAGTATGGCAGATTACTCCTGAAACGCTCTGTATAAACAAAACTCTGGTGTCTCTTTATGAGCTGTTTCTATCAAAACTAAAATAACATATTCTTAGATACTGCATTAAATACTTTGTAAGGTATTTTATACACAGGGCATTTCTTGGTCTGATTCTTTTCTTTATTGGTTTGAAATAAATAATCCACTGTGCACTGTGCAATTGGATTAAAAAGGTCTTTATTATTTCATTTGATTAAAACATTCTTTAGTATCAAAACCATTCAAAAATTGGAAATTGAAATATAACACATGAAATGTTTAATCATTCAATACACAGTTGTTTTCAATTTTTGTCTCCTTTCGAGCTCTTGGCAATATCTTTCCAACTCCTGAAAAAGAAAAGTGATTAAATGTTTGTCGTGTTGGTTGCTGCTGTCGATACTGTTTTGTGAACTTTTAACGATAATTTCAACCAACAAAATCAATATTAAATCTAAAAATCATATTGTTTATGAAAAGATTTTTCAGCCATGTTTCGAATTTTGCAATACTAGTAAGTATTGAGGAGCTAGTACAATATTTGGCAGACAAACAGTGCAAACTTATTTTTTGAACAATTAGAATCTATATAAATAAAATTAGAGTTTTGTCTGTACACCTATCAGAATTGTATATTTTTTGGTTATTTTTACGTTTTATACATCAAATAAGCCGAAAATAGTATTATCTCACTTTCTGTCTGTCTGTCTGTCACAGCCCCAAAAAGGCATTTTACGCGGCCTTCTCCTGAAAAACGAGAGCATTGATCGGGATTAAAGTTATTTATCAGTATTGAAAACCTTTTTGACAATGTCTTTAGCTATAAAAAACTAAATTAACTTTTTTTTAACAGAATAATAAACGTTTAAAAACCAAGTATTGTGCGATTTTGAATACATTTCTTCTAAGTTTTATTACCACATAAGAACAAAAATCACGTAATTTATCATGATATATCAATCAGCTGTTCTCAAATATAATCTGAATGGTGGGCCCTTCGCGGCGTTATTTACGTCTGCAGACTTGTGTAGTCGGAGCATTGTAGTCTTTTAGGAAACATATGACTGGTGAATCAAAGCTCATCTTATGTTTCGTCAATTATTTCTTTGTTGAAAAAAAAACAAAATTTTCTAATTTAAATTTATCAAAACAAAAATTAACCATTTTAGGAAGGTGCGGTTTGTGCTAGGCTCTTGGGAATTCGCCAGAGGTAGCACCATTATTACTACATAAGAACAAATCACGTAATTTATCATGATATATCAATCAGCTGTTCTCAAATATTCTCTCTCTGATAACTGTCACTGAATTGTTTACGTTCAAAGTTGTTTACTAAGCTGCTAACAACTTCATGATCGTTGCTATCAAAAAAGCCGAAACATATTTAGTCATATTTCTAAAGATAATCCGTACGAAGGACGGGTAAATGCTAGTGGATTAATAAATTTCGAAATTTATTGAATGTCCAGAGATCTAAATAAATCTTGATTCAAAATTACTTAGTGGAGAACAGAGGAAACTTATGATTGACAAGACATTTATACATAGTACGGCGCAGGAGATCACCTGTTTTGAAATTAAACAGAATTCTACCATAGTAGTTTATGCAACTATAGTAGTTTATTTTGACCCTTATTAAAGCACGAGTTAGATGTAAGTTATAACACGAGCGAATGCGAGTGTTATAAATATCTCACGAGTGCTTTAATCGCCAATTAAAATCGTTGCATACACTATTTTATCTACGACCACTAGTATACATTTAATTAAAACAATTTCATTCTACCCGTGACTGTCAGAGATACCTAACCTCTCATCTCAAATACGAGAAGTTATAGTAGATTGTTAGGTTAGCAGTTTGATCAAATCAGCTGATAGTTTCACAATATTGAATTACGATATTGATTCCATCAAAAATGCTTCTGATTGGTCCAGAACCCGTGTTATAATGTAGAACCTGTACTATAATGAGCTCTTTATACAACGGGTTTCAAAAAGCATTTCGAAAAGACAGCTGTTTCGGCATTAATTGTGAAACTGTAATGTATACATTATGACATGGTCGTAGATAAAATTTATTTAAATACATTTTAGCATTAAGTAATTACTATTACTTGGGAATTTGACTTGCTCCTCAGTATGACTTGCCGGACTCAGTCTACATATTTTCCCAGTATACGTTATAACATTATAGCATTAAGTAATTATTATTACTTAGTAAAGAAAATTAAGTTATCCATAAATTGATTTAAATAAAATATCTTTTGAATTTCTTGATCCATACCGATCTGCGTTGTTAATGTTAAATTTTTATGATAAACTTAAAGACTTGCAGTCAATTTTAATTGACAACGAAACAAAGAGCATTTATAGGCATTAAATACAAAAACCGAATCGAATTCACCTAAAACTGAAGGTCCAACTCATCAATCACCATCATCCAACTCATTACCCACGCACAGGTCTCAGGTGGGCTTCATCCTCAGAAAAATAAAAAAAAAGAACCTTGCGAACTACATCATTTAAATTAAATTAAATTACAAATTTTATTAAATTAAATTAAATTACATCAAATTAAATTGGGCACACTTTTACTGTCATCGTTAACCTACACATTCTACACATAAAACCATGAACCATAAAGGACATGAACTCAACACCTTGGAACAATTTGAAATATACAAACATACCACACACAATAAACAAAACATCCTCATTGAACAATTCAATTTTAAATCACACAAGCTTTTCGATCATATTCTACAAAACCACAATAATTCTTCTAACCAAACCCGACAACAAAAATAACACTGATGATCCAGGTTTCTGTTGAAAATGAATCGTCACCGTTCGAAAACGTTTTAGCCTAGGTGAGTAAATATTTATTTATTCTATATTAAAATTGACTGCAAGACGTTGAATTTATCATAAAAAGTTGATAAAATATCAGTGTCTTCCATATATTCCAAACCAAATCAATTATTTGTGCCATTCTGAAGGCGTGTGTATCAAAACCAACCAAAATGTTTCTATAAAAATCATTATTAACTACGATAATTTGTTTGAATTACCGTAAAGAAGTTTTTGATTACATGCTAGCAATTTTTGTTCAAGACATATTGTATTGTATAAAACAATTTGTATTCCTAATTCCACATGAATATACAGAAATAAACTACTCTAGCTAGGGGAAATTTGATTGTTCTTAAACACGAAAAAATTATATTTCTACTACATTTTAAGTGCTAGAATGGTGTAAAATGCGGTTAAAGGCTACTAAATTTCCAAACATTTTATTCCATACCCCCCCCCCCCCACCAACAGGTATTTTTGGGGTATGTCGCCCCCTCCCATAAAAATTCATTAATCCGCCACTGCTTAAAAGGAGATATTTTCGAAAAAGGTTGAAGAACACTTTCGCCTTTATTTTTATTGCTTAATCTTTCATTGATGATGGAAATTGCAAAAATCAATATTTGAAGTCAATTTTTTGGCGCCCCCCAGAAATTACCTCTTATACCGAATAGAGGGTTACTATGCATTTTTAGCAGCTCTTGATATTAACCTCCAATCATAAAGAGCAAAAATTATCCATTGACAAAAAAGTTCGAAATTCGTTGACACCTTCCCCCATTTTCGAACGGAATTTATATTTCCACCCCTAGCTGGGGATTATTTTTACTAATTTTTTGAATTGAAGTCTCCAAAGCTTTTATGCTCTACCTGATGGCAACAAATATTTTTCAGATATTACAATATTTGAGTTTATTTTAATTTTCTCATCCCCCCCCCCCCTCGAGTAGTTTAGTGTCAACCTTATAGAGTTCTTCTTATAGAGTTATCTTCCACTTCCAATCGTGAATAAAACAGAAATTATCCACAAAGTTAATTTTTTCCATCCCCACTCCCAAACTCTCAACTTATCAAAAATGTTGTATACACCATTACACTCACCTCGAAAATCATATTTTTATATGTGATGAATAATTCTTTTAACTTGTTTATGATAAACTGCAATTATCAGTGATGAACCGGGTTCGCAAAAAATATTTATTTGGCATCTTGGCAATCAAAATGTTGTTTTCATAAACTACTACTAATAATTTTTTCTTGAGTGTTAATTAATTCGTAGTCGTTAAGTCAATATTGCCAGTCTCATTCATTTGATATCGAATAACGGAAAGTCCAACATTATCAACAACACCAATACTTATTATTGCAAACAGAGGGGAAATTATTCAATAAGATCACCTCCCATACTTTGCTGAAAGGTGTAGAAGTGAATCTACCACAACTATAGTGCCAATCTATTATTTTTCGAGAAACTTTTCAGTGAACCTAATTTTTTAAATTATTTAACCTCAACATTTTGGACAATGTAGCCTAGTCTTAATTTGTTAAGAAAGCAGTATTGGGCTGATTCCATGTATCTTCTCATTTCACTGTTATTTTGTCTCAGTTAATAGACGAATAATTCCATAGAGCAATCTTTGAAATTGACAATCACGAATCACAATGTGATTTATCTTGCTGTCTTGAATTACTGCGAATTTAATAATATTGAAAGTATAAAATATTCATAATCACATCTTTAAAATGTTAAATTCAAGTAATACTCTAAACTCACTTATATATTTTTAATAATAATTTGACTTGTTTCATTCTTTCAGAAATTCGTCGATGATCTCCTAGAAAGGACAAAGACGTTGTAGATCGGTGGGTTGGAGGATGAGAAAGCTCTATGCGGAGAGGGTTATCTTCTTTTAACTATTGGAAAAGCGCGAGTGACGGTCTGAAGAGAAAAAAGATGATCCACCCTTCACCCCCCCTCTCCTTCTTATCTGGCGGCCAATCATCGCTGTGAGTTTGCAGGTATAAGATGATAACCGTGCAATTCTCTTCAGGTCCCCGCTGCTGTCATCAGTTCAAACGTTCAACGTCTGAAACCTTCGTTGTTCCTGCCCTAATAATTATCCTATCAAGAAATCGAACTGGTCATCGCCTTCTAGGGAGAGCAATAGTAAGAGTGTATATATATTTATATAGTATAACTATATTGAAATGATGCCACACTAAAAATAGTTGTATTTCTTTGATACTAAATATTAGAAAGTTTGGGAAAAACTACGTTAACGATGACGCTTATGTTAACCTAAACACTCTATGCACCTCTCCCTGCTCTAAAAGCAATATTCTATAGAGTAGGCAGATGCATAGAGTGTTCAGAGTGAGGTAGTTTTACCCAAACTCTATTATTATTTATATTCGTCGAGTCTAAGCATGGACCAAAGGATAATAAATTCATATAGTGTTGGATTTGTGAAGCTTATTAAATTTCCTGTTAATAATAAGCAGAATGCTTCTTGTTGAATTATACAGTGAATGTGGAAAGGTATTTAAAAGTGATCTGGCTTGTCTTCCCTCGTCTCTGGAATATAAAGTTAATAAGTTAGTTAATAAAGATAATAAAATTTACTAGCCTTGCGTGAAATCAATGAATACAGATACAATGAATACAGTTTCTGTATTCATTGGTGAAATGCAATAGGGCAGTAGGCAAACATCCTGTACTTGACTATTCAATACAGCCTGACGACCCGTGTGAAGCCATCTTCTAATGAATGCAATGTCAGTCTGTCATCAGGCATGAAAACAGTCTTCAATAGAAGAGAGCTGATCTTTACTTTGGCTTTACGTATCACATGAATTAGAAAAGATTGGATTACCCACAGTATTCAGAAGGAGATTCTCTTCTATTTTGTGGGAGCCTACTAGATTTAACTTGTTCAATGAATAATTGAAATACAAAAGTCTGTATTTCTCGAAAGTGGTTTATTGTGCTCATTTGTGTATCAGTAAAAGGTGAGTAAAATCAACTGATTTCAAGAAATACATTACCAATTTAAAAATGTCTTTGTTAGATATGCATTTTCATGGAAAACATCACACGATTTTACATTCCATACATTCAATCATTGGCAAAATTTAAAAAATTGCATTTCAATTTTACAGAAGCGATGAGAGATGAGAGAGATGAGTAATTGAAATTATTTATTGAAATCTAATTGAAATAAATATAATATTAATTCAAGAGAGTATTCTCGTCTCGTTGATGAATCTTTATTGACTTATTTTCAAGAAAAAAAAGGCAGCATTTATCATGGATGTGGTATCACCAATGGAAGCCGTATCTAATTCTAAAGCTCTCAGCATTTGATTATAATCTATTGCTCTCTCTAGAAAGAACGAATTCGAACTCATCATTTCCGAGTATGATATCTAATTTAGAATCCATTTGTGTCCTAGGAATTAGAAAATTAGGTAGAAGTAATTCACTGTAAATTGTTTTCGATATGCATTATACAATGAAAAGTGTAATGATAATAATACTGTAATAACGCTAAATAATAATAGTAAACGTGTGGAAATCTTCAAATTCAACATGAAAGAAATCTCCAACTATTTCAAATGCGATGAATAAGGAAGGACAATTTATGAGCTATTACTTCAATTTTTATTTTTATTTTAACGCTGTAAAATGCCTACTTAGTCGATCAATTTAAATTGAAATTAATTGAGCATGCACTTCAAAGACCAATGGAAGCTTAGTTCTTATTGTGATGCCTAAAACATATTATTAGCAATACACATAAGCAGTGTCTTAGATTTAATTGTAAATTAAATTATCATTCACTAACCAATGGAAAGATTTAGTCATCCTATCAGAAATATAGACAATCAATACTTGTAAAAAGCCTTCTGAATGAGGAAATATCGTGAGACCAAATCTCAATAATTTTTTCAGAGCAGATTGATTTGACTTTCATTGTTTTATTGATGCGACTAATTCTCCATACATTTTAAAATGTTGGGCAGGCATTCATTATTACAAATATAAATTAATCATTGTTTGTGTTAGAATTTCATTGGTTTTGATGTTTCGATTTACGACTTGATGTTTGTATTTTAATTGAGTGATATATCCTAGACATTCTTGGAAAGAAAGTTTTTCTTTTTTACAGTGTGAAAACATCGTCACCAATATAAATATAATATATTATCTAACTGACTTGGAGAAATGGTTCATATTATAGCAAGGTAAAGCTTAGTTTTACACATTATTTATTTGGCGTATGGCTAGCTGTTCACAAATAATTTGTTTATAAATTTATTTCAGTGCCTAGAAATGCATGAAACCCCGTTGGAAACCTATCATTAAGCTTTCAATAAGCTTCCTATAAATAATAGGGCTATAGCACCGTCAGCTAACATATGAATTGACAATAAGAAAAGACCAGAATTGAAAACCATTACGGTAGAGCAATATGCAATACAAGTATGTTTTAATAAGTTTCACTTATTCCAATATTCAGAATAATTATTGATTTCCTTTTTATACCTTGTTATGGACAAAGGGTTATTCATATTAAAATAAATGTTTTGACATGAGACATAATTGTTTAATAAGAGTGAGTTCTTCAGTATGCCTCAACCAGTTGGTAGCATTGCCAACATTGGTGTTGGTAGGCTCATGTGGATTTAAAGTCAGTAACACACTAAGAAATGGAGTTTCTTGGTCTCTAAAGATAAGTGGTATGAAACAAAGACTGTATGATCCTCAGAATTGAAAAAAATGTCGCCTTAGGATATAATAATGTTTAGTCGTGAATGATTTAAAGCGCAAAATATACAAATTAGTATAATCTATTATTGAGCATGTTGGTTTATTGAAGCCTACTTCCATATTTCTGGGAAAAATTTTCTCTTCAACATCAAAAAGACTTGAAATGCTGTAATCTTGAAATATTGGAGAATTTCTTTCAGTGTTGATATCATAATATATGGTAAATCAAATTGATTTGTAAAAAGATTTTTATGAATTTTATATATATACATCTTATTTGTATTACATTTTTAATTGTTTTAAAATAATGACGTCAAACTAAAAATGAAATACGTATATAATCCAATCATAGAATTATTGTGTATCAATTGTAGAACACCAAACCGTTACATATATCATAAAAATATATGAATGGCCTAAAACATGATCCATCACTATCTCAATTTTATCATATTAGGCTATTGATTCTGTATCAGCCATCCAATGAATTATTTAAGCTGTAAGTATTATCATTGAAGAAGGGTACATGCATTATTGAACAATGTATCTATTAATATCATTAGGCTGGCCTAACTATTAATATCCAAGAAACTAAATATCAAAAACAATTTCTTTGATATTCAAAATATCATGTCCAACATCTCATCCCGTTGATACAGTTGTTTCAAAAGTTTTCATGTTTTATACTATTTTACATTATTCTCAATAATACTAAGCCATAGATTACTAGACATTATAAATTACTGAAATTACCATGAATAGCTACAGTAGGTGTTAAAAATTAACTGATTAATGTCAGTAAGTTCAATAGTAGGAATTTTATCGGCGAATTATGATATATAGTGGTACTTAAAATTGATTGAAGTTGAGAATGTCCGTGCATAATGTAATACGACTGCCGTTCAAAGTAGGTTCTTTGAAATGTGTCTTTGATATTTGATAAACTTTATATACTGATAGTTATCAAGTATTATAGAATAATATATTTTCTAGAATATATCATATTGAAGCTAGATCACCAACAACAGCTTTAATATTATATTTGAACGCTCATCAAATAAAATTCAATTGTAGCTATTATTTCTATTTCAAAATGATTAAATTAATATATCTTGAGATATTTTCCAATTCACGAAGAATTTATTGATGTTTGTGTTGGAGATCATTTTAAGTTCAAAAAGAAATCTAGTATTTCTATTTCGAATTGTTTAACTAGTTATGTAATATTTCATTCTTTGCTGATTTATTCATTGAAAAAATAAATTACATTGTTTTGAAAAGAATTCAAAGTTTCTGCACTGTTACCTACATTTTTATTAACAAAGTTTATTTTGCGGTTAAGATTAGTTTATTGCATTTCCCATTTAGTTGCACTAGACTTTTGTTATCTTCAGAGCAAAAAAATAATAATTATTAATTCAAAAGTAGAACAGAAAACGAATGTGAGTAATATAGAAATCACTGTGAATAATATTATCAACTAATCTAAATTGAATGAATCTCACAATTGTCATGATTTATGCACACCTAACACTGTCAGTATTACAATTAATTCCATTTTTCAATGTATGATGCAAGTGTAGTACAAAATTTGTATTTCCCTTCTTCTACACAAACATCAACAAATTAATTTATTTATTTTTAGTTGTATAAAAAGCTTTATAGCTTTTGTACTAGTATATTGGTTGAAGCCAACTACTGTATTAGATAATGGAATAATATCCGTTCCAAAGTACTCAATGAGACTGATCAAAGATCATTGGAATAATAAGTTTTTAGGAATCATAAAAGCTAAAATAAAATAATATTTGATTGAATCTCGGTCTAAACCGTCTTTTAGCAGTACCAAATGACAAGAAGATTGTTTCCCTGCGCTTTCCAAGCAGATTAACAACAGTTATCAGAAAATATTATTGTTAGGTATGACGTATTTCATACTTTTTACGGTTGCCTTGAGAAATAAGAGTTTGAATAGCTGGCTCAACTTTGGAAAAATCTCTAACATTGAGATATAGGCTATACATAAGTGGGATATGGCTACACAGTAAATAATAATTTATTAGATGGATAAATTACGGTATTTTCCTAGATTTTGTCTCAATGATTGTAAATCCTTATAAAGTTTTATAAAATCGATCTCTTTCAACCCTGTTTTGTATAAATGTTGCACAAACCCATTGAGGAATTTCACATCCACTATACAATACATGTATGTAAAAAGTTACTTTTTCATGTTATTACAATATTAGTATAATTATTATTGTTGTTCCATATTATAATTCGTTTATAAATTAGCTGTGTAACTAAGATATTGATGCTATTTATAATTTTCTTTATGAAATTATTATAGATTGTAGGTTATTAATAAATTCTTGAAGTGTTTGATTAAGTGAGAATTTGTATAGCTTGTTTGGTCTGTGTGTATGTGCTCATGATTATGTCGCAAAAAATAATTTTAATAAATTGTATGTGTATTACAAAGTAAATTGAATTTTTTGAGAACCGCATGTATTTTTTTAGTGTTACTCGTTCATTCATCAGTGAATTGAATTAAACAGGGAGGCCCATTTTTTTTTTTTTTTTGCTGATGATGTCCACACGAGTTTGAGACTTGTGCGTGGGTTCTGAGGTGAATGATAACACATAGATGCCAGACGGAGAAGCGGGATTCGAACCGACGACCGCTTGAACGACAGCAAGCTGAAGTTGCGACGCCCCAACCAACTGCGCTAAGCGCAATGGTAGCCAAGGGGCACCAGGAATTTATAAATGGACTTCCAAAGTATCAGACAGGTTGATTGCATAATGTGCTAAATTTGGGAGTCCTTAGTCCATTTACAGAGTGGTTCAGGAAGAATCTGCCATACTATTCTAGCTGTTTCTCCGCATCAAAATAAAAAAAAGCTCATATAAATATAGGCCCGGAAACGCTTCATTACAGAAATACATATAGCTATATGGCTTGAATTCTATTTTTCTATTGGTATTGGATGATTTATCATTTCTTTTTTTTTTATTTGAATTCTCTACCAGTCTCGTTGAAAAAAATATTGGGTTGTTGACAATTGATCAATTTTATACAATTTCAAACTAAAAAACGTGGCAATCGCTGCATTTTTTCTTGAATATCTCAATAACAATGGTAGCTAATAAAACATATTTTATTCATGTATACTTGATTTTTCAGCTTTATTTACATGAAACCAGTTCAATTTTTTTCCTAAATGAAAACTAAAGAGACACTAGAGATTTATGATTGAGTTAATTGATACAGGTAGCTGCTAACTTCAGCCATGTTTATTTCTGTAATGAAGCGTTTCTAGACTTATGTCATGAACGTTTTTCTTTATTGTGATGAGAGGAAGCAGTATGGCAGATTACTCCTGAAACGCTCTGTATAAACAAAACTCTGGTGTCTCTTTATGAGCTGTTTCTATCAAAACTAAAATAACATATTCTTAGATACTGCATTAAATACTTTGTAAGGTATTTTATACACAGGGCATTTCTTGGTCTGATTCTTTTCTTTATTGGTTTGAAATAAATAATCCACTGTGCACTGTGCAATTGGATTAAAAAGGTCTTTATTATTTCATTTGATTAAAACATTCTTTAGTATCAAAACCATTCAAAAATTGGAAATTGAAATATAACACATGAAATGTTTAATCATTCAATACACAGTTGTTTTCAATTTTTGTCTCCTTTCGAGCTCTTGGCAATATCTTTCCAACTCCTGAAAAAGAAAAGTGATTAAATGTTTGTCGTGTTGGTTGCTGCTGTCGATACTGTTTTGTGAACTTTTAACGATAATTTCAACCAACAAAATCAATATTAAATCTAAAAATCATATTGTTTATGAAAAGATTTTTCAGCCATGTTTCGAATTTTGCAATACTAGTAAGTATTGAGGAGCTAGTACAATATTTGGCAGACAAACAGTGCAAACTTATTTTTTGAACAATTAGAATCTATATAAATAAAATTAGAGTTTTGTCTGTACACCTATCAGAATTGTATATTTTTTGGTTATTTTTACGTTTTATACATCAAATAAGCCGAAAATAGTATTATCTCACTTTCTGTCTGTCTGTCTGTCACAGCCCCAAAAAGGCATTTTACGCGGCCTTCTCCTGAAAAACGAGAGCATTGATCGGGATTAAAGTTATTTATCAGTATTGAAAACCTTTTTGACAATGTCTTTAGCTATAAAAAACTAAATTAACTTTTTTTTAACAGAATAATAAACGTTTAAAAACCAAGTATTGTGCGATTTTGAATACATTTCTTCTAAGTTTTATTACCACATAAGAACAAAAATCACGTAATTTATCATGATATATCAATCAGCTGTTCTCAAATATAATCTGAATGGTGGGCCCTTCGCGGCGTTATTTACGTCTGCAGACTTGTGTAGTCGGAGCATTGTAGTCTTTTAGGAAACATATGACTGGTGAATCAAAGCTCATCTTATGTTTCGTCAATTATTTCTTTGTTGAAAAAAAAACAAAATTTTCTAATTTAAATTTATCAAAACAAAAATTAACCATTTTAGGAAGGTGCGGTTTGTGCTAGGCTCTTGGGAATTCGCCAGAGGTAGCACCATTATTACTACATAAGAACAAATCACGTAATTTATCATGATATATCAATCAGCTGTTCTCAAATATTCTCTCTCTGATAACTGTCACTGAATTGTTTACGTTCAAAGTTGTTTACTAAGCTGCTAACAACTTCATGATCGTTGCTATCAAAAAAGCCGAAACATATTTAGTCATATTTCTAAAGATAATCCGTACGAAGGACGGGTAAATGCTAGTGGATTAATAAATTTCGAAATTTATTGAATGTCCAGAGATCTAAATAAATCTTGATTCAAAATTACTTAGTGGAGAACAGAGGAAACTTATGATTGACAAGACATTTATACATAGTACGGCGCAGGAGATCACCTGTTTTGAAATTAAACAGAATTCTACCATAGTAGTTTATGCAACTATAGTAGTTTATTTTGACCCTTATTAAAGCACGAGTTAGATGTAAGTTATAACACGAGCGAATGCGAGTGTTATAAATATCTCACGAGTGCTTTAATCGCCAATTAAAATCGTTGCATACACTATTTTATCTACGACCACTAGTATACATTTAATTAAAACAATTTCATTCTACCCGTGACTGTCAGAGATACCTAACCTCTCATCTCAAATACGAGAAGTTATAGTAGATTGTTAGGTTAGCAGTTTGATCAAATCAGCTGATAGTTTCACAATATTGAATTACGATATTGATTCCATCAAAAATGCTTCTGATTGGTCCAGAACCCGTGTTATAATGTAGAACCTGTACTATAATGAGCTCTTTATACAACGGGTTTCAAAAAGCATTTCGAAAAGACAGCTGTTTCGGCATTAATTGTGAAACTGTAATGTATACATTATGACATGGTCGTAGATAAAATTTATTTAAATACATTTTAGCATTAAGTAATTACTATTACTTGGGAATTTGACTTGCTCCTCAGTATGACTTGCCGGACTCAGTCTACATATTTTCCCAGTATACGTTATAACATTATAGCATTAAGTAATTATTATTACTTAGTAAAGAAAATTAAGTTATCCATAAATTGATTTAAATAAAATATCTTTTGAATTTCTTGATCCATACCGATCTGCGTTGTTAATGTTAAATTTTTATGATAAACTTAAAGACTTGCAGTCAATTTTAATTGACAACGAAACAAAGAGCATTTATAGGCATTAAATACAAAAACCGAATCGAATTCACCTAAAACTGAAGGTCCAACTCATCAATCACCATCATCCAACTCATTACCCACGCACAGGTCTCAGGTGGGCTTCATCCTCAGAAAAATAAAAAAAAAGAACCTTGCGAACTACATCATTTAAATTAAATTAAATTACAAATTTTATTAAATTAAATTAAATTACATCAAATTAAATTGGGCACACTTTTACTGTCATCGTTAACCTACACATTCTACACATAAAACCATGAACCATAAAGGACATGAACTCAACACCTTGGAACAATTTGAAATATACAAACATACCACACACAATAAACAAAACATCCTCATTGAACAATTCAATTTTAAATCACACAAGCTTTTCGATCATATTCTACAAAACCACAATAATTCTTCTAACCAAACCCGACAACAAAAATAACACTGATGATCCAGGTTTCTGTTGAAAATGAATCGTCACCGTTCGAAAACGTTTTAGCCTAGGTGAGTAAATATTTATTTATTCTATATTAAAATTGACTGCAAGACGTTGAATTTATCATAAAAAGTTGATAAAATATCAGTGTCTTCCATATATTCCAAACCAAATCAATTATTTGTGCCATTCTGAAGGCGTGTGTATCAAAACCAACCAAAATGTTTCTATAAAAATCATTATTAACTACGATAATTTGTTTGAATTACCGTAAAGAAGTTTTTGATTACATGCTAACACAGATACTTTGAAAAAAATACAAACCTCATCTTTCTGAACCCTGAGAGCATCTATGAGTGGCTCGCGAAAATTGAGATCCTGAGCTGGATCCTCAGAGCTGGCTGTTGATTTCTCAGTCTCCTAAGAATAAAATTACAAAGTTGCTTGAAAAAGCCGACTATTGCTATTTTTTTTTTTTGTTTTTTTTTTTGTTTTTATGCTTTGCTGTATTACCTTTCATCAGGCAATACCAATAATTTCAGTTTAAAATTTTATGGAACGTAGGTGAGTGAAATTTTTTTAAGATTCTTAAAAATAACCTTCTACTGATTTATTTATTTTCAATTGTAGATTTTTGCAGCAATTGTATTTTACTGCTTTTAAGCCACGAATGAGAAGTAAGTTAAAACACGAGCGAAGCGAGTGCTCTAAACATATCAAGAGTGGCTTTTAAAAACAAAATACAATTATTGCATACAATGTTTCATCTACAACTACCGAAAACTTACGTTTAATTTAATTTGAATCAAATTGAAACTGAATTATTGGCTTTAAAATATTCCGATTAGCTGATATTGGGTAATAGTCATTTTAACACTTATCAGAACAGTCCAAAGTTACTCTGATTGCTTAATAGCTTCATTATACAACTGTTTTGATCAAGCGTGAATAAAGTCAGCTGTTATGACATTGATTCCTAACCTCTGATAACTAACTTCGTTACAACGTACTTTATAAATTATTTAAAAATATAAATAATTATGTCGCAGATAAAACAATAATAATGAATTCAATAAGCTAAACATTGCATTTTATATTGCAAAAGTGTTAATGGTTAAGTTACTATACAGTGAACCAAGGGTGCCTAAATTATATGGCGTCCTGATGCAGTACTGTAACTCTTTTTTCAAAATTAAGATTTTAAGATCCTTGATAAAATGACTGCTCACAAACAAGATCTGTTTTCAGAACAATGACCCAAATGGCATTGTTTTCACATGATGGACTCATCAAAATGAATGACAATTTACATTCAACTATGGTAGAAGAATTGTGTGACTTTTCACTTTAATAGTAATAAAAAGTCAATCAATTCTTGTGACTGAGCTGCAAAGTTTTTCATTTATATACAACATTGGCGTAACTATATGGTGGTGGGGGGGATCAGGGGGACAGAACCGAAGACAAGAAAAAATTGGAATTTTGACAAGCCATGAGAGACAATTTTTTATAAATAAGTTAAAGAAGAGTCAAGAAAGGTGGAGGATCAAAGATAGCAGAATGTAAATAGTTTTATTAAGGTGCGCTTCAATTTTTTTCACCAAAAGAATGGTTTGATCACTTATTGACATTGATGTAAGAACTAGATTAAATTTAATTTACTTTCAAACATATCATGAGTTGAAATTGATTAATTAATTTCTAGAATCGCTTGAAATGTGGTTTTAAGGAGTAATTTACCATAAAAAATTCCAGGGGAATTCCTCCAAACCCCCTCACAAAAGAAAGTTTTAAGAATTTTACTGTAGGCTATTGGTACCCTGGGAAAGGTGTTTTTTTTTAATCAAAAATAACAAAGTGAGAATAGTTTCAAAAAGACCTGCTCACATTTTTTACTGAAACAATGAATTTACCAAGGTCATTGACAAATAGATGAAATTTACTTTGACACATAACATGAGTTGGAAACTTGGAATAGATGAATTAATAAAGTTTAGAATCGCTCAAAACGTGGTTTTTAGAGGGACTATTTTCCAAAACCTTTTGGGGGAGTACCCCACCCGAAACCAACCTTTTAAAAAACTTCATAACCTATATTTTACTATCTTCTGGTATTATCACTAATATAGAAGCCTCACACCACTTTGACGTCTCTTTTTCCCCAAAAAAATAGAAATGTCAGGATTTTTTCAGTTTCCAACATATCAGTTTCTCGAGAAACTATATGCTAACTACATTCTTGAACACGATAAAATATCCTACAAAATGAGTGATCACATTTGGTTCTCCAACCAGTGGTTCCTGAGCTTGAATGTGTCAGGTTGGAGCCCCCTCGCCAAATTTTGGAGTTCCAAAGTTCAAATTCGGATTCAGCGCCTGAAAATGGCTGAGACCCTACTTTAACATGCTTTTTTTGTTTTTTTTTGTATCAATTACTTACGAAACTTGTTTACTGGACTAATAGCGCTTTTCATATCTTAGAAATGGTTGGCAAAATGTTCAAATTCAGGCCTTATCAAAAGAAAATACGATGATCTAAAACTTCATTCCTGAAACTTTTACGTGTTGGAGTGAGCAATATAAATGCATCGAAAAAGATACAAGATAAATGCATCGAAACCTGGAAATGACTCTTTTTCACAAAGGGGGCTAGAAATGCCTGATTTTTTATGATTGGTTGTGAATGAACAACTAAGTTAAACTGATTTGGTATTGTTGTAAATCAATACACGTAGAATTTTATATTCTTTAATTTTGACTAGAACTATATGTTTTTAACGCAGAAAATATTTTCCGAGTGTTTGGCAAAAAACTGAAAAGGTACAAATACTGAAATTGGGTGAGCTTTGGCCCCTAAAACCTAAGCACAGCCCAGAAACTTTCGCCAGCCCAGAGGAGTTTTTCTTAGGGCGCCTGGAGTGAACTTATTCAGGGGCGATCTGTTCTGACAACAGATATGAGCCTGCCATACAATTCCGTATTATGTTTTTATTTTTAGTGAGAAATATTTTTAAATACCATTGGGTCTTTTGCACTATAACCCCGCATTTAAAAAAGGGCCATTGAACAGTAGATTCCTAACCTAACCTAACCTGGTCTTAGATTAGGTCCTGTTCAATGAAAATTTTAAAAAAATGCGGGGTTGTAGTGCAAAAGACCCATACCATTTCTATGTTGTAATGATTATTTATACAATTTTTATTTAGTAATGTTTAGCTCTTAATTACGGGAAGTTACTTGAACATGAAAATTGCTTCTAAAGCAGCAGAAGATGAATAATCTAACAAAGAAAAATTTTAGTCTGAGGAAGAATTTAGTTACTGTATGCATGAACATATGCTTACAAAATTAATAAAGTCTTGGTAACTTGAGTAACAAATTATTGTAATAGAACTCCTCACCTGTTGGAAATGAGTAGTAAAAATGTGCTTATATTTATCCATAGTCCAAGATTTGTTATTCGAACCCAGCCCTTCTATGCTTTCAAGAAGATCTGAGCCAGCAGGAATCAACAACGGCTTGCCGAAGTCTTGCGAAACTGTTTTCCTAAGGACATTGAAAATTAATCACTAAAGCTTCGGTTTTCAACTCGCAAATTCAGATTAAAACATTAAATGGCCAGCGGCTAGGGCTGGTATTCGGTATATACTAATAGTGTTATTTCTGTATTCACAGTATTGTAATACGATACACAAAAGTGGAACCAGGATTACCAAATTCAACTCGCAAAATAATAATTCACATTTATTTCATGAAGAATATTTCTTGACTAAGATAAATCGAAGAGAGATATAACATTACCAACAGATAGCAAAAAAATAGTTATTCATTTAATTAAAGAGAAAAGCCATCACTTAAAAATACATTCTATAAAAATATCACAACATTAAAAAAATATTCATATTGCATATCAGCCTCAAAAATAATAGTATTTATATATTTAGTCTATATATTAAATTTCATAATACTGTACATACTTGAAACTATGAATAGTTGAGTTCTAATAATAAAAAGTAATTATTGTTCAATGTGCATTATTTTAATGATAGATGATCAATTATTGAAGTATTAAATGAAGTTCAAAAACAATTAGGTATTGCCAATAAAAACAAAAATATAAAACAATTGTTGAATAAATTGAAAGGTTTTCAGGTGCCCTGAGAAACCCGTATGAGATACCATCATCACACTAAATAGAACTACCTTATACTAATTAATATAAAACATGTAGCTGAGCTGGAGCTGAATATGTTTGCTTAAGTATAACGAAAATACACTCAGTAAAATAAAAATTGTAATGTGCCCTTTCAAAGTACCAGAGTAAAGATCATTCAGAAAAAAATCAAAAGGTTTAGCTGACAGACAGATCCCTGTGGGACTATGCAGTTTTTACTGCAGCTTCTGTACTCAAAAATGAGTTTATTTTCACCCTCCGTGTTCTGTTGGAAATGAAGCTGGAGAACCAATTATTGTAAATTCCTCTTATACCAGGTTTTTCCAGTTTTCTAGCAACAGAGCACGTTATAGCTACAGGTCAACATAGTCAAAAGCTGTTCTTATATCTAAAAAGAGGGCAGCTACTTTCTTATTCTCGTTGATACCATTATATACATGTGATAGAAGTTGCATTATAGCATTTTCTGAATCCAAATTGGTTTTTATTATAAAAATCAGTTTTTAAAAGAAAATTTTGCGATCTGGCTTTTATCAACTTTTCTAGTACTTTAGCAACCTTAGGTAATCGTAAATCGATCTATAATTATTCATATTTTTCTTATCTCCTGATTTGTGAATGGTGGCGACTATAGATATTTTTTTATTTTTCAGGGTAAGCTATATACCTCCATTTATGCTGAGATTGTACATACATGACAACACAGGTGATAGAACAAGAGCATTCGTTTTCAATGTCTTAGCACTAATTCCATTCACTCCAGAAGATTTTTCATTTTTTAAAGCTCTCAAGGTCCGTTCAGACCCTTGTTGCAAGATGGAGTAAAAAGTTGAATTTATTGG
Source organism: Conomelus anceps (assembly GCA_948455865.1). Taxonomy (NCBI): domain Eukaryota; kingdom Metazoa; phylum Arthropoda; class Insecta; order Hemiptera; family Delphacidae; genus Conomelus; species Conomelus anceps. The sequence goes on from OX418220.1 coordinate 33,561,712, forward strand.
GGAGTTTACACGGAACTTATCTCTATACAAATATTTGATTCAGTTTATACAAATATTTGATTCTAATTTGATTCAGTTGAATAGATTTGGCCCTCTGACTACCTAATGTACTTACATTAACAAAATGATACATGAACTCGTCTGCAATTTCTCGATCATCGGTTAGAGTAGAATTATTACTTGTCAGTATCTCTACAATTTTATTGTCTTTCCTCCTTTTTCCAATCAGCTCATCTACTACATTCCAGCATTATTTAGAATTGCCTTGTGTTCTTTCTAAATATTATAAATCAATAATAATTCATATTTGAAAACTTACACTGGTGATGTACCAAAGCCGCAATGATTTAGTATTTCACGACTTTTCTTGACCAGTCCCGAATCTTTAGCACTGTAGAAGAACAGCGTTGCGTTGTAGAAATGAGCAACATACCTCAAACATCGACATACAATCTTTTTCTTCTCTGGCTCATAATCCTAAATGAATGATAGCAGTTGATGTACAAATTCAATCAAGTAATATTATGATAATGAAGATAATAGTAGAATTTTCATTTTGATACGCATTAATACTAGCTATTCAATACATTTATTTTTTAATTCAGTTCATTCTATTCTATGCAGCCTATCCCCTATGCAGCTTTACCTCATCATTAAGGAAATATCTCATGGAGAAAATGACCTTCTTTGTAAATAATATTTCATCAGTATTGTATAGCTTATTGAAAAATTCTTCATCCCTCACCACAATCCATCTAAGAAAACTTGTACAGAATCAACTATCTCAAATTATCTCCTCTTTTCATCATCCATCACCATTTTCACTATCGTAATTAATGTTGTACAATTCATAATTTATATTCTCTTTTTCAATCTTAAGTACACATCTGCTACTTTTATAATAAACTCTTTTCATACTGAAACATAAATAACTGTAACTATATGCAAGTACAATAACGTACTCTCTTGAACTATACTGGTTAAGTGTCAAGAATGGACGAATTTTTGTCCAAACTTCGCCATTTCATGTAATTGCATCACTCAAATTGTCATTACGATAGTTAATATCATTAAGATCATACATAATATTTTGCACTATAAAAAAGCATTATCTGAGTTTACTATAGTATCTGTGTGTTAGTGTGATGTTGATAATTTTGTTTATAACCATTCATATGCATAATTTGTAAATTTACATGAATAAAGAAAGATAATCTAATCTAATCTAATCCCTATAAACATTCATAAAATAAGATTTCAAAATATGTACTCGTAGAGTACAAAGATAGAATACAAATTCACAATATTGCTTTATTGGTTCACTGTAAAAATAAGTAGTTTTTAAAAATATCTCTACTAAATAATGCTGCGCTTTTTTAAAAAGGAGCACCCATGCAGAATTTCATAGAATTCTGTCCTTGCATTTAGTCGTAACAAACAGACAGACAAATACAAAACGGTCGACTTCAAGCAGAGACCTCACTTCGTTTGATGAGTTAGGTTAATAATGATTATTACTATTTTGATAAGTTATTACTTATTCAATTAGAATTTTGTTCTTGGTTCTTCCAATGGTAGGCTCTGCGCTGTTCAACAAAAATAGGTAGACCTACTTTTTCGGCAATCTCTTATGAGGTTCAACGTAAGAATATGACTGTTTGCTTATTGCTTATCATTGCATTTGATACTTTTAAAGAGCATTGAAGGAAATATTTTACCTGAAATTGATCATACTTTCCGCCAATGATCACTAAAGGGACTGGGAAAGGATCCATCCTTAATCTGTCCTGAGAAAACAATAATTTTATATGAAATGAATTTCTAGAGATTATTAGAGTTTGAATGGCAATATTGTAGTATAATTTTGCGTATTTGAATAATACTTTTGATAGCTGGTAATTTAATGATCAGAAATATTATTGAATTCAATTGAAAGGACGCTGAAAAAGTGTTAAAATTGCATTCAATGATAGAACATTCCCATTTCAAAGCTTAATATTATTCGTGGGGAAGACGATGAATCAATCAGTGCTTAAATAATAAAATAATATGGAATATTTCTATATTCTCATAATAATACAGTAAATATTTACTGCATTGTGACTTTAGAGACTTGAATGTGTGTAACCTTATATGCTTGCAATCAAATAGAAGCGAAGCGTACAATATTTTAGTAAGTAGAGTGTATAAGCACAGAATCGACATTTCAAAATCAAAATTTATTTAATTTCATGCAACATCGTACTTTCACCTTCCGGCTTGAAAGCAATGGTCTAGGATAAATAGACCAATTGTCTATTTAATAATATACATCTTATATATCTTATAATAACTTCATGAATGACGATGATCAATTTACTTACTGGGTGTTCATGAGGAACTCGGTTCTTAGCTCTCTCAATTAACATTTTCGGATCTTTTTGCTTTTTTAAAATTGTCGTTTTCAATGACGTCAGCAGAATTTCCATTGTGCCCCAGAGGTTTTCCAGGGCTGACAGGTCGAGCATCATGACCGCTGTCAAAGAATCGACATCGTCCAATGGTCCAGAGTTTAATAGTAAACTTGTAAATAAAGTTCCACCACCCAATTCCCAAATATGGCAAACATCTTTAACCTGTAATGTAATCACATCATATTATTTAATTTTAATCATGCAAGGTCTGCTAATGTGATCCACTGTCTACTACTGGGATGCATGAATTTATCATCTATGTTTACTAAAAAAAATTATTTTATTACATTTTTCACAGTTTTTAATGTTTTAGCTATTAAACACGCTTCCATACTATAATGAATGGAGATTGCTCCATTTACAAGTGTACCTGAAGGTTATAAATCTCGCTGACTGTCCAACAGAGATTCAGAAAATGTAAATGCCTCCACATTAGCACCACGGAATGTATCCTGTGTGGAGTTTTGATGTTCAAAAAGATCTCAAGCTGTAAATTTTAACGCAGATTACACTACTCAGTAAATAGAAAACTGTATGATTAATAAATATTATCAATATTATAAACATCAGTTAATTTATTTGCAGTATTGAGACATTTTATTCCATAAAATATATTTTTTAATTCCATAAAATATATGTCATTAATTGGTTTTAAACAAGTTGAGAGCTGAATATTTTGTCCAGACTTATAATGAAGGGAATTAACTCCCTATTAGACATTATATTACACTCATTAAGATTATAAAAGTAATCTATTGGAGTGGAATAGAATATAGACAAATACAAGAAGCTCCTAATCAGTTCCAATTCCTCATGAGAAATATTTAATATTAGTTCTGTATATAATGTATAATTCGACAACAACACACCTCCTGCTCATATTAATGAAATTATGTCTCTCACCAACACCATTACAAAACAAAACTATTTCACCCACAATAATAAATTCTACAGGTCTCCCAATGGGATCCCCCATCTCTCCTATCCTAGCCGAACTCTTTATCCACAACATTGAAATTTGAAAAAAACGATCCTCAACTCATACTCAATGACCAATTAATTTAAATTCAAATCTCATACCCTCTTCAATATCATCACAAACCCCTCCTAAAACACCTCCACCACATCCACTCCTCCCACTACCTTCCTACGACCACTGGACCTTACATACTAGAAAACCAGTCAGTCTGCAACCAAGCGCCAAAGAAAAATCGCATAGTTCGAAACGCGTCCGCCGAGGCTCAAAAATTAAATGAAATTTATTTCCAGTTAGCTCGATTTATACATGAAATAATCATTGTACATTCCTAATTTTATCTTAGATCTACCGGTACTGTAGTATTAACAACATAATCATATATTATGGACTGTGCTGTACCTATACTTAACTACTATTATTTCATAATAAATCAAGGATTTAACCAAGTACAATTTTTCTGGAAAAAAGGTCAGTTCTGCATAGCAAGTTTATACTTATGAATGTAATATTGCTAGAAAGACAAAATTGAAATGAGTTATAGATTGATATAAGAAAATCGCTCCAAATAGTTTTTGTCAATGGAATTAATTTTGATTTTCACTCACCAGACTTTTTCCAGCCTTTCTTCCAAAACAGTAATCCAATGCTAAAGTTGGTTTTTCTGCTTCATTCCTATCCAAAAATTTGTTTATTAAGCTTGTTTTACCCTGTAATTGGAAAAATAAAAATGTTAAAAGCATTTTGATCACACTTCATTCTCATATTCTTAAAATAAGTTTTTAAATAGTCTTATTACAAGCATACATGATGACATCTTTGAATACGGCAGTAGAAAAAATAAAACGGTTCAAGGATCAGATAAAAATGTAATAATAAATCAAGGATTTCTATCAACTTATCGAATAATAGCATCTTTACAATAAAAAATAATTGAGCACAAAACGAAATGGATTCATTAAATAGGTGTTTCTTGTATGGAGATGTAGAAGGTATTATTTTGTGCTAAACGCGCCTGCTCTTTTAAACGGTTCAGTACAAATTTTATTCGACTCCAATCAAACATATCATCTGGATAAAATTTCTTATCATCATGATCATGACTGAGAACTCCTATTGAATTCTCATTTCCCACACCTTAACGTTCTCAACCAACGTTGCTACAATTTTATTGTCATATAAGTGATAATTCTTTTTAAGCAGTCCTAAGGCTCTTCCACACCTAGTTTTCAAATGAGCACGGAATTTCAGTCAATCATAGATTGGTTGGTTGAAATTATTTGGCGTGTTATCATTTTTTGAAGCCTTATAACATGGTAACGGTAGCCTTTTATTTAAGTCCCCCTTGAATAGATGAGACATTTACTAGTATTCCACTTACAGTCCTTTTACTCCCAATAAATAGCAGAGTTCTTCCATTTGAGCAATTCTCATTTGACTGCAATAATTGTCTTTGATGCTTATTCAGTTTGACAGCAATATCTCTCAAACTCGTACCTCTGAAAATGAAAATACAGGCATAAATTTATTCTATAATGGTTCGACATTCTAAATTCTACAATAATAATATTGCTACGTTTCCGTTGTTTATCTTCTTTCTTGTGGTTTACTGTTTTTTTTTTTTTTTTTTAATTGACAGACTTCATGATTTCTATTGAACTTTCCACAGAAATGGCATTATCAGTAGTAATAATATATCCCACGTTGATCCCCGAAGTTCTTTAATAAAAGCATTCCTTGATATCTATTAGTATAAGAGGATCCATTATAGGTAACTACTGGCTTGAAATATTTCCAACAATCAGGTAAATTTATTTTTATTTCAGTTCTAGTCATTTATGTATTTATAGGCTCTCTAAGGTTTTATAGAGTCTTCCTTAGCCTGGGCAATCTAAAGTGATCAAACACATTATAACATAGACAAAGCGGCTCTCGTAGGTAGCCTACTTCAACCTTCAAAATCGACTTTTAATTTATTTCACTGTTCATTTTTATTCTAAACGCTTGTGAAAGCGATTGAGTACTAAAAAAATTAGGTACCGTAGTTGTGCCGCAGATGTTAGCAAGAAAAAATCACTTGAACCTTCACCAAATTGTGGTATTATGTCCCCTGATCACAATTATTAAGTTTTCGCATTATTAAGTGTCGGTCTCAATTAATTAATTATTCAATATTATAAACTCACCTTTGGAACAGAAACCTAAAATGATTATCTTTAGCAATTAACTTGAAATCTGTGATGTTTTCCATGACGAAAATTCAACAAACCAGGAATATATAAGCTCAAATGCAACACATGCCCTAAGTACTACATAGGACAAACAGGCAGATCATTCAACACAAGATACAAAGAGCACATCAAAGCACTACACTCCAACACTGACTCAGCATTTGCAGATCACTTAATCAACACTGGACACTCACACAATAACATCCAAACTGACTTAGAAATTCTACACACATTCCAAAAAAGCCACAAACTAAATACACTGGAGCAATATGAAATATTCAAACACCATAAACAAGATAGAACCAACGTACTCAATGACCAAATACAATTCAAATAAAACGCAATTTTTAACTACATAATGGCTGCTCATCCTAACCTCAACAAAGCATGACCCCTGGTGGCAGGCTGACGAAGCTTCTTTTCAGAAGTGAAATGCATTCCTCAAGCATCTCCAATATATGTGAGTAAAACATTATTTAAAAGTGAAATACAGTGTCAGTTTTGATAATAGATTGTAATTAACTTGAATTGAGTGTTTAGAATGCATGAATCACTGCAACACAATAATTTGCATTCTAGTTTATGAATTATTTACTCATACAATTTATCTAATCAATAATAAAAGCATTTTCAATTTGTTCCATAATCTTATCACTTGATGCATTGCAAATACTTCTAAATAATCTGTCGCCACAGCCTGGGTTTTGGGCTCTTCGGCCTTCTATTTCTTTAGCTTATGAATTTTGACGACTGTGACTATATAACGATGATGGTTGATAATATCTATCATAAAGTGCTATAGAATCTGAAACTGATGCATTTGTTTTACTCTGAACTCACATATATATATTGTAATGAGAATATATTTGAAGAATAATAGCCTACATTTCATGTTGAATAATGATTTTTGACTTATTTTCCAACCTGATACGGTATCATTTCTGAATGTAAAATTTTTAAAATAACAAAAAAATTATCAGAGATTTTTTGCATTACGGAATTAATGAAAACATAATAATGATCACTATAATTAATAAAAATATAGTGACAGAATATCGGGAATACATTGATATTATATCACAATAAATATATCATACCAGTTTCAAAATATTGATATGATAATTATATCAATAATTTTGGTATTGATAGTCCATCCCTACATTGAAAAAAGGAAATAACACAATTTTCATTGTTCATCATGGTGGAACCTTTGAATGATATGTGTGTTTGTGATGCCTTGCGCCTATAATTATAGAAATTCCCAACCAACCCAGCCTTGCTAGATTGGACTAATTTATCAAGGTTAAATGTGGCATGTAACATGTAATTTGCATATGCATCCTAACCTAACCAAAGCTAGCCTAGCCTAACTAAAGCTAACCTAACCAAAGCTAACCTAACCTAACCAAACCTAGCATTGCTAGACTTTAGCATTCCAATTCAGCAATTTTAGTTTAGGTTAGCTTTGGTTGGGCTAGGTTAGGTTAGCTTTGGTTAGGCTAGGCTAGGTTAGCTTTGGTTAGGTTAAATATCACAAACTTCAACTAGCCACACTAGATTGGTTCTACTCTCTGGCTGTCTGCTCATGGGGCAATCAATAAATGTTCAAAATGTGCTAGGTGTATAAAAATTGGCAGTTTAGGTTTTCACCTATGTCGTTTCACCCATAAACCTATGAAAAATATTTAAGAAAGAAGATTCTTAACATTTGAAACTTTGAATATAACAGGCTCCTTGTAATCACTAAGAGAGATTCTTATTGATTTGCAGGTTTTTGGGTCAAATATAAAAATAATTTAGATGAAAAACAAATTAGCACCACATTATGTATAGGTTTATTCATGACACATAAAGGCAAGTTTACCTAGTGAACTGCCATGTGGGGCATGGTAGAAGATAAGCTTATGAGCCGGCTTAAGTTGGCTTATAAGCTTAAAAAAATTTAAAATTAAAATATATCTAATATATTAAACAAGTTTTTGACAATATTTAAATTTTATCCTTTTTTCATTTTTCTTGTCTGAAGTGAATTCCATGAATCTGACAGAAATCACTTTGATTCAAGAACCAAATTAGTAGCAATACCAAACCTTTTCAATATTACTGTACAGAAGTAATATTGATATTAAAAAGAGAGAAATCTCTCAAAGTTGCATTATTGCACATATTTATTATAGTACTGGTGCATGAAACCAAAACTGAGCATTTGATTGGTCTATAATCACATTCATATAATTCTAAACCCACTATTCAGACTAATAGGCTCAGAATATAATGATCTTTTACATTACGGTACTGGGGTAAATGACATTTTACTGAAAACCAAAACTTGATATTAATAATTTAAAAAATTTCAGCCAATGCAGGCTCCCATAGCACACCCGTTATTACAAACTAATTTAATTCTTGTGAAAGTAATGTTTTGTAGCCTAATAAACATTGAAAACATACACATTTCAGATTATTACTGTAATTTCAGAGTGATAGTAATTTTCAATTAATAATAATTCTGGTGAAAATAATTTTGAAGAAATATTGCTTGATTGGCCCGGCTACACAATAAGAAAGTGATATTATGTCATGGAAGGCACTCCATTTCTCAAACTATCTGTTCGTCTATGATGTTAAGTTTAAGGCACTATAAAGGCTTTTTACTGACCCGTAGTTATGTTCAAAAGGGGAGTTTTTAATTATTGAATAATTGATTAATATTAAAACTTGATAATTGTGATTAGGAGACATAATACTACAATTATTTGGTGGAGGTTTCAAGTGAATTTTTCTTGCTACCATCTGCAGCACAATTACAAAAATTATAATAGTAAGCTGCACCAAGGGTATAATAGTAGCGAGAAGAGAGTGTTAAAGAATAATGCTTGTAAATATCGTGGGCTGCAACATTGTAGATTTTTTAATAAAATAGGTTGAATTTCCTTATTTTACTACAGAGTAAAGAATATCATCTAATGCTTACCCTTTGTTTGGCAACTCCATACGGTAAATTATTAAGAAAGAGTAGTAAGTAACCAAACATAGTTTGAATAACGTTTATGTTAATGGTGTAGTAATGCTATTGTCAGTCAACTTCCTTCTAACCACTCACCTCACTGGTGACTGTACTGTAGTCAATTGACTTGTAGTTTGTATGTTAACGACGCTTTGTGTTGCCATGACAACGTTTGTAGGTGGATAGCTCGTATCCATAGCAACTAATATCATTCTAGAATTGAAATGGTTTCTATGAAAGTGAGATATAGTTTTTATTATGTTCGTGTATATTATATAGTGATGGATTATTAGGCCAATGAATTTATAACACAAATAACATAACCACTTTTTTCATTTTACTTAGTGAGAATATAATTCTGAGGGATGTTGGACGATAGCATTAACGTATAAAAAGCGGAAAGCAGAGTGTTCATTGAATATACAGTACCAAACAACGAACAAGTATTTCAACAAATTAATCACAATAAGTTATTTTTTTAAAAACTACAATATTTTTTTTGAGAAGAAAAGACATTTATATTACGGTATAGAATGGTTTATATATTTATGTATCATAACTATTATCCATATTCATATCTACATTTCTCTAGCTTCTGTTTAAATGTTCTTGGGGAGTCCGGTCCCACAAGATGTCAAATTATCTTAAGATAGAAACTGCAAAACTTCAATAAATAACAACCAAACTTCTGCTATCAGCCAAGAAATTTAAGAAATTAAATAATATTTTTGTTGAGAAATTGAAGTTGAGGTTTTGAATTATCCGCTGTGAGATCTCAGTAGTACTTCTTTCTTCCTACAGATCGCACTTGTTGTACGTTCGTCTGCTTGGCGCATGCGTAGGTGTTGTAAAATCTTGTTGGTTATGAGAGACGTGATGTTTTTAGCTTGGCTCTTGAGTCTTGTTCTTATCCTATCATCCTAGTTTACATATCGGTGTCAATCGTGTTGTGTCACAGTGATTTTTGTAATGAATTTCAGTGAATTGTGTCTCAAGTTGCAATTATTTCACGCAAACAGTGTTTAAATATGTTCTATTCGACATTCTGGGTGCAGTGATTCTTCTTTCATCTGTCAAAACACTGAGTATCTACTACAAATAAGGTTAGTTGGGACAGGTGCACCATGCATGCTACCTGCATAATCAGCCACCTCTTATCAATGTGATATCTTTCAAACGTGCTGATAGAATGAAATTCGCTATTTTTGGGCATTAATCGTTTCACCTATGGCCGATCAATGAAAAGTATGGCTTTTACAATCTATAGAAGATATCCGAAGTGACCTATAAAACAAGAGACCTCTTACTTTCATTCAGGCGGCAGCTTCTGAAATGTGACCTATATCTTCTAAAACATTTGAAAAATTAGAAGAAATTATAAGTATTTGGAAACACTAGGTTATCATTTTTTCTTGATTGACACCATCAATGAAATGAAAACAATTTTCTTCTTACAGGTTAAACAAGTCTTTTAAAAGTATGACCTTTATCCTTCAGAGCTCCTTTCTCCTTTTCTGCTCAGTCTAATGACTTAGTAACCTAATCTCTAAAATAATATGGTTGGTTTTCCATTTTGCAATAATTAATTTCAAATCTTCTAGCTGTTACAAAACTCAGGTTATTGACCATTGTCAAGTTATTTGTTTGTGATGCTTTCCTTGACGAAATAGGATTCTTGATGAACAATCTAATATCAAAGCTGACACTGTAACTTATTTAATAAATGATTTTCACTCATTTATACTGGAGATACTGTAGGGATGCATTTCTCTTCTAAGACGCTTCATCATTGTTATTTTAGTATTCTCTATGTGCTGTAAAAGTATTTCTGCTGGGATGCTGGAGATAGGAGATCCCATTGGTAGTCCGTCCAGTTGGGTGTAATACTTGTTATTGTAGTTTTGTGATGTGACGATTTTTAATGTTTCTTGTGTGTTCAGGTGGGTTGTTCTGTGCTTTCGATTACTGAGATGGTTTTTCAGTTACTGGTATGCCTCTATACAGGTTTTTTCTTTGTCAAAAGATGCTAGTGTGGAATTATGTGGGATGTGTGTATTTTTTATTTTGTTGATGAGATCTATGCTGTTCTGTATGTGAGAAGGAATCGTGACTTAGCAGTTCGCCAAATCAATTTGATAACTACCGGCAAACAAAACGATTATGAAACCACAGACATCTGCTTGCGGTGAGCCGGCACCAGGAATATATTTTGAATTTTCGCATGTAAGTTTGTCATCATATCAATCATTAATCAGCTTACACATTTCAATATTAAGAAACTATCCTCTTGTGTCAATTCATGAAAACTTCTGCGTTTAACCACCGACAAAAGCATTTGACCATAAACTCTATTAAAATAAAATGACAATATTGTATCCTAAACCCATAAGTTGAATACCGTACCAAGAAAATTGAAAAACGTGATGAAAGCTTCAAAATTTCGTCCTTTGACGCAAGATATGGGAGTATAGAAATAATGGTTTTATATCAATATCAACCATTCTAATAATGCTCAAAAGTAAAAGCATGCTTTGCAGATTAGTCTCCAACCATTTTCTATTTAAAAACTACTATAAGCAAGACTGTAGTAATTACACTACATTGATAATTGTCCCAATATTACAATATACTAGAGTAGAGTCATTCTTACTATAATTTATGTCAATATGATACAATATTTGTGAGTGACATAATTTAATATTATAGGTATTTCATTTAACTTCAATATACTGCGTTTTAACACATTAAACATTCATATAAAACAGTCTGTATTAACACTTACTGGATTACATGGTCGGTATTAACTGGAAATACGGTCTAAATCTGAATAAACTCACTGAAGACTGCACTTATTCTATCAACGAAGTTTGAACAATGAATGAACTGACTGTTTACAAGAGCTTCCACTTTATACAAGTTTGTAACATTCCTGAAAACAGTGGAGAAATCAATATCTTTCGAGATTATTCTATAAAAAAATATATACACAGGTAAGAGTTTGATTAGAGCATTTATCGATTAAACAGAAGACAGTTCCATGAGAGATGTTTTAAAGAGAAATCATTAATAGACTTCCGGATCAGTTATAAATCCGAGTATCCAATGCTCTTCTGGAAAGCTATGCTGTTTTTGATGCCATTTGTCACTGGTTACTTGTGTGCGAGTGGTTTTCCTGGAATGTTGTATATCCAAAATAAATAGAGGAACAAACTAACAAGTCTTTAATTAAATATAAAATTTTATTACTTATTTAGACCTAATAAAAAAAAAGAATCATGGACATTTTTCTGATAGAAAATGCTTTTCTAAAAAATATTAGTTTCAGGGGGCTTTCTTTGAATCTACACCCCCCAGACCAGTGATGGTGGTATGCCAAAATCTTCAAAAACCTTCAGGTAGTATGCAGTTGCTAGAACATTGGGAACCCATGCTCTAAGGGTTGTAGATGCAGATGGTAATTGGGATACCAGTGGATTTGAACACCTCTTCCAACACTGGCTTTGCAATTGTCCAGTCCAGGCCATCATATCCACTTCCAAGCCTTGGTATACTACATTTTCTTATTCCAAGTTGCTGCATTCTGTCCCTCAGCTGAACCAAGCAAGTCCACATATGATGCCTTCATCTCAGGCTGCCCCTTAGTCAGCCCCTTGTCATATGATGACTTCATCAATCAATCAATCAATTTATTTACAGTATCATTACAACAAAGGTCCTCCTAAACCAGTAGGGTTTTCAGGAGGTGCCATATATTGATTTAATACAAGTATATACTATTTTTGAACAGACTAAAAGTCAGAATTTCCAAATAGCATAACCTTCAATCCACATGACAGTATGCTAAAACACTTTAGTAGCCTACATTAAACTAACGATTTCACTTTAAAAAAAGATTATTTTATTATAAAAACTATAAATTAACTTTATCTCAGGTTGTCCCTTAGTCACCAGGTAGAAGAGATGCTGACCATTCTGCTGTAGATAAAGAATATTTCCTTCTGCTGGTCCTTGTTGTTCCAGGTCTCTGAGACCACAAAACGTCTTCCTGAAGACTGTAGCAATGCCTTGAGATTCTGCTAAGTTGCTGGTGACACAATGTGCCAGTGCATGCTCCTTGGGCAGGGTGAATAGATCCCTTTCACTTGTCTGGTTCATTTTCCCATCTTGTACTGGACTGCAATCATCAGTAATCTCCTCTGGGGACATAGTGCAGTGAACCTGATCTGCTTGTCCTTCCCCAGCACTGTTACTACCATGAAATTGTATTTTTGGCTTCCCTCTTGGAGGTTTCCTTATCTGGTATATCACATCATTGATCCTAGTCACAACCTCATAAGGCCCCTTCCACTGATTATGGAGTTTTGGAGAGCAGCCACAAATCCTCCTTGGGTTGTATAACCAGACTAGGTTTTCTGCTTGGTATCCACCTTGGACAGCCTTGATGTCATACTACTCCTTCATTACCAGGCTTACTTCCAAACTGAAGATCACAGGGTAGCTCTAGATCTCTACCAAAGATGATGTGAGCAGGTTTTTCCTTTGTTGTTTCATTGATGGAGCTATGACATGCCATGAGGAAGAAATGGAGATGTTGATCCCAATCAGAAACCACTACTCAGATATTGCTGCATGGTCCTGTCTATTCTCTCAGCATGCAATCTGACTGTGGTTGCAGTGGAGTGGTCCATGTTTTCCAGATGCCCATCAACTCACTCACTCTGTGGAATACTTCTGGCTGAAAGTTTCTCCCTTGATCTGAGTGCAGCTCCTATGGAACACCAAAATGACTGAAGAACTGCTTTATCAACACATGAGCCACTGTGATTGCTTCCTGATTAGGTAATGCATATGTTTCAACCCATTTACTGAAATAATCCATGGCTACTAGGATGTATTTGTTTCCATCATTGGTTGTGGGAAACTGTCCAGCAATATCAATAGCCATGCACTCATATGGTGCCCCAACATTGTAGGTCTTCAATGATGCCCTTTTCCTCATTTGTGGACAATTGGCTGCTGTACACATTGTACACTTCCTACACTAATCTATGACATCCTCCTTCAAGTTAGGTCAGTAGAATCTTTCTCAGAATTTCTCTAATGTTTTGTGAAGACCAAGATGACCACCAGAACTGCAATTATGCAAACTTCTCAATACTTGGTGATTTTCCTGGTCACCTGCTGAATTTTTAATCACACTCTTAAGTACTCTGTCATTTTTAATAATGGAATCCCACTGTGCCCAATAAGTCTTGATACAAGGTGTATTTTTCAAGTGAGTACTGTTTTACCTCACTGTGGCTGCAGTGCTGCATTCAGCATTTCACGCATGTGCACTGGGTACCTGCATCTCTTGCCTATGCACTGACATCATTACAGTCTGATTCTTCCTTGTTTTATTGTTTACTGAGTGTTAAAGATGCCTCCAATAATCATGAGTCCCACCGACTATGGGCTATTATAAGATTTCTTAGTGCTAGAGGCCTAAAACCGATTGATATTCATTGTGAGATCTGTGCAGTTTATGGACAAAACATTATGAGTGATGGAATGGTAAGAAAGTGGATGAGAGCATTTAAAGATGGCTGCACAAATGTGCATGATGAACAACATTGTTTTGCTGCATGACAATGCCCGTCCACATGTGGATAATCAGACCAAACATCTCACTACATCTTTTCAATGGGAAACTCTATATCATCCACCATACAGCCCTGATCTGGTGCCCAGTGACTACCATCTGTTCCTGCACTTGAAGAAACACCTGGGTGGTCAGCATCTTGAAGATGATAGCAAAGACAAAACGGTTGTGATGCAGTGGTTAACAAGTCAGGTGGCAGACTTCTATGAGAAGGGTATTCATAAACTGGTACAACGTTATGACAGTGCCTCAATATTCTAGGAAATTATGTAGAAAAGTAGATTAAGATACAGGCTTTCATGTAAAAATAAAATTATTGACATATCTTTGCATGACTTTTTTAAATTTCAAAGTGGTACTTACTTAAAAAACATGCCTTGTACTTTCAGATAGAGGTGCCAATTTGGTCTTCCATGACCCAAATGTTTCCAATCCCTGAAGTACTTCAAGTCAGGATCTCCCTTCTGATCTTCCTGTAGTTTGTTGCTTTCCCAAAGATCAGCAATCACAGTAGTCCTTGTCCAGATGCCTTCCTTGTGGTAATGGTGGGAACAGTGATTACAATCTTCATGACAGGGTATCCTTGATAGAGCATCTGCATTTCCATGACCGATCCCTGCTCAATGAACTGATTCAAAGTCATACTCCTGAAGTCGTTCAATCCAATTTGTCCTTCAGGAGTTTCAAACCAAAGTAACCACTTCAGTACTGTATGGTCTGTCCTCAGGAGAAAATGTCTCCCATAAAGGTATTTGTGGAAGTGTTCAACAGCCTTAACCACTGCTAGAAGCTCCCAGTGGGTGGCACAGTAGTTGTGCTCAGGTTTTGACAGGACTTTGCTGAAATATCCAATCCCTTTTTCACTCCTTCCTGCTTCTGAGAAAGCACTCCTTAGGGTAGACAAGGATATGGGCATCAACCAGTGCTTGCCTCAGCTCATCAAATGCATGTTGGCAGTTTTCATCCCAAACAAAGCTTCTCTTTTCCTCAGTCAACTTCATCAGAAGTTTAGCAATATTGGAAACCGCTGATAATAAGTGCAAAGACCAAGAAAGCTTCTCACCTCATGCTTTTCATGTGGAATTGGTCACTTGGTTACTGCCTCTATTTTCTCTGGATCTTGGGTTTCATCCAAATAATACAGTCACAATATAGGCCTTCTGTGTTTATCATTAACACTATAAACTTTTGTAGGCTATAACACAGTCTGTAATACCACTCACTGGATTACATGGTTGGAATGAATAGAATCTCACTGAAGACTGCCACTTGTTCTTTCAAGTTTGAACAATGAATGAACGGACTGTATGCAAGAGCTTCTGCTTTATATAAGTTTGTGATATTCCAGAAAACAGTAGAGAAATCAATATCTTTCGAGATTATTCTATAAAAATCTATGTACACAGATAATAGTTTAATTAGAACATTCTGGATGGATTGCAAGGCGAGGAGTGAACAGGGGTAGTAAACAAAACATGCTTGTTATCACGGCGTTTCATAAAAATACTTTGAAAAAGCAATTGAATGTATTTTAGAAGGATGAATGTCCAAATTAGAGGAGATTCATATCTTGGAGAAATGAAATCGGCCGACTCCTGAAATGTCATACCTCTGAAGAAAGTATCAACTTACAGAATGATTGAGCACTTAAATTAATAGAATTTCGAACTTTTTAAAGAGCAGTTGACTGTGTTTCATAATGGAGAATGACTCCCAAATTAGAGATGAAAATTAATTGACTTACTAAACCAACGATCTATTCAAATTCAATGAAATAGTATTTTTAAATGGGCAAAGTATACAAATTATTGAGAAATAAAATGTAGTGAAATACACATTTGTGTCCATATTTCCAAAACTAGCCTATTATCCCATTGAAAATCTTTTCAACTTTTTAAATTACGTATTCTACAATTTGCTACAAATTTCAGTAGTCAATGTTTTGTGACCCATTACTCCTTGCATAAAAAAACATGAATTATGAATAAATATTGTTTATCGTGAATCACAGAAAAGCTTTCCTCACTGCTACCAATGAATACAGATACTATCTGTATTCATTGCTCCTACTAGCATCAGCTTAATTTTAAACTAGTTAATCAGCTTCTATTTTGGAGATAATTATACAGCTATTAAATGACCCATGCCTTAAATAAATGGTTGTTGGAAGATTTATTTGTAGAATCATTTATCTATGAAAAGATAAGGTCATTCATTTTGAATGATAATAGTATTTACAGTCATAGAAAACTTCATTGAAAAATTATTTTGCTCTCTGAATTCCGAGTTCCACAATTCAATCGGTTTTATTTTATTTTTATGAGTAAGTTTTCATAATGAATTCAATGTCCCACTTTTTTGGCTGGTTCAAATGCTTGGAGTTTGTGTGTGTGTTAATTGTGCTACCTTATAGATTGTGTTATTTGTGCAATGCTGCATTCATAGTTGTCCCATAAACGTCATAACTATTTTATTGAGATGAGGTATTGACGTCACTCAAATCAACTATTACTTTCTCGACTTGTTTTTCAAAGGCCAATTAGCTGAATTATCTTTTTTTTAGAGTTTAGATCACTTGACGCCTAAAGCACTTTTGTGCATTATTCATGTGTCATTCTACTCTATTCTAATTCTTACTGAAGGCTATTGAAGGACAAAAGTATTCCATTTTAGCGTGTTATCTTATCACAATTGTTTGTTTACAGAGTCGACCAAAGTCAAAAGGTATTCTGGCCTCAGACTGCTGTTCAGATGTCTAGTACAGAATTTACAGTAATTTATTATAAAATCAAGGGGTTTTCAAAATAAATGAATAAGCATTACTATACGAACTGTTTGTTTAATAATCTTGGAATACATGTCAGACAGCGAACACATAAGACCAATGGGTCTTATGGGATCGTTGATGTCAGATCATAATTATTATCATGTTGAATCAAGAAGTTCCTGCCAACTCTGCCTAAGGCCGCACTGCAGGATGCTAGATGGTCGCATGGAGGTTGGATGGTAATGGTGGATGGTGGAGGGTAAATGCATCCTGGGCGCAGTGAAATGAAACCAGTATCCAACTGACTGCCGAGTAGAAATCATGTCTCTCTCAAAAATTGCCAAGTTCATCTTTGGGAATTATAGGGGCAAATAATGTGATAAAAAACCGTGGGTGAATACTTACAATCTGAGGCGGCAACAAGACTGAGAATTCGTGAGAGTATACAAAAAATTATGACAACATTCTATCCCAGAAAAAATCTATTGGTATTTAAGGATGTCAGCAGTGGCGTAACCAGGATTAGATTTCGGGGGGGGGGGGGGCTCACCAAGGGGGGGTGTGGGCAGTGGCTTAGCCAGGATCATATTTCGGGGGGGAGGGGCTCACCAAGAGGGGGTCTGGGGTATAGGAGGGTCCGGATTTTTTTAAAATTTAGTGGTGTGAAAAGCTAATCTAGACAACTTGTTAGGCTCTAAAGTTCAAAAGAAAGTTTTGAAAAATTACTACCCAAGAACCTAGGTGGCCAGGTTTGAAATGATAAAGTTTGATATACCGATATCTGTGACTATTTTGAGTCAAAACCCTTGAATTGGAACTAATCATACTTAACTTATGTACTGAATCTCAAAATTAATACTAATTATTATAAGTTTCATATAATTTATGTCATTAGCCTAAAACGCACCCAACCCAAAGATCATGAAATCGGAATTTTTTTATCATAGCACACTGATTTTACACGCTTGTATAGAACTTGCATTTATTTGTGTGTTTTAATTTATAAAATCCCGATTTTATGAACTTTGGGTGCGTTCAGGCTAGTGGGTTATACTGAATTTTAACTTCAAAACTAAATTTTCTACAAGATGAGTTTATTCAAAAAGGTGATTTATCAATATATAACAAAGTTAATCCACTTCAAACTTGAAAATTGCATTCTATTTAATGTAATAAATAAATAATTATGGAGACACAGTTTTCTAACATGTTTTATTCGATTTCGTTGCTCATTTTAAATCAAAATTATCCATTTGAGCCCCTAACAAGTTTCTATATGAGTAAATATTGAGGAAAAATTTGAAAAATGCATTAATCTGACTATAACTGTAGCTATATTCCATTACACAAACAGGGTTTCTGTAATCTGTTCGTTATAATACAACAAAACAGATAGAACCCTTCGGCTTTAATAAGTCCTTATCTATTAGTTATTTGAGAATTTTTTATTTCTGAAATTTCGGGGGGGGGGGCGGTCCCCATGGTCCCCCCCTGGCTATGCCATTGGATGTCAGTTGAGGCATTTGACTTACTTTTGAAATTGACTGAATGCAAATTGTAAAGAACTTATAGTTTTGGAATTTTTCCTTAATGGATCTGCTGGGTCCCAAATGGCCCTTCTTTTAAAAACTGAACTAATCACGCTTAACTCCATTTTCGCTAGGCTACTAGGATGGAATATCAAACACGACTGATATGGGTGGATAGACGCCAGGCGGTTCCCTAGGATGGTTTCAGGGGGTTAGATGGTAGTGGTGGGCCAATGCGGTTACCGTCGTTCTGTTACTCACGTTATAAATAGCTGGATGGTCGCCAGGCAGGTATCTACCATCCACCATCCTACCAACCTTCCTGCAGTGCGGCCTCGGATTGAGAATTTGATAGTTGGTGGTTTTATTGCTACTGTATTTAGTAGCAACGTCTGGTCATAGAAACATTACGGTCTACAGGCGAATTATTGGAACCGTGGTAAATTAACTGTGAAATACTGCAGTTCAGGTTATATAAATACTGTTAATATAAATTCATTTGAGTCCATACAAAATACATTTAGCATTTTACCTGAGAATCCAGTTTGGAGTTTTCAGTGGAAAATCCACGGCTGGGAGGAAAAAAGGGACCCCCCCCCCCCCCCCCAACTCAGAAAAAGTAGAAGGAAAGGGAAAGGAAGGGAAATAATCAAATTAGTGAAGAAGATAGTGGAAAAGAGACAAGAAGTAAAATGCCTGGTAGCAGGAAAAAGATAAAAATAAAAAAAGAAGAAGAAGAAATGGCACAAAAAGGAAGAAATAGGGAGAAGAATCAAAACTAGAAGAGAATTAAGGTGGAGTTTTCAAAGATGCAGACTCTCAGACTGTGTAGGCATTCGTTTAAGTTAGAGTTTCTAAAAAATTAATTGTTATTAATTACTCTAGACTCGAATTTATTATATATAATTTATTTATATATTTTAAAATAAATTTCTAGAATAGAGAGAAAATACTTATATTTTTACAAGTTTTGAATCCTCTAGTTTAATAAAAAATTATCCATATGGAAATTGAATTCAATGTATTTGTGTACGGTATTCGACGTATTTATTCAATCACTTTTCGATTGACAAAGAAAAACTTCCGAAATGCTTGGCGAGAATAATGAAAAGAAAACGTATTTTGTTGCTTGAAGATAGGTTCGTTAACCTTGGCTGGCTGGCTGGTTGGATGATCAGAACAATGGCCCCGTAAAAAATCTCACTGCTCACTCCTACTCGTTGATTTCGTCTCCAGGTGTGCGCCAAACCTCCAATAAAACTTTATGACTTATACTGTATTTACGACATTAATGACACGCTATTAAATAAA
The DNA here is from genome assembly GCA_948455865.1 of Conomelus anceps. Taxonomy (NCBI): domain Eukaryota; kingdom Metazoa; phylum Arthropoda; class Insecta; order Hemiptera; family Delphacidae; genus Conomelus; species Conomelus anceps. Next base: position 33,581,627 of record OX418220.1, read on the forward strand.
TTGTCTTTTGCTAGCGAATAGCGTACACTAACTTTAATCATTGTTCTTATTTTTTACTTCGCAATTTTTATTTCGTAGAATACGGAGTATACAATTTATCATTTACCGTTCCACCTATCTCCATGGGTCCACCTCTTCATCCAGAATTCCGTCTGAAATAAGTTGGTTTCCCTCTTCCTTCTTCACTTGCTCTAGTCTATCTATTTCTCTTTTCTCAATATCTTCCACTCTTTCAACTGCTTCATGCGTGTTAGAAACCTATCCAAATCTATCTTTCTGTAAGGATTTTAATAATTTTTCTAGCGACTAATATTCCCAGTTACAAAACAATATTATTCATTATTATTTTATTTTATTAAATAATAAAATTATTACAACTATATAACAATATGTAGCAGGTGTGAGACGAATAAATAATTTCAAGCCATACCTAATTTAGCAAGGGATATTTTAGTTGGATAGTTTGTTCCCATAATGCTGGGTCTTTTAAAAAAATCAGCGTAATTATATCACCTTTAGCTTTGTTGGCAGTCAATATACTAGGAATCACATTTCAATTGATCAGTCAGTAGGCTAGGTACTGTCCGGACCATCTGTTCATAACATTTTTCATTTCGTTTCTCATTACAAGATATCACTTTCCTTGTAAATTTTTAAACACTTCAATCTCGCCTTTTCTCATTACTCTTCCCCCTCCTCCTCCTCCTTCTCCTCCAACTCATCATCATCATCCTCCTCCTCCTGCGCCCCTTTTCTCTCATCTCCTTTTTCTCCTTCCAATCAAATACTTTGTTGCACATAAATACATACAATATACATACATAATATCATATCTAGTACATTCATACATCAGGTGAGGCTGATGTATTCTTTCTTGGAACCTAATTTCATTAGTCTGATAACGCTTTCCAGAGATTCTTCTTGGTAAATAAGAGCTGTCATCAGCAAAACATATGGCTTTTAAAACATGACTTCTAAAAACTGTGTCAAGGACACGAGGAATTTTGTTTACATGGATCAAAAAAAGAATTAGGTGTAGAACAGTTCCCTGAGGTAAACCCCAAGTCACATCCTTTACCTCACTATCCTTTTCACCACAACTAACAATCTGACTTCTAGCACTGAGATAAGATTCAAAGAATTTCAGCTTATTTCCATGGATACCAATATTATGTATTTGTCCAATCACATGTATTTTATCATGTGGTGCTGTGTCAACGGCCTCTGCCAGGCCTAGAAACACTACCAACGTTTTATTATTTGCTTTAAATCCAGAATAAATTGTCTCAGTTAAAGTTTCTAATGCATTTTTTGTACTTCTACCCTGTTGGAAATCAAATTGCCTTTTGTCTAAAATTTTGTTGGGTCCAAAATATTTTACTAGCCTTCTTCTTCACCAATTTATCTACAATTGTTTAATTAGAGCTCAGCAAACTTATTGGTATATAATTTTGACATAGATCTTTGTTTCCTCCTTTGTATAATGATATCACTTGGCATGTTTAAAATGATTAGAGAAATGTTCGCATAGAAAACATTGATTACAAATTATGAACAGGGGCTTAGAAATTGTTTCACTCAGCTATGTTAATTCATTATTGGATATATTATCCCATCAAGGTGCCTTGTTGTCTATCACTTAGAGTTTTTGTAACTTCCTTCTCAGTAACAAGATTAAATGTAAAAGAATCTTCTATTACTATTGATTCTATGGGTTGATGTTTGAATTTGCCTACCTATGACTTTCTTCTGCTTGCTTTTTCCCTACATGTACAAAAAAGTCATTTAAATCATTCAAATCCTGAACAATCACAGAATTTGATTTTTTCAGTCTTTGTTAACTGCCTTATTAATCAAGGTGTCATCTTTTTAGTGTAAAATATGTATTTCCCTATAGGAAAACCTGTGTTGGAACACTTCAATACATAATAAATCATTAGCTTACTATAACTAAAATAAAATATTTTTACAGCAATAATTGATGTATTAATGGTAGCTATTTTAATAAGTATATTTAATATTTGCCAAAAGTATTCAAATAAGCATGTGTAGGCTATGATTACAAAAAAATAATGCCAGACTAGATCTAGAATCAAGCGCAAGACCGTCATAGTGAGCTGCAAACACTACTCTATAATGACTTTTGTAGCACAAAATTGAAAATAATACAACAAATACGAGGAATACAGTGAATGTTTTTTGTAGGTAGAAGTGAAATATTCTATAAAATCATTAAATTTCACGCCAGGAGAGAAATTAAAGTTGCTTTGGACACAGGGCAACGAGCAGAATATGTTGGCATTTTGGAAAATTCAAATATCGGAAATTTTATTGTTTTCAAGTTTTGTAGTGGAGTGGGATTGGCGTAAGATTAGAACTCAACGCTCGGTCACGTACTCAGCTTCGGCGGCTGACCTTGAGTTTGTAAATTTCTTCAACTCGAAAAAGACCCGTGGTTGACCCGCGTCGGAGCGGGGCTATTGCAAATACTGTACATTGTTTGCAACATCAGCACCTACCCGCAACCGCCATCTGTACCCGCGTTCTGTGTGCATCAGGATTTAGTTCTTCCAATCTCATCACGGCAGTGTTGAGTCTGACAATTCATTCAAGATTCAATACAACTCTGTTTGCCCAATACACATCCTTGGTAAGGCCGGGTTCACACGTGCTACACTTCGCTGCGATGTAGCCGGACTGTAGCCGATTCTACTAGAATCACGCGTTTGTAGTCAAGGTCATTTCCGTTTTTAACTCAGCTAGCAACAAAAAAAAACATAAAATTTTCGATTTTTATATATTTTAAAATCCTGGTAGCGTAATCTGCTCATTGTCGTGAATAAGTAGAGATTTTTTGTAGCGTGAATATTAACATTTTTCTTCCTGGATTTCTTGTTCCATGACGAACTGCGTTGTTAGTATTAACTTTTCATGTGAAATTTAACGACTTGCAGTCAAATATTTGTTGATAATAAATATAATAACTCACTTAATCTGGCCGAGTACTTTCGAATCTATGAGATCCATCTTCAGAGGCGCCTCTGAAGATGGATCTCATAGATTCGAAAGTACTCGGCCAAATTAAGTGAGTTATTATACTTATTATCAATTAACATTTTTATTGAATATTTGTTTGAACTGCAATAAGTCTATTTGATAGTACTGTATAAAAATATTAATTTTAGAGATAGGAGAAAAATTCAAGTTGGTTTGGATGGCGGGTGGAGGCATGAAAAATGTTCATGTTTTTTGTATTTGTATTAGGGAAAAAGTCAACGAGAGCTCTGCGATTTATAATTAAAGATTATTTATTTCACTGCAAGCATTTACATTTACATTGATAGCATTTATGCTATCAAATAATTGCTTTGGCGAGGCTGTTTCCTGTTATAATAAATGCTCTGGCTACAATCGCGCGATTGTAGCACGTGTGAATCTGGCCTAACACTGAGTTCCAAGCAAAGAAGTTATAATAATATTCACAATAATAATAATAATATACAGAGTGTTTCGGAACTCTCTGCCAATCCTTCTAGGCAGTGTTTCTCGATCACTAACAAAAGTAAATATTGTAATAACATTTTTCTAAAATCCCCAGTTACTCATAAAGCCGCCATTTTGTTTTTTTCACTCATTATTTTTTTTTATTCAGACACCTCTAAATGTATAATTTTGAAATTTTGCATACAGCTTTATAACAATTGAAACAATCTAAAAAAAAATTAACCAAAATTTTCCGACATCAAAAAACAAAATGGCGGCCATTTAAAATCTTTGAACAGGTTTAAATTAATAATGGCTAATCGTATCAAAATTTTACTGGAATAACATTTTTTAGATACTTTTATTGAAAATCCGACGATACCTCATTTTCCAAGTTTGGCCAACAATTAACAGAGATATGCTACTTTTTAGGGTGTGCGGTGGTTGGAAGCGAAAAACTGCAACCCATTCTCAACCACTGCACACCCTAAAAAGTAACATATCTCTGTTAATTATTGGCCAATCTTGGAAAATGAGGTATCGTTGGATTTGCAATAAAAGTATCTAAAAAATGTTAAAATCTTCAAGTAAAATTTTGATATCTTTAAACATTATTAATTTAATCCTGTTCAAAGATTTTAAATGGCCGCCATTTTGTTTTTTGATATCGGGAAATTTTGATTAATTTTTTTCGATTGTTTCAATTGTTATAAAGCTGTATGCAAAATTTCAAAATTATACATTCAGAGGTGTTCAAATAAAAAATTATGAGTGAAAAAAATCAAAATGACGGCTGTGTGAGTAACTGGGAATTTTAGAAAAATTTTATTATGATATTTACTTTTGTTAGTGGTCCAGAAACACTGCCTAGAAGTATTGGTAGAGAGTTCCGAAACACCCTGTATAATGAGTTATAGGTTGTTAAGATTATAGGTTGTAATATTGTTAGATTAAGGTTGTTAAGATTATTCGAATCATCAAACCGTACTTTTTCTCATTTTTTGCAATACGGTTTTTGATTTGCCGCTCAAAAGCTCCCCTAAAATGGCGCCGATACCGATTCTCAATTTGCAGAATTGCAGACTGTATAGTGCTATAGGGATAGAAGGGGCTCGGTTCCAAGCGGCTATACTGGGGACTAGTCATTCTACTTATATTATGACGAAGAATGTGAGCCGACAGGCGCTTGGTAACTGCCAAGAAGAATGTATTGGCAAGCTGTACTTCGATTAATCTCGTAGCGAAGCACGGGTACAAGGCTAGTTCTGATTGTTGGATAAACAACACAGCTGTGATTGGAGTTTGTTCCAGTCCTCGCTCGCGTGTGCATTGTATTGTTTAGAGCGATTTTGCGCGTTTTCAACAACAAAGAAATAAATTGAAAGTTCTGATCATTGTAGCAGTGACAGCAGCAGACAGTAACTGCATCTTATTCTTTTTCCTTTTCCTCTCTCTCTATATTTCTCCTTCTTTCTTTCTCTCACTCAATATCAACTGGACAGGAAAATCCTGATTCGATTCCGGCCTGCTGCATGAGATCACATCTTTGTTGCGTATTGGAGTATAGCACAATACTTCCTGCAGCCTGTTATTATATAGGTTATTGGAACAATGGACGCTGCTGCCTGTATCCCCCGATCTGATGTAACAGGTTGCATAAGCGTCCAGCTAATTATTGTAATTGCGAGACATGCTCGTTTGGAATGTATGGTCTTTTGGGATTGGGAATTTGTGATTGGCTGCCTGCTCACTTTACAGGCTTTTCATATTCATGGGTTTAATAGCCGTATAGGTCTTGGTCACTGGGCATGGCATTTTTTTTATTCTGCTCAGGAAACTGTAGTGTAAGCTTCACTCTGCGATTGTTTGGACCTTTGGAGGATGTGAAGATATAGAATGTAGGAGAAATTCGCTGAACCAGTCCTTTCTGCCCATGAACTAGAAATAATGTAAAAATGATAGAAAATACATTCCACATCAATTTGTTGATAGTTGAAAACCCTGGTTATTATGAAGTAACAGTTCTTATTACACTTTCAAGACAGTTTTTCTAAAAGAATCCTAATTATCCATGTTCAATTTTTTTTGTATTGGATGTTTTGCTATTGTAATTCTTTATAATAGTAGCAAGTATTTGTAGGGCATTGTGTGTAGCCCTATTATTTCTAGTGAGCTATTAAAAGGCTTACAACTCAATTTTCTGTGTGCCGTAATTTTTGTTTCTTGTTTGTGGCAATCATACTCAGTGGCGTAGCAAGGTCTTGTGGCACCCGAGGCGGTATTTCACCCACCCCCTCCCTACACACTACTTACAGTTGACAAGCGACACCTTATTCATAGTTGATTATTATTTTTTACCATGGTAGAATTGTTCATTCAAAAGGGAGGTCCGGGGTACTCATCCGGAATTTTCTTTTGGGAATAATCCCTTTAAAACCACATTTTCAGATATTCAATATGTCCTTTTTGACTTTTTTGTCAAAGCTTATTGTCAGCTCTGAGGCTTGTTAAAATTCTAAAATTTCTTTTGCTTCTGGGTCTTTGGGTGGAGGGGGGATCTATCCCCCTTATCCCTTGCCGTAGTTAAGCAATTTTTACAATAGAAAATTAATTGTTGGTTTGAAATTTTGAAAACTTTCCATAATTTTCTTCTACTTTCCATTTTTCACTGTTTATATCATTTCCCTTCCTTCCCCTTTTTCTTCTTCTGCGTTTGGGGATCTCCCCCCCCCCCCCTCCCGGGGTGAATCCGCCACTGGATAAGCTAACTCTAGTATATCACACAGTTGGATTGGAGGAGGCCTATATGTAACACATCAAATTAAACTACTGTAATATCACTTGTATAGACAATAGAAGGGGGTGGGGTCTGGGGGTTTTTCCCTCTGAGGAAAATAGAACATTATTCTCTCAAGCGGTTCTAGACACAAACTCATTCATCTTATTCCATAGTCTTTGGTAAAACATTCAATTTTTTCTTCAGTGTTTGAGAATTGAAGTCTTCGCAAATGGAGCACCTCACTTTCTTGACTATAGACTCACCGTAAATGGTATAATCCAGTCAGCAAAAATTACTTACAAGTCCTATCACTGGAATTTATTCAAAAATATTTGTTACTTGATGAATTATTATTTCTTTATTCAAATAATATTGTCTTGAAATCGAATTAGATTACTTTATGACTTGCTTTTCACGGATCAAACCAATGATTTTTAGTTTTCACTACTTTATAGTCTTTATAGTAGGCTGATAACTCAGAATATCAAGGTATATTTTCATGATTTTGTCAAGTATATGAATCTCTTGTTCAAATGGAGGTTTGGGGGCCCTACCCCGGAAAATAAATTGAAAGTATCTCCTCTATACAAAATTTGGACATTTCTATACATAAATCCTTCTTAATTATTTTAACCCATATATATCTTTGTATTAGCTGACCTAAAAAATATTAGCTCTCACCCAAAAAAAGCATATACCATTCATGTAAACCCCATATTGCAGTATTCAACCCACATTATGGATCAAACTCTGGTTAGTGCTTGAGTCATCGCTAATGGCGAGTCCGTACCTAAGGACTGGAGTCGGCGTAGCCGAGTTGGCTTATCGCTGGTCTGATAAGCCAAAGGTCCTGGGTTCGATCCCAGTTGAGTACAAGATATTTTTCTCGAGCCACTCCCGTGTTTCGGAGGACACGTTAAGCCGTCGGTCCCGTTTGCATATAAAAAAAAAGCAGTCGTTAAAAAAGCGGCGAGGTGGAACTACCCGTAAGGGTCTCCCCACCACGAAAAGCCATACGAATTTACTTTTTTACCTAAGGACTCCCCTTGACTATGCTCCTGACACCTGCATAAAAAATTCACTGATTCTCTTAGGGTTAATGACACTCATGGCAGTGGCAGGTGAACAGAACAGAACAAATATTTTCATATAATGGAAATAAATTTACCTGATAAGTAACCTCTGTCACACATTTCGACACTCACTGCTCCTGCACCATACGACAAAATTTATCTCCTCAACTCAGTCGCCTGTCATGTCACTCCAAACCAGAATAAATTCTGTTATTTATTTTTTGAAATTATCTATTAAAAAAAATTCAATACCTTTCGAAGCCTTATTGGATCTGCTTTTTGTCACCCCCCCCTAAGATTTTTTTGAGAAAATGAAAGGAAATTATTGAAAAAAAATGAATATTTTTTCTGTCAAGCAGATAATTCCATAAAGTTATTGGTATTGCATCACATTATCATTAATATCATCGCTCTTACTAGACAACTAGTTTTTTCTTATAAAAATAAAGAGATGCATTTAACATTTGAGTTCTTCAGTTATGGGAACCGTTTTCATGGAAATACAATAAAATAATTTATAGGAGATTTATTTTTAATAGAATAATAAAAACACCGATGTTTCATAGAGTGATAAAATGATGTCAGATTTTATGAGAAATGGAACCAACACTTTCTATTAAAATTTGATTGCTGTACATTCTGTGCTCACTTGGTTTGTTTGGTGCAATTTTACTACCCTTAGACATTTTGGAATTTGGCTGTACGTTTGTGTCGCACATCTCCGACCCTGAATGAGTTCAGCCTGACGTGAGATTGTGCAGATCAATAATTTCATGACACGCAAAGCAAAATTGCATGAGCATTGTCACGCACACTCCTGTAACGCTACTCCTGCCAACATCTTTCATCGCATTACACCAGTCTGTCTTATGCCAAACTGCTATTTCGGAAAATAGCTAATTTTCTTGACTCAAAAATCATTGATTGTTATGTAGTTATAGCAATAACCAAAAAGAACCTCCAAAACTACAAAAATAACTTTATCTGGTCAAAAGAATACGGGGAAATTAGTTTAAAAAGGGTAAACATTGTTTATTTCAACTAATTTTTGGGGTTCGGCCTGAATAATTAAAAACAAAAATAATAAAAATACGCTCTCTGCGAATAGCTTGAGTCTTGTGGAATCCAAACATTCTTTTTTGAATCAGGTTTACTTCCCCGATATGAGATAATATTATCTTTGATCATTTTGACCTAAACAATAACAAATCTGAATATTGAATATGTATTTAGAACCATTACCGTCTTTATTCAACAGCCTGTAATAATGTGTAGGTATCGAACATATTCTTAATGTATATTATTAAAATTGAGAATCGTCCATGTCCATGCTTAGAGATGCACAAACGATGGTTGAATGTAGCCTAAATGATAGGTATATGTCTATATCTATGGGCAACGACGGCGGCCATTTTCAATTTAGTTAATAAATTAATATACCTGTAGAATATACTCGATACCTGTATCTATGGGCATATACCTATACTCTATATCTATGGGCAACGACGGCGGCCATTTTCAATGTAGTTAATAAATTAATATACCTGTAGAATATACTCGATACCTATATCTACGGGCATATACCTATACTCTATATCTATGGGCAACGACGGCGGTCATTTTCAATGTAGTTAATAAGTTAATATACCTGTAGAATATACTCGATACCTGCATTAAGGTCTGTGGAATTTAAATGGTGATGGTAGAACTATATGGAATATTATAGGTGTAAAGAACCCTCAAGATTTCCCGTACAATTGGACATATGCGTTTGGTGAGTGCATGCAATGAATATTGCAAGGACCTTATTGCGTGACAAATCAAGTGGGAAGGGTCTGTCTACACATGGCTTGACACTTGCATGTCAGGGTTGCAATGTCTCTTGGCGTCCCTTCTCTTTATATAATGGCAATTTTAGGGGGTAAACGCTTTTGTCTTCTCTTGTGGTCCTGATGATTGACATTTGGCTGTTTATCCGTTTGATAATTAGAATAGAGCCAGATTGCTAGATATTTAAACGATTTGGCAGTTTGAGGAGAACTATGTAGACGTCAAAAGAAATTTAATTTATACAAATAAGGGTTATTCTTACACTGTGTCTGTCTTGATTTCTAGTATTGAGTTATTTATTTTTATAATTAATTGCATAGATATTTATATTGAGGCTATGGCATGTAATCTGATTAACAATGGAAAATGGAAGATGACTGCAAAGATTCGGTTGAATTGAATCTCGAATGACTGATATTGAGATTCAATAAGCAGATCATTTTATGTCTGTGTAGGCATTGCTCAAAATAAGCCTCATTTTGTCATATTTTTGTTTATGTTTACAAAACATTTGCCATTTACACAGAAAAATAAGAACAAGTAAAGTAAAGCTACTCAAGTATTACTAGCTGTACCCGAGTGTATTAGTTAGGTATATTACTTCCTAACCATGGTTAACTCATATCTCACCAACGCATGCTCAGATTTATTGCATATACTTTCTTGCTGTCAGTGTCAGCCATTACGATACCTGTAATAAATTGTTAGCTTCTGTCTCTGGGAAGTGTCTTTACATGCTATTTCACAGATGCAATACTCTCAGTTGTCATGTTATTTATCGTGGTTCTCAGATTTGCATAATTCCTTTTCGGATCCTTTTTTGTGCAAATTGTATCAGTAAAATATAAATTTAAAGACAGGTCAGTGTCCCAACTTAACGGCTCCATATTAATATTGAATGATTCAATGAATTTCAACAATGTTTGATATGGAATGAATGGCAACTTCAATACCGTATTTAATTTATGATGAAAATATTTTATTTAACTTATGTAGAAAATTTAGATGAATCAATAAGAAAGTACAAAATGTGGTTGTATTTTATTGTTGTTAAACTACGTGGTTCTCCTTTCGAAACTAAGATTTCTATGAATCGAGTTTTTTTAGAAATTATATATTTATTGAATAGCTGTTTCTCATTAATAGTTTCTTACATTTAGGCCTAGTCTCAATATTGAAATTTTAATAAATTTGCACGGGAGAACTTATTAGTGGATATGCACATGGCAGGTTCAACATATAAATTCCTATTTTCTAACATGAAACTAATATAATTTATTGTCATCTAATTAATTTAGAGTTCGGTGTCCTCGTACTTTAAATATATCTATAAAATAATGTAGTTGCTGTCCTTAGTGTGTTACCTTTCATGTGTCTATTCATCATCATTACAATTAAAAAAATTTCAGTGCTATCCCAATTTTTCTCAGATTTTTAGGTTTTTATGATGTTAGCTGTGACAGAATATGTCATCTTCAACTCATTACCGTCGCACAGGTAAAAAATATAAAAAATTATTTATTTGAGCTAGACCCCAAGAAATCTTATAATTTTGATAATAATTCGCCAATTAATCGAATAGCCTCATATATATAGCCATATTATTAGCAGTCTCAATTGAATATACATTTTGATGTGTTGAGCCCTCAATAATTATAATAAAGTGTGAATGACCTAAAATCTGAGCTAATTTTTTCAATGAAACGTCATAGAAATGTCAATATTGAGATTATACTTTTACTTTTAAAATGGATATCAAAATCCTCTATATTATATAATACTTTGACATTCCCCCCCCCCCAAATTACAGATATTTGTTATCCTATATCAGTCTTAAGCGAATGATCAGCTTTATGATAGCCATGAGCTGTGCTAGGTATCTGTTTAATCAGATAAGATAAATCACGAGTGCTTGCGCCCTTTATTTGGTTTGTCCTTCACCATAATTTTGGAGTGCGAGCCGCCAACGAAACATGGGACTTCTTTTAACCCTCACCTATACTTATGTCAATTAAATAAAGACGGAATGCTCTATCGACTAACAAAATCAATGAGGACAAGAGTGATTGATGTACATGTGTCTCTGCTTCCTTTCATTGGAACCGATCAACATAGTTCAGTACTGTATTTGGGTACCGGTCATTAGTATTCAACAGCATCGCAAGCTGATTGTGTTGAACAGCACTCAATTCGGGATGTCACATTTATTCACATTCAAGCAGCAAGCACAACGTTGAACACCCAACCTTGCTACCGAGGAATAGCAAACATGTCACTACAGTATTTCATGTCTTGCATCCATTAATCAACAGTTGATCATTCTAGGGGTTGCAAGCAAGCATACCTACAACTAGTCTAAGCTTTCTCTATGTCTATGAATCCCTCATTTTCTGAGTGTTTCTGAACCATTTGGATAATATAGACTTGAGACAAGTAGCAAGAGCTGCACAAAATATATTTGCTCAACTAGGAGCCAGAAGTGCATAAATTAATTTTGTAACCCGACAGAAATTATACATTATGCAAATTAGCAATTTAGCAATAACATTTCTATAGAAATTGACATTGCTTTAATGATTGATTGATTCATTAGAATTATGCTTGTTATATTGTAATTAACAAGTAATTTCACGACAAGCAGTCAAATGACTGCCACACGAGCTACAATCACACTATTGTAACCAGTGGCGTACCGAGGTTTCAAGCGCCCTGGAGCGGAAGTGTCTTACGATGCCGCCCCCCCCCCCCCCCCCCAAGAAAATCGGTCTCACACTCAACCAACCGATTGGGCTGATATTAATATAGTGGTAATGTAATGAATCAGCAGCTTTTATCCCGCCTCTAACTACGCCGTATTTGTCAGAGATGCGAATCTCTCATTAAAGATTTTTCGCCAGGCCAGATTCTGCTTTTATCAATTTCCAAACAGCTTGTTTTGGATTTTTCACTTTTCTATAAATTTATTTGCAGTTATTTTTTAGCATTTTGCAAGCCATTCCTACAAAAATGTTCTAATATTTTGGAAATAGGATTCAAAAGTGTAGTATTTCAGTCCTGTTCTTGGTAATATAAAAACCATTGAACTTTTTTGGATTTATTTTTCTAGAATAAATTCAAAGTCTTCATTCAATTAACTTACTTGAAATTGTTATAAATTTTGTCACCCAATTTACATTGTTTTGGCTTTGCTACTTTCGACTATTTGCTACTTTTGACTCGACCGGTTTGCATTCTGTCTGGTTGTAACGCATTTACGGCTGAACGCGTGAACCAATTTCTTTTAAATTTGACATTTTAGTAATGCACAGCGATGTATTCATACGGTTTTTTTAAATTGTGTTGCATTTTACCCTTTTGGCCTTCATTATAGTAATACATTTTTTTGTAAGTAAATGGCAATTTTCTCTCAAGAACGGTGCGCCCCTCAGAGCCTTGCGCCCTGGAGCGACTGCTCCACTCGCTCCATTATCGGTACGCCACTGATTGTAACCAGAGCAATTAGTGGCCAGAGTAATTATTATGACAGGCAACAGCCTCGCCAAAGCAATTATGAATCGCAGGGTTGTCGCGGACTTTTTTCTAATACAAATACAAAAAACATAAAAAATTCTGATATTCAATTTTTTAAAATCCTATGCTATTGTGCTCAGCTTCCTTAATCCGAACCAACTCCAATTTTTCTTCTATCACAAAAATTAACATTTTTATGCTATCAAATAGACTTATTGCAGTTCAAACAAATATTCTATAAAAATGTTAATATTCATGCTAGAAAAAAACCTCAAGTTTCTAGGTATCCATGAGCAGAGTACAATGTGATTTAAAAAAAATAAAAAATCCAACAGTTTATGGTTTTTTTGTTGCTAGCTGAGTTAAAACCGGAGATGACCTTGAATATTCTTTTTATTTCACCATCGGATTACAGTCTGTATTTAGTGTTTATTGGAATTAGATTTGTTAGGTATATTAAAAATTGTCAAAATTAGTTATTCACAATAAGTATATTAAATATAGTGTAGTTTTTAGTACACAAAAACCTCGTTTATCCGGTTTTGATGGGACCAGGGTCATTGCGGATAAGCGAATTACCGGATAAACCGTTTTTACCGATTTATGAGAGAATGTGCTAAATAAACGCCTTTAGATTTTTCAATACTGTTACAGTATTGTGATGGCAGGTACCTGACTGAGTGACTCACTGTACAGTTGGCCGAAAACGCCGAGCAGTACCGTGCCGAGTACAGTCCGCGCCACCAAAACTGCCGCGCTGTTCAGACTGTCGCAAATCGCGCTGTACTTTTATTTTTTCTCTCGGAACCATCGCGGATAGACCGGAATATCGGATAAGCGAGTACCGGATGAACAAGGTTTTAGTGTATACTTATAGTATATTACTTAGAGTGTATTGTTATTTTTTACGAATACAAAAGATTGAATGATAAAAATATGAAGTACAGTTCTATCCACTGCAAATCAGTAAAATAAGTTTGTATTTTTTAAATATTGGGAAAATTTGATGTTTTAAATTTGATCATTTAACACTAGTTTACAATCCTAGTCTATTATTTAATATAGTTAACAACTAATATTTAGTTTGATTTGATGTTTTAAATTTGATAATGTAACGCTAGATAAAAAACAGCTGATTTAATATAATCAACATCCTTTCCTATCATCCTACGTAATCAACATCCTATGTAATCAACTGACGTCTAGAACTCCTGCTGTCAAATCGGAACAGGAATCTTTCTGGTCAATGGTGGGGGTTGCCTGATCACGACCTAAATCTACACATGTGCGAACATTTTGCGCATGCGCAGAAGCGTAGTCTGCGTGAATGGAACGAAGTGGAATGGAACTGCATAACCAAACCTTTCCTAACCTGGCTAGATGTGACTGAACCACCTCTGTTTACTAGGTCGGTCAAAACGACAGTCGTACAAATGGTGTCCTCCCGATAAAATGGTACGTTGCGTTTCAACGACAAATTTACAGAGGTGGTTCAGTCACATCTAGCCAGGTTAGGAAAGGTTTGGTTATGCAGTTCCATTCCAGTTTCCATTCCACTTCGTTCCATTCACGCAGACTACGTCCCCAATTACCCCCTAACCCCCCTCCCACGTTTCGCCTATGGTGACAACACAAATTGATTGCCTATACAAATTATAATTAACCTCTTTGTTCATGGCACGCGACCATCGTGAAGTTGCTGTTTTTCGTTTTATACGAAAAATATATGATTTTTATTCAAAGCTATTCTGTTACTTGGATTGAACAGTATATTGTGCAGACGACACATCAATTGTGGGGAAGTTGTTTAGTGACAACAGCTGTCCGTGGTCACTAAACAACTTCCCCTCAATTGTCTGGCAACCCCCACCATTGACCAGGAAAATTCCTGTGCCGATTTGACAGCAGGAGTTCTAGACGTCAGTATATAATCAACATCATAGTACTTAGTTTTAAATAAAATAGAACACATAAATTTACATGAACAAAATTTACAAATGAATTTTAATGACGAACTATCTTAAAAGCCAATCGAATCTAATAATGAATAGCCTTATTCATGAAGTATTGATAAAAATAAAAATTATAAGAAATCAGAAAATAATATAAATTGTGATTATTACATCTTAATCTTTCCTCATAGAAAAACTCGAAAATTTCCAAATAAAATTTTAATCTCAAGAATTCAGTATATAATTTATGTTATTTAGTTGTTGTGTAGTGATATGTTGTAATTGATGATTTTTTACCAGTCACTTAGCTCTTGAATTGTTTATATTTTTAATTATATCAATCAAATAAAATAAATGAATTTCACTTTCTTTGTAGTGGCGAAGGTGATATTGTAGAAGGTATCCATAATGAATAATGAGACGAAATTGTCACAACCACATTTATTAAAACTTTGAGAAAAATCTCAAAGTTTTCATAAATGTGGCTGTGACAATTTCGTCTTATTATTCGAAATGTGTTTCAATTCCTACATTATCTTCTTGATTAATAATGCAAACATTAAATAAATATTGTTGGCTACAACCAAAAACTTGATTAATTTTCACTTTGTTTTATGTGATTTGTCAAAGAGCAATTTGACAAGCTCTGCATAGTTAATTACAGTGCGTCGCCAAGGAGAATAACGTGTTATTTCAGAGACAACGCTTATTTGAATCATCAGCACTTTCATCAGTAGTTTGACCTTTTCGATAAGGTTCACCGGTGTGGAGTAAATTAGCCTACGTCAAAGACCAGTAAAATTTTCGTCCAATTTTCGCTGAATTACATGCAATTGAAGATTTTTATAATTCAATAGCGACCACCTAAACGTTATTGATTGGACGTTGACTATTCTTGAAAAATCGTTGCATTTCTATTTATGGAACTTGTTCTTTAATTTATTTTGAAAGCTTGTTTTAGGTTCTGTTATCAATTTTCCATCCATCAATGGAGCTTCATGTTTTCAATGAGAACCAATTGATAAAAATTTAATGATTGTCGTGCCTCACTGAGAAAAGCTATTCATAGGACAGAACGCTTACTCAATCCAAGTCTTTATGATCTATTCATGAAATGATTATTACACAAAGAAGTGGGTGGACAGAAATTAGTTAGCGGGGAGGTGCTATCTATGAATCACCATCAGTTTAGTAGCCATTTATTGAGAGTTATTGTAAATAGTTTGAGACTTGTGAATAATGCCTGTGGTGTTCTGCGTAGATTGTAGAAGTAATTTTAATTATCTTGATATGGATTTTTATTTTTCTAATTTTTAAGGCTCAATCGCTCAAGTACGTTTGTTTGACGAATTTAATTTTGTTTGGGTGTGTTGAAATGCAAAATTTATATAAAATCTGCCAGACCAAATTTCTATTCACAGTACTTTATTTATTGGTTGTAATAATGATGTAGTATTGAATTTAAAAAATCAATTGAAGTGTTCTATCAATATTTTAGAATGAATGCATTTTTTCTATTATATTAATAGTCATAAATCTTTACTATTGAATTACTCCAGAAAATTAATTTCTCAATTCAGATACTAATTTTTTAAACTTAATTCTGGAGTTCACTCCAGGAAACTCTAGAAACCTAATATTTGGATTCTCTAATTGAAAATTTGTGAAGAAACCAGTTGTGGGTTAGAGTTGTTTGGATCTTTACATTGATTGTATTATATTCATGATAAATGAGTTATTGGATTTATGTACCATTTATAATAGAATGTAAATACTAATCAGATAAATGTTTTAGGGATAGCTGAAATTGCTTGCAACCTTTAGTTCAATGTTGAAGTTTTTTTAACCAATTTTCTAATGCATTATTGTCTTCAACAATGTTCATAAAATTGGAACTGTGATAATGATAAGACCTATGAAATAATGCAGATCAGTCCGTCTGAAATAACTAAAAGCTGCGGTTACAAAATTAGACAACTGCTTAGAATTGCGATGTTGTTAATTCTACAGAGGAATTTGCGAAGAAAAGGGTCAAATTCACATTATTTAGCAATAGTAATTTTCCATTGAAATGCACAAACTTCAGCATTTCAGTAAAGTAAGTTAGAGGTGTGTTGTTTACATTATATGCTGTTAAAACATTACTGTCTACTCATTTTGGGATTTAGTTTTAGATTATTCCGTTTTTGAAAAATGTCATTCTTGACAATCTATAGCTCATTTTTCTGCTTACCAATTTTTCATAAATTATTTTTTCCCAAGTTCATATTCTCTCTGTCACAAAATTTGTTCAAGTTCACAGCATTTAGTCAGATAGTTTTTAAGGACGCCACGTCCATTGTCCTAGGTAGCGTGCTAAATTCAGTTCAACGTTGGATGTATAGGCGTTGGGTTGGGACTGTGAAAGCGTCGGTAGTTGTGGGGTGGTATTTGGAGCTTCAAAACGAGGTCGGAGCAGTTTCGGATGGATTTAGAGTTTGGGGCAAGTAAAGCCCCAGCATTTCAACATTATATCTGTATATGTTGCTCATAAGTTACTCCTTTGTAACAATATATATATATCACTAGGACTCGCAGGATGAACGATCTGAACATTTGCCTCCTCCTCATCTGTCCCTCTACCCAAGTCCAAAGTCCAGAACAGTGCGGTCGATATCGTTTCATGGGGTAGTGCACGTTCTCAGCCACCTTTTACAGAAGATCCTACTAGCTTCCACTTTTGAAAGTACGACACATGTGACAGTGTATGGCCACATCCTATCAAAATGTTAATCAAAGTTGTTGCTGCCGTGCTTGTTTAATAACATAGGCTGCTCACATTATCATGTATGGGATGATATTCACTAGTAGCCAAGTTGAGACACTTTCAGATTTAATTGAAGTCAATTGCTGTGAGTTTGTGCATAATTTCTAGTATAATTTCTCATTTTAAGAGAGGGAGGAAATATATACCTACAGACGAACTAAGAAGATTGTGATTTTCGATGAGTGGAATGGAAGATGAATGTCATGAAGATTAAGGTTCATCATGGCCTGTAGTATTTCATAAAAGCAAGAAGAAAGAAAAGTCCTATATCCAAAAAGATGGTTTGAATAAATAGAATAGAAGCGGCTTATATTACTATTGAAACTAATAATTTGTTGTTCTTGTCGTAACATAAAATATATCTGGGATGTTTTCCATGAATCTTTGATGAACAATCTTAATATCAAAACTGACACTGTATTTCTATTTTAATTATGATTTTTACTCACTGGATAGATGAATTTCGCTTCTAAAGGGAAGCTTCATCAGGCTTCCCAACAGGCGAAAAGACATCTCTCCAGTATAAGTAAGTAAAATGATTTATTTTTTACACACTGGATGGATGCATTTCGCTTCTAAAGGGAAGCTTCATCAGCCTTCCTGGCAGGCGAAAATACATTCCTCCAGTATAAGTGAGTAAAAATCGCAATTCAAATAGAAATACTGTTTCAGTTTTGATATTAGATAAAATATATAAATAAAGGTTTAAATACCTGCGTTTTGGTATCCAATAATAGTAATTTTTTCCCACAGTGACCCGAAAAAGTGCCTATTTTTGCACTAACTGTAGCATGCAAAATAGTCTATTCCTGCACCAGTGCGGGAAAGTACTTTTCCGCACTCCAGATTGGCAACCTAACAACACAAAATAGTGAGCATGTAATACGCAGGTTCCCTATTCTGCATTCAAAAATAGGTTGGCTTCTCTGCTTCAGCTGCGAAATAGTTGTAGTTGTTGTTGAAATCGATTTCATTCGAAGATAGGTTATGTGAGGAATTGTCAGATTATGTATGACCTGTTTTGTTCTGTTTAAATTACTTTATACATTACTGTAGGAAAAATTTAATGTGTAATACGAGTGCAAAGTATTGTTTTTGCACTCGAGAAACTGTTTCTCTCGAAGCAGAAAACCGCTATTTTGCACTTTAGTTACACAAATAGCTATATTCACTACCGGTTTCAACCCTCCTATGGTGTCATCATCAGGTGGTTGTGGACGTTATTGTGTGTCATCGTCATTAAATAATTATTGGATACCAAAACGCAGGTATTTAAACCTTTATTTATATTAACTGGTATCCGGATGCCAAAGAATTCAATATGATAAAATATATACCTGCACCAATATTATAATCTTAAGATGTAAGATCAATAGTTATTATTTTTTGTTCATACTATTTTAGATGAACATTTATCATTGTATATTTTTATGAATCACCTGAATTATACAGTCAAACATTATACATTAATTAATACAGTCTGAATCATATTCTTTTATAAGTGAGTCGTTACAATGAACCTCTACAGTACTACTTCAAATCTTCCATTGTGAAAACCGATTTTATTACATTAATCATTGAGTGTGATAAGCAAGAGAGAAGTATTACTTTACATTTTTCTCAGACGCTAGGGCATAAAAAACATATAGAAACCATAAGGCCAGTTGCACGAAAGAAAATTAAATTTGACCACCATAAGATGACGTCACCTTCGGATCTCAATAGGGAAGTCGTTGTACTGGCTCCGTTAAATGACGTCATCTTATGGTGGTCAAATTTAATTTTCTTTCGTGCAACTGGCCGATACTTTCCAAACAGACTTCAACAATATTGTGCTGCTTGTTGAGAAACTAAATTAATTTGTAATCTCTCTTTCATTCCACCTAAACTTTTTCTTATTTGAGTATCACCAAAACTGGCCTAACTTATATTTCATTTATTACAGGTAATCGTTTGGATCTGTCAGAAATTTGAATAAATCTAGTGAGTTGAATTTTTAAATAAAAGTTCTTTAGAAGGGGTTCTAATGAAGGTGCTTTCTAAGTTCAAATGAAGTTAGCTACCTGTTTTTAGCCGATTTTATTTATTTTTTATTATTATTCTTTATCACTCTGCTTGAGATTATCTCTTTTAAAACGTGTTTGTCATTTAAAAAGAAAGAATCCGAGCTCATACGATAATGAAAAGGAGTGAAAGCTTTACCATAACGAGATCTGTGCTTGCCTTTCAATTGAGATCTGTCCCCCACCCCTTGCAAAAATGATTTGAGGCCCTTATCACAAGTGCGTTTTTGCCCATTTTTGTCTATTTGCCCCCCTATCAATTTATTATTTGCCCCCCTATCAATTTATTATTTGCAACCCTGTCAATTTACTTTTTGCAACCCTGTCAATTTACTATTTGCAACCCTGTCAATTTACTATTTCATTACTAACCTATCATTGCACCCTACTCCTCCACCGACCCTAAAGGATCTACAACTAAACTTTATTCTGAAGTTTTTACCACATTAATCATTTTTGTACCGGAATAATACACTTATATCGTGAAATCTATATTACTTTATGACTTGCGTTTTGCGAACTCAACTATTAATTTTTTATAACTTTTACTTTATATTTTAGTGCAAAAAAAATTATATGTATGTATTCATTAAAGAGAAACGTAGCAAATTCGAATACAGTAGGCCTACTATAATTGAGAGACAGGTCCCATTAAGCCTACTCTTCGTTACGCGCTCTACAGTCTACCTTTGTAGTAGGTCCATACCTCAAAATATTAAAGCATTTAATATAACGCATTATAAAGCATTTAAATATGAATCATTTAATAAGCAAATATTAAATACTGTATTAAAGCAGGTATCCTCTTACAATTTTGGCGAAATGCATTAATATCTTGTGAGAAAAGGGGTCCGGGGGTCCTCCGTCCAAAACAATAGGAAAATAACCTCTCTAAAACTGCATTTTAAGCGTTTCTAAATTTTAGAATTTTTTGTGCTGTTACAATTTGAGACCATTTTAAAAATTTACTTATGTAGTTTCCGATTTATAGCTAGCTATTTTAAAATATAAAAGTCACCATTTTTCTAGTATAGGGGAAGCATGAATATTTCCTCTGCAATTAAAATTCTAAGTTATAGTCCAAATTTGACATTTAACATATGAATTTGGATCACCTTGATGAGCTTTATAATGCTAATGAGCTGAGTAGAATTAGGTATTGCACGATAGTGAGTGACAAACCGTTAATGGTTAGGGGATCCAAAATTGGGCTACCAGGGTTGCCCCCCCCCCAATCTACCCCTCTCCAACATTTAAACTGAGCACATTTTCGGGCAGCATATAGTTTTATATGATAACATGGAGTCTTGGTAGCGATAATGCGAAGAAAATTACTTTAACTAATTTTTTGAAGGATTGGTGTTGAGACCCTCACTCGAATTTCTGGTGGTGGCGGGGGTTTTTCGATTCTATCAACATCTTTTAACGACTCTAACTCAAAAACTATTGCAAATAGAAAGATCAAGTAAGTATCAAATAGTACGTTACAACGTACTCTAAAGGCCCACAAGTAAGTTACCAATGTGCGTTTAATCATTCATCAAACGCGTGCTAAAACAAATAGGAAATCGAAATTTCTCATTTTCAGAAAAAGAATGCTCTTTTTAGAAATACATTATCTCAGTCAATTCACATCATTTTGAATCTGTTCTGATGTCAAATTAAAGATCTTCTGTCAAGTTTTAATTTTTAGTAAGCCACATGCTAATTCCTTCAATGTATGGGTTTGAAAATATTTAACAAAAACAAAAAAGGGCCAAAATTTTGAGGTTTATCGAAAATTGTGGGGTTGCACAGGGTTTTCAATGGTCCAAAATTAGTTCCTGACTACTCATATGTGTCCATACAACATGCCAAAAAATCAAAACTACAATAAGTTGTGCAAGATGGAATGTATAAAATGTTTGGACTATAAATTCAACATCATTTTTTACATGAATCTGGACCGCTTTGTTGATCTGAAAAAAATGAGGCATCGATTGCTTGGATACAATGAGTCGTTCAACAGTTATGGGAACCCAAATTCGGGTGTGCCTCTTGCCCCCCCCCCCTTGAAAATCTAATAGCATTTTTGGGCGACCAGATCGTGTTACTGATAGTTTTGAGTCTTACAAACAAATTCGAAAGATAACTACCGATCCCTATATTTTGGAAGAATTGTTTGAGTTCTCAAATTAAATTAGAGGGGTTTTGGGGGTGCATGAAAGTTTTTGATAAACTGCAGCTCAAAAACCACTGAAGATGAAAAGGTAAAATTAGTTTTGAATTATAGAGAATTTTATTTTCCTGAGAGGGTTTTTGAATTACAAATTTAGGTCCAGCTATTAGTGAGATACAGTCGTTTTAATTAATCAAAATTAAAAATCATCAATTTTCCAGCAAATTTACAAAAGGTTCCATAACATTTTAATTTGATGTCTATTAAAGGTACAAGAAAGAGTGTAACTGGTATCAAATTCTTTCAAACTTTGTTTTCTTGAGAAAATCAAGTTTAACATTTTTTGTCCAATTTTCGTTTGGTCTCAAATTTGGGAAAACTTAAAATGATGTCAGAAAATTTTACAGTTTCTCAAAGTCCTGTCGACTGAAGCACAGTTAGAATTTTTTGAGACTTTTGGTGTATTACTCAGCATGCTTTTCTGGTCATATACACCAAATTTTAACTGTGATGTAATTTTTCCTTTCTTACCCAAATTTCAGATAAAATCGTTTAAATCAGTTCAATCTTCCTTATAAATCAGAGTGACTGGTATGAACCATGGCAAAATACTTGCCTCACAGACACTTTGATTGTTTGGTGGGGTTAAAGCAGACTGGCGCCGCTGTGTGTCTATTGTAATGCTTTAATACCGGTTGGCATATCCCATTTGACTGCAACTAGGTTTTATCTCACCTGTCCAAGCATAATAGGAGATCAAACTTTCTCCGGGTTTATTCAGCTCCCCAGCATGTTATGAACAGCAAATTATCCACACTTTTGCTGTTATTCACGCTACACTAGCACACTGCAGTTCAGTCTGCCTCTTTCAATGCCTTCTTTCGGCCTTGCACAATACAAATTCCATTCACTTTTCTAACGTTTACTAGTTTTCCACTTTTAAGGATGTTTAAAAACTACTTTGAACATTGTGATAAGAAAGGTGTACTCAATTTGTGCTGCATAAATATAAGAATAAAATATGTTGAAATTATGGAAACATTAACTTTGTACTGTATGCTTAAATGTATAAAACTTTGTAATGTAGACAGGAGACAGGAAGGTTATTGGATATTGAAGCTCAACTAATGAAGATCAGTAGGCTGCAAGCACTATATCCTGTAACAATATAAGGTAAAGGAGGATTCTCTAATAATATAATAATAGAATAATTTAGGACAATATAATAGCTCTTTCTTTTAAAAGGGGGCTTTGGGTGCGCTTCCCCTGGAAACTTTTGAAAAATAGTCCCTTTAAAACCACATTTCAAGCGATTCTAGACTTGAATTCATCCATGTTAACAATATTTGACGTTTTATCTAGTTTTTGCATTATTGCCTAAGGGTGATTCAGACTCTTGTGCTAAACATTTTCATTGTTGAGTAGATAAACTTGAAATCAGTACTTGAACTTTCTTCACTCTGATATTTTTGTTCCTCCCTCCTCTAACAATTAGATTAATGTACAGTACTGTACTTGAAAATGTCATTTGTAAGAGGGGTTCGTGGGTACTCCCCCAGAATTTTTTTGAAAAATAGTCTCCAAAACAATATTTTTAGCAATTCCAGACACCTCTTTGGTCAAAAATTGTCTCTCAAGACTTGTTAAAATTAAAAAATTCCCTATTTATCTCCCTGATCCCCTAAGTTAGCTATGCCACTTAGTGACTTTGTCTCAGTTCAAAAATTGAACTTTTTCTGAAAAGGATGTTGTGGTTGATTGTTGGGAGTGGATACCAATTGCAAAATGGAAAATCATATGCTAAAGTTGATATTTTTGCAATTGATACTGAAAAATTACCTAGTGGTGAATTCAATCCTCCGAAATACAGGGTGATTTTAAAGAAATGCGAAATTTTGAAAGTTTTGTTGGTGGCTGTTGGCAGTTAACTTGAGCCAGCCTGTCAGCAATATCCTGCCATTTAGTTATCCAATAAAGGAAACATGTATATGCTAGGGGCCATGGACTATTCCAGTAAATGGGTTGAAGGATATGCCTTACCTAACCAGGAAGCAATCACAGTGGCTGAAGTGTTAATAAAGTAATTCTTCAGTCATTTTGGTGCTCCATTGGAGTTGCACTCAGATCAAGGGAGAAACTTTGAGTAAGAAGTGTTCAGCAGAGTGTGTGAATTAATGGGAATCCAGAAAACCAGAACCACTCTGCACCCTCAGTCAGATGGTATGGTAGAGTGAATGGACAGGATCATGCAGAGACATTTGAGGGACGTGGTTTCTGACAACCAGCATGATTTGGATCAGCATCTCCATTTCTTTCTTACGGCATATCATAGTTTCATCAATGAAATGAAAAAGGAAACACTCACTTGATCTTTGGTAGAGATCTTCAGTTATCCTGTGATTTACAGTTTGAAAGCAAGCCTGGTGAAACATTTGAGGGAGAAGACTACATCACTCAACTGAAGAAGCATATGGATGATACTCATGAGAAAGTGCACACCAATATTGATGGAGCATGCATGAAGATGAAGGAGATTTATGATATCACCAGGGCTGACCAAGGTGGATACCAAACCGAAGACCTAGTCTGGTATCACAACACAAAGAGGATTTGTGACACTCTTCAACATTCCAAAACCAGTGAGAGGGGCCTTATGAAGTGGTGATGAGGATTGGTGATGTGTTATACCGTCATGGTCCAAGAGGGAAGCCAAGAGTAGTTCATTTCAATTATTTGTCTCCATTTCATGGCATTAACAGTGCTGGAGGAGGGCAAGCAGTTTATGTTCAGTGGACATATGTGCTTATTTAAGTGGAGCATTTAGGGTGCATTATGAGAGGTAAAGCAGCTGATAGAAAATCTTGACAGATGGTATTTCAAGTGTGATTATTTCTGTGAGGTCTGTGACAGTAACAATTGTCATAAGACAGTCAGTGATAATCTAACTTCTTTTGGACCAATTTCAGTTAATGCTTAGGTTATTATTGAATTATTTAACAGTTTATTGGACATTCCTTTTTGAGTTATTGAACAGGGAGGTGATAGCCGAATGCTGTAGCAGGTATCTTTTTAATCAGAGATAAGCTACGAAACTCCTAGGCGCTCTTTGTAAGGGTGACCGATTGGATTGGCCAGCAAAAAGACTGTTCTCTGCTGTAAAATCACTTCCAGGTGTTTCGGAACCCACCTGAAAAACTGTAGGTCCAACTCATCAATCACCATCATCCAATTCATTACCCACGCACAGGTCTCAGACCTGTGTGGGCTTCATCCTCCGAAAAAAAGTTAATTGGACACTTATTATTGATCGGCCTATTGACAATTATTAACTAGTTTTGGAAAATAATACATTTTGTTATAGAAATATCCATTGATAGTTTGACAGCTACAACACAACTTTCAAAATCTCCTGTTCTTTGAATCATTCTGTACCTCAAAGTAGCACTAAATTTCTATGTGCAAATTATTCACATGAATGAAGATTATCCAAGATCGAAAAGGATGAAAACGTTAGTTACAAAGAGCTACCAGGGTCCTATTTCATAGCAAAAATAAATTATAAGTATAATGTACAAGTAAAACATGAATAATATTTATAAATACTAATAATATTAGTTTGTCCTTGACATTTTTTTTGTAAAACTTCAATCTAAATAGTAAAACAGGTATCTGAAGCTGTTTAAATTCTAACTGCAAGCTTATAGAAAAAAATATGATATTAATGAGAAGTAGTATCAATTGAAGTTGGACCTCTCTTTATTATAAGATATTTCTTTCTAAATGCTTTTTTAAAATTATCCCTTAGTTTGTACTATCCTCTCTTGAATGCTTATAAATATTGTTAATTATGTCTTTATAGAAGAGAAACCTCCAATCAGCTTTGTGAGGGAATATATTGTTTTTTCTTGAGACGTCCAAGTCGTCATTACTGCACATACTTGAGACGAGTTATGGCCTCTCAAACTTAATTCCCTATTTACGACTACATAAACAGTATTGCCATTTCATTTGAAATTAAGTGCAGTGATTAAATAAGTAGTGGAAGGTGATATATTGCTAAGTATTGGTAGACTGGCTATCAAACGTTAATTACTTGGATATTTTTCTTCTATAAAAAACAAAGATTCCTTCCCAAAGATGTTTTTCAAGCATGAACTAAAACGCTATTTCTAATTCGAACTTATCAATATGTCATATTTGAAAATAAATTGATGTTAACGTTTCTTAAAAGAATAATAAATGATTATTCTACCGAAACTGCTTTCAAAATGAAATATTGTTCTATTTATTTTTTGTTGCCTTGGAATTCTTTTTGTATGTAATAAAATCTGCTTCTTGTAATAATCCATTTCCACTAGTAACTAAACCATTCTATTAGATTATGTAAGAAAATTTTGAATGCTACCATGGCCAGATGAATTTTTCTATTCTGCTATCTCATGCTTTTAAAAGATTTGATTAACCAATGTTTTCCTTTATTTTCAGGTAATAACTCGATCCCTGAGACAAAGTGAATACTGTTAATTGAGTAAGTAGACTTACTGTAATTCGTTTATTGCAAAATCATCATTACAGAAGTGTCTTATTCCTTGATACTGTTGTATATTGTAAATCCACAATGTTGAAAAAGTAAGAAAAATTTTGCTATCTTCCTTATTGAGTATATCTATATGTAGCTTATAGTCTTTAAGTTCGGTTAGTTTATCTATTATTCTACTAAATTACAGTCTTTCTCATGGAGTTATTTAATTGTGTGTTTATCTATTCACCTACGCGTCTGTCACAGAAACCTTTTTCTTTAACATTAAAAAAATGTATTTTAACATTTTCAAGTTTTATGCTTTTCTACTACTATTCCTGAGTATGTACAAACTTGAATTTTTCTCGTATCTTTAAAATTCAAATTTTTATGAATAGACTTTATCTGGAGTTTTAGACATCCCGATTAAATTGAATCGGGCAACCTGCTATTTTTCAGGAAAAACCTAGCAGGAAAGACCTGCTAGGAATAGCCAGGAATTTCTTAAGGAGGGTCTGTCAGCCAGACCCCCTCAACAATAATATGAAAAGTTAATAATATTTTTATTTTTGAGGATGAAGCCCACATAGGTCTGAGACCTGTGTGTGGGTAATGAGTTTGATGGTGGTGATTGATGAGTTGGACCTACAGTTATAGGTGGGTTCCGAACCACCGGTACTTTAGTACTTCAGATACTATTCTTGATTTTCACTACATAATAAACTCCCCCCCCCCCCCTAATCCTCCTACAAGCTTCCGGTACCCTTGGCTACGCCTATGATTCTAATAAACATCTATATACTCATACTCTAACTTTTTCTTTGATCATACTTTGAGTGTGTAAAATGGAAAAAAACTGTGCATCATCTCAAGAAAAATATTCATTCCAAGAATAGCAAAATTATCATTCCTTAATTATGTTTTCTCATCTACTTCCAATTAAAAATCAATTCGATTAAAAAAATGACGATATTCAGTAAAAGGCTTACTTTTCATAATCCTTCTGATTAAAAACATCTTTAAAAACTCTGCTAAAAATAATTTCCAATTTTCTCTGAAATAACTTCCAATTTTCTCTTTTTAATCACTTGATAGACATCATCGTGTTAGGGACTCAACCTGAGCACTTCTGGAAGGTAGCCAATGAAAATCTTGAACAAAATATAATTTGATGCGTTTTCTGAAAATTCCCAGAGGGTATTCATGCTATTGCGCCTATTTTCTCCATGAATCTCATCCATCACTCATCGCATCCCCTCCTCTATCACCCCTCTACTATCCCTCTCCAAACACCCATCCCCCTGCATTATGCCCCATTGACGTAAGCACGCATTGGCTCTGTCTTATCATGCAGGCCCCTCTCTCCGTTCTTCACACTGAGATATATATTACACTCTACTCAGAAGCAATTTGTCTCCAACACGTTCATTACCTGTATTGATTTTATCAACAAAGCGAGTCGCCCTTCTGAGATGGTTATCACAAGATCATCTTATCATACTGGTCGCTATATCTTTTGTCATCTTTTTTATCTTTTGTTCGCTAGATTTTTGTAGTGGACATATTTTTACTAACACTATCATTGTAG
This sequence comes from Conomelus anceps, assembly GCA_948455865.1. NCBI lineage: Eukaryota > Metazoa > Arthropoda > Insecta > Hemiptera > Delphacidae > Conomelus > Conomelus anceps. The sequence goes on from OX418220.1 coordinate 33,609,388, forward strand.
AGCACTGATTGCAGTAATGTTGGCTCTCATTGAAATAGATAGAAATAGAATATAGGAAGAATGTAGCCTAAGTTATAGACAGATCATCCATCATAGACGAAGTAATAAACTGTCATTGAGATGGAGAGAAATCGAGAATAGGAAGCTTTATTTCCGTATGATGAAGCCCACATAGATCTGAGACCTGTGAGTGAGTAATGAGTTGGATGTTGATGATGATGATTTTTGAGTATGACCTACAGCAGTGGCGTAACTGATGGGGGATCAGGGGGATAAATCCCCCCAAAAGACCCAGAGACAAAATAATTTTGAATTTTCACTAGTTTTGAGAGACAATTTTTTACAAAAGAGGTGTCCGAAATCGCTGAAAATACGGGTTTAGAGGGAATATTTTTCAAAAAATTCTGGGGAAGTACCCCCGTACCCTTCTTACAAATGAAATTTTCAAGTACAGTACTGTACATTAATCCATTTAGAGGAGGGGGAATCAAAAATAGCAGAGTGAAAAGAGTTCAAGTAGGCCTGCTTTCAAATCTTTCTACTCAAAAATAAATGTTTAGCACAAGAGTCTGGTTCTCTCTTATGCAATGATGCAAAAACTAGATAAAAATCACTTTGACTTACAATGTGGCTTAAAATAATGTTAAAATAGATGAATTCATATCTAGAATCGCTTAAAATGTGGTTTGAAAGGGACTATTTTTCAAAAATTTCCGGGGGGAGCACACCTGAAGCCCACTTTAAAAAAGAGCTATAGATATTGTCTTTAACTATTGAATTATTAGAGAATCCTCCTTCACCTCCTATATTGCTTCGAGCCTACCCCTAGTTACGCTACTGACCTACAATTTTAGGTGTGTTCCGAACTATTGTGAAGTGATTGTACAGCAAAGAACAAAGTATTTTTTTGCTGGCCAAACCAAGTGGTCACCTTAAGAAGAAGAGCCAAAGCGCTCGTGACTTATCTGACTGCACAGATACCTGGCACCGCTCGTGGCTAATCAATTCTCAAGTATAGATAGAACTATGTTGTAGGAAGAAATAGCAAATAAAAATCACACATTGCTTCTCCTATATCGTATTCCATTGAATTCATATAAGATAATTCATAATAAAATAGAAAGAGGTTGGAAAATAGTGTTGCTCTGTCGATCAGGCGATCAGAAGTTGGCTGAAAGATCGATAGTCGCGAACTCTGGGCGGCATAAATCGGCAGCAGTGTAGTGAGTTAGTTGCATTGTTTATAATGTCTAACATTGGGAAACTTATCATAAAAACAGAATTTAAAGAAGTCAATTGCGATTTTTTAAGGAAATCTAATCTAGCAAAAGGGAAGAACCATGTAGAGAGTAATCATGTTTTTGATGTGGAGGAGTGTGAAGGTATTATCATAAGACGAATCATCACCCTACTATCCCTACTATCCCTGATCAATGGTATTATACGTGGAAAAGTGATGAGACAAACTAGCGTCAATGCTGTTTTACAATCTTTTGTCAAAAAATTTCCACTTTGTATATCAAAAGTCAACTGCCTAGAGGTGGCAATTGCCTAAATCCGCCTCTGCTTACAATAAATTAATATTTCGCTACAATAACAAAAACATAACCTCAAAGCTGTTATTAGGATTGATTTCTTTTATTACAAATATCAATCACACAAGTGCATAGAAAAAGTCAAATTTTCATTAATCAGCAATCTTTCACACATAAAATAATTTGTAAATATAATATAACGCACTAAGTTCTTTCAAACATTGATAAAATGAATAGAATGAAACACCTTTTCCTTCTGTATTCTCATAGGTATTACTGCACCCATATACACAACACATAATACGGCTCTTGGACGTTTTTAGTATGTTTGTCTAAAGAAATATTTTTTTGAAAAAACGTATTTGAAGTGAGACAATTTAGCGCACGAATTAATGGCGATCAGATTTTGACTCACTAAGTTAGTGCAAGATCCTCCGCTCTGAGCGCTGTCGGTCGATCTCCAGATCGCCTATGTTTGAATCAATATTCTATTGATTGTAGTGGTATGTAAATGAAACTTATATGAAAAAACAAAACCTTGTATAACAACATTAATAATTAAAATCAAGTTAATGGTTTCATTTTTGATCGAAAATACTTTTGCCGTTCGATTAGTTTGATTTAATTATCAAAGTATTAAATCCTAGGGGAGTGAGGAACAGAAATTATGCTCGTTAACTTGGCAAATAATTATAACTCGAATTCATAAAAAGTTTTTGGATGTAACGAGAGCATATTACTGTACGTTATTTTACAATTTTCATTCAAAATTAAATGACCTGTAGGTTTTGTTTGCGGTTCACATCATTATTAATTATTTATTGCTATATTGTAGGTTCTATTCTCTTGCGCTACTGTATCTGTTTTCTCATCAACTACTACTCTTGGAATATTTTCCTCTCAAATTCTCAAATAAATTACTTTTTTTGTAATTCTCAGATGAAATTTTTAAAAACTTGAGTTATTTATATTTTAGTTCAGCCAGAGAAAAATAAGCATCTATTCAATTTTCATGGTTTTCATTTGACAACTTAAGTAATACTAGATCTGAGTATTGTCTGTTACCAGATATTATCGAACTCGTTTCACTCTCAATACTTCTGAAAGAACCCTGAAATATTATTATACTCCATGAATGACGTATCCTATTGCGCGACGCTTACGAGCTATTAAATACAAAAAGTAAACAATCACTTGAAAGTTCAGAAGGTCAGGTATTGTGACTGCTATCGGGTGTACAAGTTTACATGTGTTTTAGTAGTCTAGACACCTCGTGATGCCATCATATTGTATGCAGGAACAGTCTAATTTACAACCATTACCATTTTCTCTTGTTAGTTAGTGTTATCAGGCTCAGACGCTTCAGACATCAAATTTCAGTATGCAACGCTGCTAGCTCATTAAGCAGTATGCGTTATGTCATTGTGTCATATTAATAGTTAATAGTATATGTTGTATAGTATAGTTATGTCATGGTATAGAAAATTCATAGTATAGTTACCTGATAAGGAAGCTCCTCTCTTTAGTTTAGTATTTAGTAGAAAGGTGCATAGCATAATTTTTCCAACAGGATCAAAGTTATTTCCCTAAATTGCATTAGTCATGGTCATTTTACATAGCGGTTACACTATGATATCACGTGACATATTTTTGAAAAATCGGTCCCCTTTATATTAAATGGAGTCGCGTACACCGAGCTCGCAGAGCCAGCAGAGCCTCGCAGATGTCGGCGAGCGAATTTGTTGATCCGCTCCAAAACCTATATTTTTCAAACCTCTGCTAGCTTTGGGATCGCGCATGCGCATGTACTTGTCTTACTAATTACTATTAGTCATTTCAGAGACTGATTTATTTTTAATGAACTTCACCAATATATTATTGTAATGACATTTCTATGGCTGACCAGCTTAATTTTGTAGTGTTAGTTTGATAGTTAGTTTTTTCTGTTATATTTTTTAATGATATCTTTTATAATAGAAACTCTGAGAGATTGAAACTAAATTTCCATTTTTCACAGAGTGCTGGCCCTTTCCTGTATGTGAAGGTGAGAGTTGGTAAATACTACTCTAGTAGGATCGACTGATGCAGTTAGTCCATCTTCCTTGTTTTTAATGTTTTACCTTTTATTTGTTAATGCTTTTCAAAATTAAGAATTTATTCAAATTCACACAAAAGCATTACACACATGAATATTCAATTGACTTGAAACTGATTGTCATATGTTTTAGCATTAACGGATTTTTAGTGTAAATTTGCGCAACCTCTCCATTCACATTGCCGTTTTTCTTGTATGAGTCTAAACATGGTTTGATAGATGGATAGATATATATTTTTTGCCATCGGGCACCACGGTCATCGGCAACATCAAAATGGTTATTAAATATTTTTAAAACATATCTTCCAGGGAGTAGAAAGGAATGACACACAGGGTTTCAAGAAGGGACCTCTTGAATAGAGAGGCGGGAAGACTTGTCAGTGATATTGGCAACTTATTAAAAATGTTAGTTCCAATAACCTGTAAGGAGTTTTGTATTTTTTACAACCTTGTATGCTGAGTATCAAGTTGGTGTTTTTGGCGGGTGTTGTATTCATGAATCTTGTATTCATGTTGGACTTATTCTTATGAATGTGCTGAGCCACAATAAAAATATATTGGCTGTAAACTGTAAGAATTCTAAGTGAAACAAAAAATGGCAAACAATGTTCCCTGTATGTGGCTCCCATAATAATTTTTACAGCTTTTTTTTGGAGTAGTAGAACATCTGATACATGACTACTTCCAACCCAGTGTAAGATGCCATAAGACAATAGGCTATGAAACAAGCTGAAATATGCCACACGTAGGTAATTATTGGGTAAGGGGCCCGTGAGGGATCTGATCAGATAAATAGACTTGGAAAGCCTACTACAAAGATGCCTGCAATGAGGCTCCCATGTTAACTTCTGATCTATATAGACACTCAGGAACTTCGTGAAATTTTCAGAAACAGACTGAGCCAGCCCCATGCTTCAATCCACATATAAGCGTTTGAGTCTTTCCATCATTAACTGTCCATCATTAACCCATTGGCTCTAAGCCAGCCAGAGGCCTCATTCCTGAAACTCTCCATCTTAAAACCCTCAACTTATCCAAATTTACATCACATGAGAGCAGGCAAGTGTCATCTGCATACGAAATAGAGTCAGTGGAAATACCACAGGGGAGGTCATTAATCATTAGTAAGAAAAGGAGTGGACCCAGGATCGATCCCTGAGGGACATCAAACTCCACCACTGATTCTCTTGATCGATCAGAGCCAACACAGACTACTTGTGACCTATTAGATAGATAAGAATTAAAAAAAAAACCATACTCACTACCCTCAATCCCATAGTGAGCTAACTTCCTCAACAACACCACATGATCAACACCTTCAAATGCTTTGCTTATATCACAGAGGGTCACACATGCAAAGTACCTGGATTCAAAGGCATTATAGACATAATGTGTTAGTCTCCCTATTGCATCATCTGTTGAAAACCCCTTTCTAAATCCAAACTGAGAAGCATTTAATAAATTATAATGTTCTAGGTGGGAATATATATGCTCAGCGACAGCGGCCTCATCTACCTTAGAGAAAATAGGAACTATTGTGATTGGTCTACAGTTTGAAACATCTATATCCTTATTTCTATTTTTAGGGATTGGGACAACTCTGGATCTCTTTAGACCATGTGGGAACACTCCCAAGCTAAAAGACTCATTTATACACTCTGCCAATGTCTCTGCAACAGTGTTAACAATTTTCTTGAACAAGCTAGATGACATACCATAAAAGTCAACAGCATTGGAACACTTGAACCTTCCAACAAGTCTAGAGACATCCTCATAGCATACTTCCCTAAACTTAAAAATACCTGGTGAGGTTGAAGAAATCATAAATGATTCTGCCTGCAGTTTTGACTCAGTATTTTTCTATTTCAAAAAAAGTACAGACTGGATAAAATATTGGTTAAGACTGTCAGGGTCGAGCTTAACACCTCTATGTACATTATTTTTACCATTCCTTGAACAATTTATAATTTTCCATGCTACTTTACTTACTTTACTTACATGCTACCTTACTTTGATTTCTGGAGGCCACAATAGCATGAGTATTAAAGGTTTTTCTTGCATCCTCCAGGGCCTTTTTATATTGCAATTTATATGCTTTATAACACTCTCTAAGGACTTTTGTACCACATTCTCTCATTTGGGTGTATAACATCAGTAAATGATTTCTCATTACCAGAAGTTGAGGTCTGAACCAGGATTTCCTCCATGACTTGAAATTATCTCCAACTCGAATTGAACATGTGGGTAGACACCAATAAAAAACAGAGAAAAAAATGATTAAGAAAAACATCAAATCTAGTGACTGGAGTAGTAACTCTCATAAAAATTGAATTCCAATTAGTTTCCATCAGAACATGCAGGATATTGAACATTTTATCCAAAGTTATTGGCCTAGTAGTAATTTTTATTTTAGCTGGAAGGTATTTGATCAAGTTTCTATTGTGTAATTTAATGAGCAAACAGTCATGATCAGATAAACCATATTTAATCACTTCAGATGAGAGCACACGTTCCTGAACATTAGTCAGAATATTATCTAGGCAGGCAGCTCCTCATGTTGGCAAACTGTTTTGATGTCTGAAACCATACTGAGCAAGGATATCAAGAAAACTATCAACATACCTACTGTTGTTATTGATATCAAAATGAGAGTTGAAATCACCACCAATCACTATAGTGTATTCATTCCAAGCACAAATAGGCCCTGTTCACACGAGCAACTTTTTGCGGCGCTACAGCTGCTCCACTAACGCGCGTTAGTGGAGCAGCTGTGGCGCGACGGTAGCGCCACAGCCGCACGTCTGTTGCTCCACTACGCGCGACTAACGCGCTGCAGCTTGCAACCAAAACCATTTTCATGGAAGTTTTATGGTTACTAGCCGGCAAGCTCGCCTCGCTCGCCTCATCCGTTTGGACAGGGGTTGCACCCTCTGGATCGTAAGAGAGAGAGAGGGATTTTTTATTATCGATTTTTTTTGCTTATTCCATTTTTAGGTTTAATGCAAGTTTGTTCTACAGCAGGAATAATTGTAAATTACAAACATAGCAAACTCAAATTGAAATTAAAAATACATCAAAAACAACAAATTAAAAATAAAAATACAATACATCAGAAGTACATTGTCACAAAATAAATTGTATTGACATGAGCAGTATTACTTTATTAAGAAAAAAAAACAAATAGGCCTATTGTAACGCAAATGAATAAAAAAAACTATAGTGGTTTAAAAATGTGATAAATCTTGGGTTTTGCTTTCATTGCACTCTTTTACTGATTAATAGCTATTATTTAATAACTATTTTTTCATTTCTGTTTTTTTTTCTGTTTTTATTTTGTTCAATTGTTTGTTAAAGCAGTTTTGTATCTCGATAAAGAGAATTTTTCTTGGCTATGGCTAAGATCAGGTCAAAAAGATGGGGGAGTGAGAATTACCATAAGTTATATAAAAAATATATATATATATATATATATATATGTATACTCGGCAAGACTGTTATTTTATCAGTTTATTGTATATCTCTTCTTGAATCATAACTATTTATATGATTATTATTGACTAGTTTGTTGATGTTGTAATTTTATACGACGCAAACATGCCATTATCACCTGATTCAACTCCAGGAATTCTAGAGAACAAGTGTAAATATAGTACTAGAACTAGAACTAGGATAGTCTAGACTAGAATGAAGGTCACTCGAGAATGGAAGCTACTGTATTATTAATTTGTGAAATTTGTTCATTGTCTGCTACTTTGACTCCATTAATATAAGTTAGTAGAGCTCATTAAAGTTGAAAGGTACCAGACTTACAAAAATAATTCTGTTGGACTGAAAAAAATAAACATTCTCATACATCTCTTCTTTTTAGATTGTAATAACATTTGAATTATGTTAATACTAATAAATATTTGTTTATTCATTCATTATCCATATCATTCACAATTTGTGAAGTTGTTCACATTGTAAACCCACTCAAAACTATTATTTTTTAACTGAATTGTTGTTTTCTTAATGTCTTTAAAGAAGGAAATTTTTATACTTGATAAAAAGGGTCATTTTGCTGATAGAAAGAAAATTCAAAAATATATGAACAGTGTTGAACATATAGAACACAATGGCAATTTGAAAAATTCAAATATCCGAAATTTCACCAAATTTAGATTTTGGTTGAGATAAGCATCAGTGGCGCGTAGCCGCGCGTCTACGCGCAGCTGTGGCGCGGCTACGCGCGTCCGTTTTGCAGCTGAAAAAGTAGCAAGCGTGTGAACAGCAACCGGCAGCTGCCCTTTAGTTCTAATGGCACTGAGCCTTTCGGCATCAGACGCTCCACTTTTTGTGGCAAGTTTCTGCGGCGAAGCCAGCAGCCGATGAGCAGCTAAATTCGTGGCGAAGTGCCGTGTGAACAGAACACGAAAATCCCATATAAGACAATGCTTCGCCACCAGCTGCGCCACAGACGCTCCACAAAAAAACGCCCCGTGTGAACAGGCTCATATACTGCATAAGGGCTTCAATCTTATCCAAAAAAGTATCTTGATTACCATGTGGAGATCTATACAAACTCACAACAGCTAACTTTGAACAATCAATTAAAAACAAAGCGCAATTCATCACAAAAACTGCTGACATCAATCTGTCTATATGTCATATTCTGTTCTACAAAGATTGCCACTCCACCTAGACCATGAACTCCTTGACAGTAATAACTTGCAAACAAGAAGTTGTCAATTGACAAGAACTCAATCTCTTCCTTCTTACACCAGTGCTCACTGACACAGAAACCCCCAAACTTGTTCTCTCTCACAAAGAAACTCAGATCATTTAATTTATTGTGGAGGCCCTGTATTGTGTGGAAAGCTATAGAGTCAACTCTTCCCCCCTGCCCAACTCATTCAGCAGCAGATGTTGTATTGAGATGTATGGTTTCAATCCTTGTACCATTTTCACAAATAAGTTTACTGTCTACATTAGCATGTATGTGTCCTATGTATTTTCCAAATTTGTTTTAAGTTTATCCTGGAAGTAGGAAACATTAAACTCATCCTTGTCCTCAGCTAGAAGTTTAAATCATCATTAAAACAATTGTCAATCATACAATCTCCAGATTGCTGGCTTTTTTCCTGAAAATAAAATAGATAGAGTACATTCACCATCCTTGCCTTACCTGAACGATTCAAATGTAGTCCATGCCTTGTGAAGTATCTCCTCTCAAGAAAATCATTTGTGTCAAGGAGATATAAATTGAAGAAATTCATTAAGTTTTTATAGAAATTACTTATGGAATGGAGCATGAAATGATTTGCACTAGCAATATCAGCATTACAAGAAACCAAATGATGTTGAGGAATGGATGAGACAACAACATTTGTCCTGGAAGACACTGGTAGAATTTTCCTTAGAGCTCTATCAATTGTTAATCTGTGTGGGGCATGCAAGGCAACATCATTTGTGCCTTCAATCACAATAACAAAATCATCTGTATTAAAATCTCCTGTCAAACTTTCAATATCCTCAACCACTTGTGCAAGCTTTGCTCCTGGTTTGCATATAAGAGTAACCTGATATTCCTCTCCTACTCGATCTTTAAGGAGCCTATATAGTCCTCTACCATTACTATATGTCAAGAGCAAAATCCTTTTATTAGTTTGAGTAGTGCTTGATGAACTTGATACTTTGATTTGGCTGAATGTTTACCAGTTTTTCTTTCACGGTAACCGATGGTCTGACATTATTTTTATCAAATAGGGACTCAACAATTTTATCGCGGTTTGCAGATGGTTTTTTCTTGTTTATTGAAATAGAATTTCGCTGTTTAAAGACTGTCTGTGATCGTGTCCTCGAATTCAGGGAAATATTATCAAACCTATCTGGCCACTCTTGGTTCCTTGATTCATTCAACTGTGTACCGATTTCCTCATCTAGCGCTTGAAATGAATTGACATCAGTGGCGGCGGCTTCATGAGAGCACAATAGCACGTGAACCCCCTACAAAATTGCTACAATACTATAGTTTCATTCAATACTAGAATGGGCAAAACAGAACTAAGATTACTCATCTATTTGTACGATAAGAAGGCACTCCAACTGCGATTTAGTTTTGAATTATGCGCCAATGCGCCTGAGAGCAATATGACTGAATCATAGCACATTTCAAAGCAGCTCCAAGCGTTCAGCATTTGTTTAAATGATAGCCGGACGAGTCCAGTTGCTCACCCAGGGAGGGTGTACGCCTATTTACGTTAGCTAAATGGGGAGCTGCCTTCGAGTGTGCTCCAATGCTGCCTTGTTGCGTTGTGGCAGATTGGTGACCAGTTGTCCTACCCGTCAGTTGCCCGATCCTACCAGTTGACAGACCAAAGAAAACTTTACGATTTAACCTAGCCTGACAATGTTATGAAATGTACGCTTTACTACTTTCGTACAATTTAGTTTTTGTAGTTTGTTTTGGCTGGGCAACTGAGAAGTAGGGAAGTTGGTAACCCGCCATTGCAGCACTCTGGCTGTTGTCAGTTGTCACGCGTTGTTCGGCTTCGATTTTGAGGTTAATATAGTGACTGTTTTGAAAAAGAAGAATGGAAGGTTTAAGAAAGTATACAGTGAGTGAATTGAAGGAAATTTCGTTTGCCAGTTTATCATTGGAGGATAAAATATCAATTAAAGAAAGTGGTAGGCCAACACCGCGAGTTAAAATACATCAGACCTCTACATCTAAAACTAGGACTTACAATAGAGATTTTAAAGAACAATTGTATGAAAAAACGTCTTGGCTTTGTGGTTGTGAAAAAACAAACAAACTCTATTGTTTTACATGTTTGTTGTTTGCTCAGGGAACGGGGAATTGGCTATATCTGGAACTCACTATATCTGTGTTAAATGTCCTATGCTTATAAAACTGTTCTGAGGAGGAATTCGGTATATGTGTCGACTAGGGGAATTCCCTATATCTGGAATTCACTGTATGTCAGCCGGAGGAATTGCCTATATCAGGAACCGGCTGTATCGTCGCTAGCGGGAACTCACTATATCTGACGTCACAGCGTACTGTGACGGTTGCAGGTGGGTCTCCTTCACAGCGTACTGTGACGGTTCCACAACTCCAGGTGGAGCCACCGATACGGCGATAGAATACCAACACTATTCATTCATCTACCCCAGTGATAGACAAACTCTGTCGGTGAGCTCGCGGCTTAGCGCGCCCTGCTATTTTAAATTAACATAATTAATATGTTTTTTTAATACGTTTTTTTACTTGGCCATTGTTAATATAAAAGCCAATTGCCACTGACTGACTGATTCATCACTATTTCTTGTAAACCATGCGGCTAGAAGTTGAAATTTTGTGCACATGTTCAGTTAAGATCCCTAGATGCATACTAAGAGCAGGTTTTACCTGAAATCCCACAGTTGACTTTTTTAATTACTAACCACCTTTTTTTAATCATTGTTATTAATTAGAATTTATACTTATAACCTATAAATAATTTTTTATATCATATTTTTATTCACCAAACATTACAAAAATTCAATTTGCATACGTTTCTGAATACAATATGGCACAGCCAGCAAAGAGAAACTTGCGAGCTAGCTACAAGTTCATTATAATACAAAAAAAAAAAATACATGAAAAAAATACTGACTCTAACCTATCTGGTGAAGCCAGAAAAGCTAATTACCATTGGCCGACTGACTCATCACACTTTCTCGAAAACCATGTGAAATTTCCAGCATTTGGGACCAAAAACAACAATTTTTCAAAATATATTTTATCACCGTTTCTCAAGAACTATGTGGCCTTATAAGTTGAGTATCCAGGTTCATTTAAGACTCTAGTTAAGCAAAAGTTTTACCAGGTGTGAATATGTATTACTTTTAAAATTTGGTTGCGTATATATCTCCGCCTCCCATCAGTGGTTTTAGTTGGACAGCTAAAACGTGGGAAGCGATCCTGCTGGCTAGTCATATAATACTGTATATTATGGTAGCAGAGCCATTTCCTTTGCAGATACCATTTCCTTTGCAAATTTTAATACAGCAGAACTTTTACATGCAAAGTGACATTGTTGAACTCAAACACTCGCTAGGGGGGTGTATACATTTATTGTTGTGCATGTCCGCACAGTTGATCTGTGTAATAAGGCGCTTACTAACGCCATTCCCTTTCGAAAAAAAAATTTGTCCAGACATTTGCTAACAATAGCTAATGGCTTATATGCTTCATGTTTATGAATTGATTGGAATGATTCATTTTCCTCAAAATTTCCATCATAATTATTTTTGTAATTTTCCAAGATATTTCTTTTGATAAGAATTGTAGAACACTAAATTCTAAATTCGACAAGCCTAAAAGCCAATTCTTGCAGCTGGTCAAAAATGAACCATTTTTTGTATTTTGGAAAGTTGCTATTACCAAGTACTTTACGTACAAATATCTTGAAAAATAGCACATTTTTAGAGCCTTATTATACAGAAACACTACAGTCGCGGGTCACAATTTTAGGCTAAATTAAACCAGCCCATGCTGGAGGGGGTGAACATTTATAACAAAATTAGAAAAATTATTAGAATTTATTAATTTCGAATTCCTCTAATGGCTATTACTGTTGTCAATATCCGCCATTGCGGAAGTCTTCAGTATAAAGTAATAGCAATTAAAGGAATTTGAAATTAATAAATTCTGTTTATGTATATTTGTCAGTTTATTCAATTGTCAGTCACTTCAAACTAAAATTATTAGATAGGCTTGCATTAATAGGATAGCTGAAAATTTTTATAAATAATAGAGATAGGAAAAAAATATTAACAAAAGGAATTTTAAAATATACATCTCATCATATAAACAATCGATATACTTTAAAATAAATTGGATACTGCCATAAAATAAGGATGAATATAGAATATGATGGTTGATCTATGGATACTACTACACTAGCGGCCTGGCAAGGGGGGCGGACCGCACCGCGTTCCAGCCCTAGGGAGATGACAAAAAGCTGATATAATATAATGATTATACATGATTGTATGCATATAATGATTATAATTTCAAAATTTGAATCAAATAATGTGATTTGTTAAACTTTGGTGCTAATATGGACTCTAAATAAGTGAACCTATAAATGTTATCAAATGGTTCGCGTATTCTCCGAGGCTGGACCAAAACACTTATTAGAATTAATTTTGACCGATAATGCGGGATAAAATTATTGTATTAAGTGCCTAGAATCGCTTAGAGAGCGTGTACGAAGGGATTATTTTCGTAATTTTTCCCCCGGGATAGGATTTTAAGACCACTCTTATATAGAAAAGTTCAATAATTATTGTTTATTTTCAATGTATTTTTTTCTCTATGTTTTGTGTACTTTCATCACATATAAATGATTGAATGAGCTAGTCCTATGTTTTGACTCGTGACTCGAGGCTCGCGATTTTGTCTGTATGTTTGTATGTTCGATGATAACTTTCGAATACTTTGACCAATCAAATCAAATCAGAAATGGTTTTATTTCTCCTTCAACAAATACAATATGTATGTAGGTAAATTAATATAAAATACAAGATAAACAAAAAAAAAAAAAAACGTATACAAAATACAAAATATAGTTAGAGAGCAAACAATTCCTCACATGGGCCTTACGCCTGTGTGTGAAGAAGAGTCCGCGTCATCATTACAAAAGAGTTTATTATAGAAGAATAAAAAAAACTCTGTTGAAAAATAAATATTACTTTAAGCTGAAAAAAACCTGGGGGAACTTAAAAAAAGGCTTCCGGAAGGCGGAAGCAGGAAGGATCCCCCATCCATCAAACACGCGAATTATGGGCACAACTGAGAAAGAGTAGTAGTTTTTAGATTAGCTTCTGCCAAGAGCACCCTATTCGAATATTTCGGGATTTCCCAATTAGCTAATTTTCTAGAGAGCTACGACAAGCAATTGTATGGAGCCCAAACATTACTAGAATAACTTGCAATTGCATTCTGAAGGAATTAAATTAGAAATTTTTTCAGAGGCTTGGCCCGAGAGTACATTCTGGTTTATGAGCTTTTTCCTCACCTGACAATATAATTATTATCACAAAAGTATGAGGAAATTTAATTGAAAACACACTTAATATTTGAAATATCAAGGAAACTACATTTTTAAACAGTTTAATTTGTTTAATATAATTTTGTAATAGATATATTTTTATTAATCACCAGTTATTTGATTAACATTATTTGTTTTAAAACAAACTAAATATAATTACGAACCAAGCCTAGTGGAGGTCATTTCCAGTGAAAATATATATTTAGATTTATGTATTTTGCTTAAACGGCCTCATTGGACTCAATCAGTTTCTTGTCCTCCTTGATAAGTTTTCTTTCTGCATTGTCCAGTACTTCTACATTCGTTTTGATTTTCTCTATCAGTTTTTATCTATAAATACCCTTTGTACAATATGTCAGTTGTTTATTTTTTATATGAATATTGTTTTTATTTCTTCAAGTTTCTTTAGATTTTCGGCGTAGATTTCCTGGGTTATTATCAGTTATAACATATTATGGTTTTATACCAAGTCATTATAGACTTGGATCCCAGGGGGTCCACATGGAATACTATGTGGACCACCTTCTTTCCAAGAGCTTTTACACAGACAGACAGTCGGACAACGGCACAATTCCAATAAGGCCCTGTTGGGTCCTTAATAAGAAGAACCAGTTATATTCTTGTTTGAAGAAAACTATGAAGATATGTAGTGACTTATGAATGTGGCAAACATAAATACTTTAATATTTGATATTTCATTAATATCTTAATTTGTTAGTATAGTATTGATTAACAATATTTTCTCCTTTATTTGCGCGTTATTTGTTAGGCATGCGGGCAATGCTAAGCACGCTCGGAGAATTCGCCATTGGTTAGTTGTGAGTAAAGAGTGGTTAATAATGGTAAGCTTTTATTATTAAGGAGTAGTGGTGAATAAATTCGAGTGAAGAACTGTAATATATACGAGTATATTATCACCCCACTACGACACTTGAGAGAGAGTGGGAGTGAGAGTGAAAGATAGAGTGAGGGTGAGTGAGAGAGAATCATACTATAGAACGCCTACTTTTGTAGCCTATTGTACAATAACGCCATGCTTCATCACAAGAAACATAAAAATATAAATATGCGTGAAATAAGGAAATTAAAATGTTATGGAAGATAAATTTAGACAAGAAAGAGAGCAAAAACTCTTTAAAATCACATTCAGCCAGAAAATCACGCATCAATTAAACATGCAATCTTCTCTTGAAAAGGGAGAGGGATGGTGTGGATAGCCTACTAAATGAACTCTGATCAGAAACTCTTGACTAACAAAAGAAGCCAAATCTGTGACTTTTATGGAGGTGAAGACATTTTTTTCCAGGTGAGGTATCTCCCAAACATTTTCTTTGTTTACAAATGCTCCAAATTTCTGAAATTGACTTTACGTAATATTATTGCAAATTTTACGGAAATGAACTGCGGCTTTATTTTTAATAATAATGAAGACATGAACCTAAGAGATTTGACAGGGGAAGTCAAAGATATGACACAATAAACCCTCATCACCACTTGACCTTGAAATTCCAAATTAAATAGATCTCCATTTCTTCTTTCACAAGATACAAGAGACATAATAAATTTAGCAAAGTAAAAAGCATCCTGTGTCCGTGAGTGTCGGTATGAATCGAAACAGCATGTACCATAATAGGTATGAAAACTATAGAAACTGTGCATAAATGATGATTTTTGTAATCAGATGGAGAAAAACTAAATACAAATAATAATCTACAAGCTACTCACAGGTAATTGACATGACAGAAACAGAAACAGTGATTAAGCCTGATCATGTTCTACTACACTCAAAACGCAGAACAAAATACATGAAGTATTCAATTAAATACTGTACTTAATGAGAAATTGATATAGCCTAATATTTTTTGAAGAAGCACTCATGATCATCACCACAGTACACACTGTTTTCTCATGTTTGCTTTTTGAATTCTTATTCTTGAATTTTTGATACACAAAAACGTTGTCTTATTTTCAAGAAGAAAAAAATCATTTTAAATGAAAATAAATGAATTTTTGAATGACATCCTATTCATGAGAACAAGTTGATAAGCAACTGACATTTTATAAAATAACTATAATTTTCATAACTGTCATTAATAATAACTAGTGGCTTGTAGGGGCAAAAATCCCTGAATAAAAACACTAATACATAAAACAAGTCATTATACTACAGTATTATAAATCAAACGAACTAACAATCAAATTACCTATGAGTCAGAATTTCCCTGTTTACTAGATTTTTTGTGTGAGAATAGTCTTTTTGGTTGCTTTGGTTGTTGTTATTTACAATAAACAAGTTCATTCCTTCCGGAGATTTAACTCTGCTAAATGCAACATATAATTGCCCATGAGTAAATACTGGTTTACTTAGGTATATCCCAGCTTTGGCCTTGGGACTTATTGATAGTAATACAAAAAGCTATAGTCTGATTGGAAATTGTTTTCTTGACATATGGAAAGGCATATTAGGGTCTGTTGATATAAGCCTAATTCCTGGTAAAAATATTGCATTACCTTTCCAGATCCAGTTATTATTTCTAACTTTATGCACCTTTCGTAAAGGCCCATACGCCATTGACCAGGCTTAAGCCTGACCCAAGATTCATATTTTCCATATCAATATCACGATAGCGCCAATTTTTAGTGTAATATGGTGTTTATGTGGTGGCATTCCTGATGGTGTGATATTCTATTGGAACATTTAAAAGTTCAATGGGTTCATCAGTAATAATTTTGTCCACAATAAAGTAGTTCTTTGCTTCTCCCTCCACATTTCCACGTTTCCAAGTATTACATTGTTAATATTATGACATTGTTCATTCAATGGACACATTATTATGTTGTTTGAAAACAGATTAACGTTGTTGATAGTTATTTTTGTATGAAAAATAAAACTAATCATAGATTCATTTCTTAGCACAAACTTTTCTGGAATATCTATTATATCAACTCCTCTGTGACTAGTTAGGTCCGTTATGAGGTTTGTTTTCTGTAATAAAAAATAAGACGAAATTGTCACAACCACATTTATTAAAACTTTAAGAAACTAGTTTCGGTTGTTACACCATTATCAATCTCAATCTCAATCAGAGATTGATAATGGTGTAACAACCGAAACTAGTTTCTCAAAGTTTTAATAAATGTGGTTGTGACAATTTCGTCTCATTTTTTATTATGGATACCTTCGACAATATCACCTTCGCCATTACTAAGAAAGTTTGTTTTCTGTTGTTGAAATTATTAGCTTGTCTTCTTCAATGTGAAGAAATGTAGACAAAACAAAAAATTTTTAGAACATATGTCTGTCTAAATTTAGATTATACTATCCCAAGTAACCCACATGTTAATATTGAACACTGACTTGAAGATGAAGCACGATCACAATCATAATGTATTGATGTAAACAAATCAGACGTTTTAGAATTCCAATTCTATTCTTATGGAGAACATTTTACATTATATCTAATTTTATTAGATATTCTGGAAATTCCAATAGTTTTCCCACCATCACGGAATAGAGTCCTTTAATTTGATCCCTCTCCGATCTTTCTACAACTTGCCAAACGCCCCCAGTTTTGACGCAAAGAATAGCCTTACGAAATTAAATATATTACGGTGATGATGGCAACCGATCTAGTTTGTTGTTGTTGTGGTGCTTGGTCCACTTAGTTATCTGCCCACTTTGGCGCTGTCCACGTTCCAAGCGGTGGTAGAGTGGGGGTTCCACATATAGCGACTTCCCGATACAGCCAATTCCCGGAGAAGACACATATAGGCAGTTCCCCTTGCATGCAGATATAGTGAGTTCCCGATACAACCAGTTCCCGAAGAGTACACATATAGGCAGTTCCACTTGCAAGCAGATATAGTGAATTCCAGATATAGCCAATTCCCCCAACCCTTTGCTCATGAAAAAGGTGATCCGGCATGGGTTAAGATTGGTGTGTGTGATTTAGCTCATTTGACTCAAAAAATTAAAAAACATGAAAACTCATATGGGCATATAAGTGCGTCATTAGATTTTAATTTGCTGGGCAAGGTTGATGTTCTTCAACAACTTGACAGTGCATATAGACTGAGCATCAAAAGACACAATGAGCAGGTTACCAAAAATAGGTATGTGCTTTCCAAGATTATAGACTGTATAAAATTTTGTGGTGCATTTGAATTGGCCCTTCGAGGACATCGAGAGGATGACGATGCCTTAAACCCAGGGATTTTTAAAGGCCTTGTGAATTTTTCTGCAGAGCTGGATTCGTCTTTGAAAGAACATTTGAATAGTGCTACTGTTTTCAAAGGCACCTCCAAAGATATACAAAATGAATTGCTTGACTGCATATTTTTTGTGTGTCAAGAAAACATTAAAGATGAAATAAAAACTGCCCAATATGTATCCCTGATTGCAGATGAAACAACTGATATATCTTCAATATTTCAGCTAGTTCTAGTTTTCCGATATGTTTTATCAAATGGTCAACCAGTAGAAAGGTTTTGGAAGTTTGATAATCCTGCAGGGCACGACGCAGAATCAATAGCTAAATCTATTTGTTCCAGTTTAGATTGTATTATACAAAATCAAGAAAAACTTGTTTCTCAAAGTTACGATGGCGCAAGTGTAATGAGTGGACAACATGCTGGAGTGCAGACCATTGTGCAACAGACATATAAGCATGCTTTTTTTGTGCATTGCTATGCTCATCAGCTCAATTTAATTGTAGCACAAGCCACAAGCCAGAACCAAGATGTGCGAATATTCTTTTCAGATTTGAGTGACATTACAAATTTTTTTTCAAATCCTCCTCAAAGAGTAGCTGTTTTAGACAGGGTAGTTGGCAAGCGCATACCTCGGGCATCAGCAACAAGGTGGAATTTCAAAAGCAGAACAGTGAATACTGTTTTTGAGTACAGAGAGGAGCTGATAGAGTGCATGGAGGAAATACAAATGACAACAAAGCAACCAGCAACTATTATAAAAGCTGGTGCTATAGCTCGTCTCCTAAAAGATGGCAAATTTATATTTTGGCTCTCTGTTTTCCATAGAATAATGCCTCACGTTGATATTTTGTATAATCAACTGCAATCAACATACACAGATGCTGTCAGAATAAGAGAAAATGTTGAATATTTCAAAAAAGCAATTGAAGGGGAACGAGCTAAAATGAATGATTTGACAGAGCTAATTGCTGAGTATCCAGGAAGTGTACCCAAACGTTCAAGGCGTGAAGAAGACATCTACCTGAGTAGAACAGTGGCTGCCAAGGAAACCTGTGACATTATTACCACACAAATAAAAAATAGATTTTCATTTACCTCCTCCCATTCAGCTGTAGCTCTATTAGAGTCACAAAAGTTTGAACAGTTCAATAATAAATTTCCAGAAAACTTGCTTGAGGACACTGTAAAAGTGTATTCATTTCTGGAGAAAAATCGTCTCAAGACAGAACTTGAAATAATTTACAGGAGAGTTGATTTCAGGAATGTGCGTGGTGCTGTTAATCTTCTACAATTCTTCATTGAAAATAATTTGACATCATCTTTTTCTGAGACATAGTAACTTTTGAATATTATTTCCACAATTCCAATGACAACTGCTGAAGCTGAAAGGTGTTTTTCTACGCTGAAACGAATCAAGACATTTTTGCGGTCAACAATGAATCAAGACCGGCTTTCAGCATTAGCAATGCTTACTATTGAAAAAGAGATGATATCCAACATTCACAATTTTAATGAAAAAGTGATTGATGTTTTCACAAGAAGGAAGGATAGGAGGATGGATTTCATCTACAAAAACTGCACTACAGAAACTCATTAAAACTAGGGTGAGTAGTTTACAAGATCACTTTAAGCTTGTGCCCCTATATACCTATCATAAATTATTCAATAGAAGTACATCTTGTAGGTAGAGAACACTTTTTAATCTTCCCAGTAATATTATACATTGGAATTTCCATTCAAAATGAATGTGCTGCATCTACAAGGTAAAACACCCAAAAATTAGCCTACTTGAAAGATGGGATTTTACAAATTATAATAAATCTGGGTGCATATTTATTTTGAAATGTGAACCCCCAATGCGTGATTGCACGAGCCGCCACTGATTGACATGAATAAAACTACTGCTATCGTTACGGTAATTAAATTCACAGGTTGAACATAACCAGGGGAATAAAAACTTGTGTATTCTTTAAGTTTTTCTTGTAGGACCACAATTATCAATTTTCATTCCTAATGACCCTGTTATCCGCTTCCAATACCTCGATAGTGGTGCTCATTTTGGCTAACAACTCGGTTGCTAATTTATCCAATTCAGTAGAACCGTTTGCCAAAGCCCCCACAGTCCCACCCTCATAACCCAGGTTCACAGCATCCGAATGACTATCAAATTTATCGCTGGTATCAATGAGTACCTCACTGGTCCCTCCCCCACCATAGACACATCTATTTCAATTGAAATACTATGCGTATTAATAGTAGAATTCATATCTATCGGGTGTTGATTAGGAGTCACTGAAGTTTGAGAGATGGGGTGATTGTGACTCTCCTTTAATTCCACTATTTGTGTTTTGTTTGCGTTCATCTTCAGAGAGCTGGAACAAACAGTGCATCGAAAGGAAAAGAGGCCGCTCAGGCGAAATTGTTTTATTTCTCTATACTTGAAACCATTCACTATCAAGTATTGAGTACCACCCTTCCCTTCCACAAATCTAAAAGAGAGCGTTTCATTTTTCCTGCTCGGGGTATCCATCTTTTGGTAGCAAAAACAAATACAATTTTCTGCCACGTGAATACTAAAATATAGAATAGAATAGAATAGAATATTTTTATTGTAACCGCTTCTGAGGTCATCAGAAGCATTACCTTCGTCACAATACAATAAATGTCATACAATATACAGTAATTTGAATAGATTATTTTCTAAAAACACTACAATATTATAATGTATTGACAGTCACATAGTACAAAATGTCAAGATATAGAAATCAAATAGATAAAATTTATATAATTATAGGCTATCCTGGTCTTGGGATACAATCTAACTACTCAAATCAAAATTCAAAACAAAAGCAATAATAGTTGATAGCAGGACTTTACCCACAATGTATACAATTGATGGTTGTCATTACAAACAAAGAACTTTAGGCCCACCCCAAAGGTAACATGGAAAGGTACATTGATATTAAGCATTACAAAGTCCTAGCTAGATCATAGAACTCTTGAAAAGTGTAAAGAGGGTTAATAATTAGGAGTCGTTTCAGCTTCTGCTTGAAAATTTGATGTTGTAAACTTCTAAATTGCTCGGAGAGTGAATTGAACAGCTTTACACCTATAAATAGAAAAGTTTTTTGTGTGCTAGCATAAGCATGGCGGTTGGTGATAAGATTGTTCCTACTTCTAGTTTGATGTTCATGGGATACTCCCTGCTCCACAAACTTATCCAAGTTCTCCTTCACATAATTCAAGCATTGAAACACAAAAATAGAGGGTAATGTCATTATTTCTAATTCTTTGAAGCTCTCTCTACATTGAGCATGCTTTGGCAGTCCACAAATGAGCCTGATTGCCTTCCTTTGAATTCGAAATAATTTAAAGGTATATGCTTTTGATCCCCAGAGTAATGTACCATAAGACAGGTGCGACTGAATGTGCGCAAAGTAGACTACTTTCAAAACATCAACACTGACACATGTCCTCAACTTTCTTATTATAAATATTCCTCTATTGAGCTTGCCGGCAGTTATATCAATGTGCCTGGACCAATTCAAACTATTATCTAGAGTAAAGCCCAGAAACTTTGCTTCTTTTTTCTCATCTACTGTTAGAAGTCTCCTATTATAAGTTAACCTCAAGTCCTGAACCTTGTTGGAATTCATGCACAACAAATTTGAGTTACACCACCTCTCAATTGACTGAGTCACATCCCATGAAGCAATATTCAGGGAAACCTCTGTGGGCATACTCAGAAATACACAAAGGTCATCAGCAAACAAATAACTCTTAGCTGAAGGACCAACTATAGTTGGGAGATCATTTATGTAGATGATAAATAATATAGGTCCCAATATAGATCCCTGAGGAACCCCATGAGAGACAGGCAGGTACTGGGATTCTGATCCATCAAAAGCTACCTTTTGAAAACGATCACCAAGATATGACTCAATCATCCTTATGGATCTGTCCTGAAACCCATAGAATGAGAGTTTATCCAACAAGAACCTGTGAGAAACAGTATCGAAAGCCTTTGATAAATCAAATAGCTTGGTCTGAGTAAACCCCTTATTCTCTAAAGAGTCCAAGCAATCCCTATAGAGATCCACTGCAGCTCTAACTGTGTTCCTCCCCACTCTGTATCCAAACTGAGAGCCACTAAAAAGACAATTGCTCTCAAAGTAATCCACTATTTGGATATTCAAAACACCCTCAAAAACTTTGGATACAGTGGTGGTGATATTAATTGGCCTGAAGTTATCACAATCAGATTTACAACCCTTTTTATAGACAGGTAAAACTTTATTCAACTTCAAACTTTGTGGAAAAACACCATCAATAATGGAACTATTCACTAAATTTATCAAAGGATCTACAATATACTCACAACCCATTTTAAGCATTTTTGGGCTTATGTTGTACACGTCTGTACTATTGCTGGCTTTCATTTTCCCAAGAACTCTCTCAACATCGTCTTTTCCAATTAATTTAAATTCAAATTTAGAAGAAGGTTTACAATAGCCAGCATTTAATAAATCAATTGGACTATGTATTGAATTCCTACTTTTAACCTCAGCAACAACTTTACTTATATTTTCTATGAAGAATTGATTGAATTGGTCTGAACTTAATGGACTTTTATTTTTTATTAACGATGATTTACTAGACTGTTTTTTAATTACTTCCCAGATTGCCTTGCTTTTGTTTTTTGATTCAGAAATTATCTTGTCGTTTTTATTTTTTCTAATAGTATCTAACTTGTCCCTAAATTTTTTTTTGTTTCTTTTATAAAGTAACTTGATATCATCATTTCCAGTACTAAGGTATGCGCTGTACAACAGGTCACAAGTGTTCTTTATAGCAATTAGTTCTGCACTGTAAACCTTATTAGGTTTGGGAGCAGTAGATTTAATTTGAACTATTTTCAATGGAAAAGCTGCATCTACTATGTTCTTCAATGTTTCTAAAAAGAATGAGGTTCTCCATTCTAAATTTTTTTCGATATATAAACTAGTCCAATTCATTTTAAATAACATATTTTGAAAATCTGTGATACCATTATCATTTATGTGCCGTATTGTCCTCGTTTCAGTAATGTTACCTTTTGTCTGTTTAGTAAGGAGAGTGTTTTTCATAACCAGAGCCCAATGGTCAGAAAACCATGTTTTCACAACCTCAACTGTAAATGAATTCTCATGAATTGTAGTTATGATGTTATCAATACATGTTCCACCATTTAATGCACTAGGCCTAGTAATGCTGTTGAAACCCACCTTGAGGCCAAATGAAACAAGAAGCTCTTTTAACTCTTTAATATTGTTATCATCCTTCATAAAATCATAATTAAAATCTGCACATAAGATAAGTCTATCAGAGTACTTGAAGGCGTTTTCCAATACCCCACTCAGTCTTTCCAAGAATATTTCCAGATTATTGTTGTCAGTGTTTGGTCTATACAAGGATAGAACTATAGCATTTGTGTCCAATAACTGGATAGCTGTCACTTCCAAGATCATTTCTATTGATAACTTATTTATAATTTCAATTTTTTTGTATTTCAGACCATTCCTTATATATATAAGACACCCACCATGCTTCCTGTTTTCCCTACAGTAGGCATTTCCAATTGTATACCCTTCAATGCCAAAGAATTCTGCTTCCCCAGGTTCCAACCAACTCTCAACAATACAGGCTACATCAACATTTAGTTTCTCAAGATGATACACTACTGAGTCCAGCTTGTTCCTAATGCATTGGACATTCCAGTGAAAGATTGTAATTTCTTCTGTTTTATAACTATTGTTTGAATCTAAGGAGAATCTAGAATCAGAAAAACTACCCTCCATTTGTGCATAATCTAAGCATGGATCTCTATGTGATTTGTGGCCTCTAAAAAAGATCTAGGTCCTGCAATAACTGGTATCTCAATGCCTGGAGATGGATCCCCACCAATAACCAGACCAGAGTCCCCATCAGAAGATCCAACACAAACAGGAACATTAGAGGAAGGAAAATCACCATTGCCAGTTAAGACAGGAGGAACAGGACTCTCTCTCCCACCATGCACCTGAACTCCCACCAATAATTCCATTAACTCACCTGCGATTCGTTTTTTCCCTTGTATATTAAGATGTAGCCCATGTCCAGTGTGAAATCTTGCTAAATCAATATATTAAGCCAAACAGCAATAGTTTAGTATCGGATGAATGGGCAGTTGCAAGTTAATCTACCATAAAGCTGAAATAAAGTAGCCAAAACCAATAAAACCATTCACCAACAATTATTAATATAATACCATATCTCCTATTAAGAAATGCGAGTATTTATTTGAATTATCATTATTATACGTAATTTTAATTTTAATTCAAGTATGGGAAATTAAATTTATTAAAATATAAATTTATTTATTTGAATAAATATTACTATCAAAATAAATAGATAAAGATTATTGTCGTAGATAAAATAAATGAGATGGCAATAAACATCGTAACTGAAGAGCCAGACAACAACAAAGACACCACAACAACATCTAGACAAGGATCATTTCGCAAACAGGCAAAAAATAATCAAAGAAATAGAAATATTATCAGTCGTGCCCCGTCCAGCTCCGGGCCACGAGCGATTTCTGCAAGATGCAATGTTTACAACTTATTTACAAAGCAGCTTACCAATTTCCATCTATTTCGGCCTGTATAGAGTTGGAAAATAAAAGAAAAGAAACAAAATTGACAATGATCAAATAACCAATAATTGTTACCGTATTGTTGCTGACGTTGATCAGTTACAATGAAATTAGGTTGGGGTAAAATTTGATGAATTTAGTTTACATCAGATGAATCAAAATTATTAATGAGCTTTACCAAGTTTATTCACTAAGAACTTTACGCAAAATATTGAGTTCTCGTTCACTGAACACGGACTGTTGAGAAAGATTACTATGCTTTAATTAGGTCAATCGAGGAAATAGTAACTTACAACTAAAAGTTATATTTATTACAGACTACACCAATTTATGCTACCAAATCGCTATTATAATTCACCATTCACTAAATCGATGACTGTAACAAACTAGATAAGATATTCCAGTAAATATATTTATTCTGGCTGTATTCCGTTTAGATCAGATGAAAATACACAATTAGTTCTATCTAATTCCAGTTAAGAGACTAGTTCTTTCTGTGTTAATTGATTAAGATGCATTAATAAATAAGTTCTGATAGACAAAAGTTACGACACTCATTAGTTCAGTAGATATTTTATTAAATAAATACCAATTCAAATCAGTATTTCAATAGTTGTTCAACTACTGATAGATGATCAACTCATCATATTATAAAGTAATTGATTGATACCAGAATCAAATGCTTTTCAGAATACAAACAAGGTTTGTTCAATTGTAGCTAACATGCAATGGAGTTATGAAAGCCTCTATTTGTAAAGTTGAATATTTAAGGCTGTGCGCAGGGTTTTTGGTCATACTTTTTTTTCTAAGTTTATTGTATCGGATATTATTGAGGTATTGGTTGACTATTGCCATGAGAACATGAGAAATTATTTTTTTATCAAATATTTTATGGAATATGGAAGTTGAAAGTTTACATTTTTCCGTTTTTGGGGGCAATTGTTCTCAAGTTACTACAAGTTCTACAAGTTATTTTAATCTTTTGATAATTTTTTTTCAAATGAAAGACAAATTGAGGAATAAAATGACTTATTTTTCATTCCAATCACACTATTAGTTTTTTCAAAATAATTTTTTTAAAACATGCGAAAATTTTCAGTTTTGTAAAAACTTATTTTGAAAAATACCAATTGTTAAATTGAAATAAAAATGTGGCATTCTCTTCCTCAAGTTGTCTTTCAGTTATAAAAAATTATCAAATGTTAAAATAACTCATAGGCGAGTTCAATTGCCCCCAAAAACAGAAAAATTTCAACTTTAAACTCCTATATTCCATAAAATATTTGACAAAAAAAAAATTTCTCATGGCAATAGCTAACATTTCAATACCTTAATAATATCCAATTCAATGAACTTTGAAAAAAAAATTATGACCAAAAACCCTGCGCACAGCCTAAAGGCCCTTATACAGTGAAGACGTGTCCGCGCGCAAAATTTAGTCAAAATTACACCAGCCAGCGAACACAGAAGACTAATGGTCTTACTATTGGTGGTCTTGTGTGTTCGCTGGACCGAGCTTAACAATGGATGTCAAAGTACATGTAGGCTTCAACATGTTTAGAACCATCAGCTGATTTTTCTATCAAATTTACTCGGCTGATGTAATTTATCCTTAATTGTGGTGCGCGACCGTGACTTTATAATAATGCTCCAACAGTGACCACATTTCACCTTGAAGTAAACCGTAACTGCAAATCGAGGTGTATGGTGATTTTCTTATATGGCTACTCAAGGACAGCTGGTTTGTTTTCAGGCTCAATCCTATGCATTCACTGTACGACTTCATGTACTTTGTGTAATATCAGTTAGAAAATTAAAAAATTGTAATATCAGTTAGAGTGCAGTCTGAAAATGTACCTCCTGCTGAATAGCTTGTAAACAACTGCTCTCAGTCTTTACAACATTTTTACTGTTTCGGTCACATAAATGTTCAACGATAATGTAAATGATAAGCAAAATAAGAATGATATTGGAAATAATTCGAAATAATAATTGGAAATGAATAACATTAATAATATATTTTCATCTATATTTTATCATACTAAAACTAGCCTTGAAAGAGAACCATCAATTCTTAACCTTAAAATTGCATAATAATTAGTGTTTTATGATAAATTTTGTATTTTATAATGGAAATTTTGTTTCTATTGTTTCATTTTCTGCACCATTGCCATAAAACTTGAGAAGTAGTAATGTTCAGGTGCGAATTCAGAAATATGTTTTGAGAAGGATATTTTTTCAGAAAATATTTGGGGGATTGTCACTTTGAAAAAAGCCCTCATTCCCATGAATAACTTTTATTTCAATGCCAGTAGAATTTCGTGGGGGGTGGGAGATAGATTATCACTTGGATTCGCTTCGGTTACTAAATGAGTTCCATTTTCCATTGCATATTCAGTATTATCAATTGCCTCTCGAGAGCTTTACCCACAAAGCTGCTACCATAGTTTGTTATATAATGATTTTATCATAATAACAAGACAAGTAAACACACTTTCTTCATATTATTTACATCTTCAATTATATTGTAGCCAAAATGCATTTCATTGCATTAGCATTGTAGCATATGCAGTACATGAAGTACAAATCCAGCATTAGTATATGCATGAAGTAGCGAAATTACAAAGTAATTTAGTTTATACTCAGTAGATGTTAAGCAATATAAATATGAGAGAACAATGATAGCATGAAACAAAATTCATAATTAGTTTTTCTACAATTTTGGACTCAGGTGCTCAGCTATATCCTTTATTGGTACGGGATGTGTTGAGCTGATTGCACTTTCATTAATCTGCTGATGTTTGAACAAGACTGGTTGTGGAGGGAGAGTTGAGGATGGGGATTAGTATTTGGTGACAAGAGTGGAATGTGTAAGGTGGTGGAACAGTGTTCTAGGAAGCGAGGTGGTTTTATCGATCCCACAAGCGACCGTTCAGCTAGACAAAGAAAAGGACGAACTTGTCTACAAACAGAAAAGAGAGTAACAGAGCAATACGATGCTTTTCATAGTTGATAACTACTCTGCCCAACGGTGAGGGGTGACTCCCCGGTGTTTTGCCATGTCCCACATTTTGCTACCAAACTTTGAACCCCGTTCCATCATCCACCCGATCATGGATTCATCCACCTTTAAACTTTAACTGAACTTCTCACCCCCCCCCCCCCCCCGGGTCACACCCAGAGTCACGTACCCACAGACAGTAGTTGTCTGACCCTCTACCTTTTCGAGGGTTGTTGAGTGGTAACGCCCAATTGCTGGACTGTTTCCACCTTTGATTAACTACTGCTGCTGCCACCCACTCACTATTCCTGCTCCTGGAGTTGAATAGCATTACAAGTGAATCTTCTCTTTCCACAACCACCGACTCCACTTCATTTCTGCTTGGCACGCCAGATACTAACCGACCCCAACAAATAACACTGTTGCCAGTTGGCATTTTGTGATCAAATTGCTCCGATTCCTTTGTGCTCTTATTATCGATTTTTTTTTTCAGCCATTCTTTTTGCTTTGTGCCATTTTTTGTGATCTGATTCCTTTATGCTTTGAATAGTTTGCTTTGAAGCATTTTGCTTTTTATCATTTTTTGTGATCTTCGTGTCTTTCAACTAGTCATTTTGTGCCATCATCATCATCATAATCATCAAAGCATAGTTGATCGATTTCCTTTGTAATATCTATTGATAATTATTGATATTGGTTAATTAAAAAAGAAGAAACTATTTGAAAAGATTTCAAACATTTTGCCCAATCTACAAAAGATAAAATTCCCACAGGAAACATGATAGTGTAAAATTTCAATCGATTGATTTGTTTGACTGCAGTGAAATGGCGAAATCACCACAGGAACCATTTTTTGTTTTTGATCATACAGAAATTCACATCATGAGCAAGAAAGGCACTCATCAGTCCTCAACGATATGGCAAGATCTGAATCAACGTATGCACATAAATCCAAACAAACCTTGTAATTGCCAATTGCAATTGCTTATTTTGCCAATTTCTGCAAAAAAATGATAGGTTCTGTAATGTTGCTGCCATTTTACTACCGACAAACAACAGAGCCACCGACAAACAACAGAGCCAGTGCGGATTGAAAATTCTACTTATGCATTTCAAACTTTCTATGAACGTTGAAGTTATGTTTCTATGGTTTGTGGTTTGGGAGAAAAAGATGTTTCAATCTCTCCCTTTTTTGAATAGCTCTGTATATGGATAAAGAATGAACTGACATCTTCGTTTCTGTATTATATTCACCTATTACAACTACGATGAATGCTAGGGAATGACTTTTGTTTAGCTATTAGCAAGTATAATTATAGAAGAAAATTATTTGGAGACTCTTGAATCGTTTGAAATTGAAGACCTCATTGGAATCCCGATTTAGATGGCATGTGCAGTCTCGAAATTAAAGTATTCAGGGACCTTTAAAAAAAATCACTCCAACGAAGTTTATGCCTATGAAACGGTTATGAAACCATACTATATTTTTTTGTACTCAAGGCGGAAACATAATTTATTATTACAGTTATCATAATGGGTGAACAGGTAAGATAATGTGACAAAAAGTGACACTGGCATGGTATAAACCTGGTATCAAGTAAAAGGAGAGAGAGTGAGTGTGTGTGTTATAGAGAGAGAAAGAGAAATAGAGCTAACAAGACAGGAAACATGAAACATGAATG
Source organism: Conomelus anceps (assembly GCA_948455865.1). NCBI lineage: Eukaryota > Metazoa > Arthropoda > Insecta > Hemiptera > Delphacidae > Conomelus > Conomelus anceps. The sequence continues at coordinate 33,638,665 of OX418220.1, forward strand.
AGCGCAAACGGAATAAGACCCACGAATGCACTCAGTCAACGTCGCCGGCTTAGCGTATCTGGGCGTCGTCTACATTTGTATCGTGGAACAAAAGACATAAATTACATTCATTTTGTAGGCTGCTCTGCAGTCTATCTACAATCGCATCTAATTGAATGAAAGGGAATGCCGCTTTTCAATTGTATATCATGTCTTCAAGAAAACGACATAGTATTGAACATTTTAAAGAGGAGTATTTGCTGAAATATTGTGATCATGAAACTTTCTCAAATGTGTTAGAGAAAGAAGAAAACTAAATGCAATAAAATAGATAGAAAATCTTGAATGGAAGTGTCTAGAATCATTAACTGTCATCGAATAATATAGTAGAAATGCATTGATTGCAACAAATCATTTCCAAAGTCAGTAGTATGTGCTGCAACATTTTGAAACTTGTTTTAATGTACCAGAGAAGATGAACAATAAATGCAGGAATCAGTGATAGATAGAAAATTATCTTTAAAAGCGTTTTTTCTGAAAAGTATTGAATGGAAATGTGTGGGACTATTTCAACTTTCATCGAATCAATACAATAAGTCGATATGTTGATTACAATGAATCATTTCCAACTTGATAACTGAGTTTTTCTAAAAAGTATTCAGTTGTCTTGTTACTTTAAATTTATTTTATTTTTGTAATGTTAATTTCATATTTAGAATTTTTTTTGGTAAAAACATATTTGGTTAGTGCAGAAAACTGTAGAAGAACCAACTATTCTTGAAGAATTCAGTAGAAAAAACTTGATTCCGATAAATAAATCTGGTGTTTTCCCCATCTTGAAAATTCAGTCTTTGAGTTAATTAGAAAAATATCGGTATTTTTCAATTAAATCTTTTGGTAATTTAGTTTTGAAAGAAGAGAAAAATCCCCCTGATATTCTATCCAACGAAAAGCCTTTACCGAACTAATTTTTTGTCTGATGGCTTTCAACATTAACGTTTCGGTTTTTTTTCTCTCTCTCTCTCTCTCTCTCTCTCTCTCACACACACACACACACACACACTCCTATTCCTTTTTCTGTCCTTTCTTCTTTCCAATGAATTTGTTACATGAGGCAATCTAGTTGACTGTGATGAGGTCAATCGAATCGCGTGGCCACAGGTCAGAGGTCACTGCCTTTTGCTCCTCTGTTGATCTTCAATCATCCTTCCAAGCATCAATCAACCGACGCATGCGCTGTTTTCGCCCCCTATCTCAATCAAATTGTACCAGTTATTTTTAGTCTGTCAAATTATTTCGATAACTGCGACCTCACAGATCGCAATTATTCTCCTATTTACATTCTTTTTCTTCCATTCTCGTTTCTTCCTTACATTCTTCGTTCTTTCCTTTTGATTATATTGATTATTGTTTGTTTCTCTCTTTCGAGGATGAAGCCAACATAGGTCTGAGACCTGTGCGTGGGTAATGAATTGAATGATGGTGATTGATGAGTTAGACCTACATTTTTAGATGGGTCCCGAACCACCGGGAAGTGATTTTACAGCAAAGAACAGTCTTTTTTGCTGGCCAATCCAATCGGTCACTCTCACAAACAAAGAGGGTCTAGGAGTTCGTAGCGTGTCTCTATCTGATCGAACAGATTCTCCTATCTTGAATAATTTCGATTCCATTCCAATTTTTCTATAATTTTTTTGTCACTTTCTGCTCTTGTTCTTCTGAATTTGATTTATTAACCTCTCTCATTTTTAGGCGATTTTTACATTCTCTAATTGTGTTATTTCTAGGTTACAAGTAAATTCAAGCAATTCACTTACGGATAGTTTAAGGACCCAACTTCTTTCAAGGTTACAAGTAAATTCAAGCAATTCAAGGTGTCTCATATCAATACGCCATTAACATTTTCAATGAATTGTAACGTACTCATTCAGTCAGTATAAATACAGAAATTTATAAATAAATCCAGTAGACTTGGAAATCAACGGTTTTATTATTTTGCAATCGTGTAAATACAAAGCTCCAAACTGAAAATGTAAACACACTTGTTTCATTTTTCATGATTGTATTACTTAACACTTACGGATAGTTTAAGGGCCCAACTTCTTTATAGCTTCAACTATATATATGCATATTTATATTACTTAGTAGCTAGCTAAAGAACCTATATCATACAGTCTCAAGTTTTTAGATTTTTCTTGTCTATATTATTGGAAATAGAATATGAGATCATATATTACTTAGTAGCTAGCTATAGAACCTACATCCTACAGTGATTAAGTTTTTAGATTTTCCTTGTCTATAATATTGGGAATAGAAGATGAGAGCAGGCCTGAACAGATGAAGGCACATGTAGTCCATACAATGTGAAAACATGTCTTCCCTTTCTCTAGAAATTGTTATTTTATTAGAATGTTTATAGCTCCTGAAAACGTTAACTTTCATAAATGTTATTCTATTAAGGCATTTGATCTAATATCCTTTCAAAATAATTCTCTAATTTTGTTGTAGTTTTATTCAACCATTCAGTTCAGAGCTTATTGAAAAAGTCTTGATTTTAAAAAGTTTTCCCTTGGAAATCCAACTGACAAAACTGCTGTATTGAGGCTGTCCGCCTGGAGAAAACCAAATGAACCGTATCTTGAGAGTGTTCAGTAAAAATTCTTCCACTTTCAGTCAGGCACTATCTCTATTTCTTTTTCATCTCGACATTTTGGAGTTTCTGACGGGTGCAAGTAGAATAAAACCTGATTACAGCCCGGAAACTTGATTCATATCGCTCCGTTATTCAATTTCATTCTTCTTTTCTCCTTCTTTCTTTTGCTGATTTTTACCTCTCGCTTCCGTGCTGTTCGTTTCATAGCTGTTGGTTCATTCATTTCTTGCTTTGTCTCTTATTCTGTAGACACTAAATCGTATGATTTTTAAAACAATTACAGAATAAATCTTGAAATATGCAGAGCATTGCCTATTTCAAAGTAAATAGGACAAAAAATCCTGGTCGAAAAGATCGGTTTAGAAATAATCCATTTTTTTCCTCTAAGTTGGGGAAGTTACCAAATCCCCCAAAGTTTTGTCTCATATTGCTTTATAACTGAACTTATCATCCTGTTATGCAAAAAAAGTGCAACCCAAGTACAATTACAGTACAACCCAAGTACTGTAATCATAGTTTTTAAGTATAATTGCTTGTAAAATGCTGTCTTTCAATAAGGTTCTAGTTTTTATTTTTATAAATTACATGTGAATACCGTTTGATTGTGTCTATAACAATGGTTGGATGATTTGTTTGATATCAGCATTCTAAAATGAATAAATTCATTTCATTTTAAAAGCAGTCTGTATCAAGGGATGCTTCAGCGAACACATAAGACCATTGGTCTTATGGGTTCGTTGGGATGCTTATCCGTTGTATAACGTACACTATTCTTGACGGGTCAGTGAATACTAAGAGAAATTTTTTTTGTTGTCAACGCACAGTTTCAGTCTAACAAGGAAAAGTCCTTGAGTAGAGATTGTTCAACTCTTTCTTTAGAAATAATCTTTCCAATTCAGATAATAAGTAGATGAAGAGCGAGCTATGCTTCATGAAAAACTCAATGAAGATATTAATAAAAACAATGAAATTTTCATCTTTGTAAGTAAAAAGCACAGCAACTAACTGATAACAATTAATTCTAAAAACTTAGAAAGCAATTGAGTGGAAATTGTGACTCACGTTACCTTGCCTTAAACCAGTGTACTGTGGGTTTTCTGATGATGCTCTTTACAACTGAGTGAAACGGACATCACGCCATAACGTGAGTCACAATTTCTACTCAAAGTGTTTTTTTTAGTTTTTATTATATTCGGTACTATTGGAAACCAGATGGATCTTCAACATCATAATAAAATACTTTTGATATAGCTTTTAAGCCATCAAAATTAATTTTTATTTCATTCTATAATGCAGTTTCCTTTCTTTCCAAGTTCATATAATTAGCATGGTAGGCCCCAATTTAGTTTCATAACTACACAAAAGAATGAGAGGTAAAGAAGAATTTTATTCAAATATAATTGATTTGAAAGTTCTGCAATCTTCTATTAGGAACATTTTCTTTTTGCATAAAAACGAATTCAATTTTTTGTGTTATAAAAGAATTTAAATTTCTTCCTGCAGCAACGGTTCCAAATCGTACCTCAATATATTTTCGTTTTCAACAATTTCTCCTTTCAAGCTGTCATCTATAAGTCTGTAGATGTGATAACTGATCAAGTGACTGGAAACGTTGTGTTTTTGTATGCTAGTCAGATACGTGAACGTGTAGACAATGTGGGAGTTGAGCATGTTTTAAGGCTGGATAACTACAGGTAACATCAGGACTGTCAAGAAACTCAATGGAGGGACTATTTGTAAGACATTTCCAGGTGATTGTTTGGTTTGTAACGACTGCGGGGGGGGGGTAATGACACGGGAAAGGGTAGCGACAATGGCTTGGATAGGGTTAAAGTCATTATGAGGGGGGGGGGGGGGTTATCGGTTGAGACTGAGGAAATTCAAATTATCAACTCTGTCGTTCTCGAAGACGTGACTCGTGACTACTACCAGAATTAGTGGGCGCTCAGAGTCTTCTAGCATGGGCATTTCCAGTATGTTACTGCAAGAAATACAAAGCGGATATGCGTGTTATTCAGCGTAGCGACAGGCAATAACCGGTAGGAGGATCTTGTCCGTGACAAACTAATTATTTCAGCCACCTACAGGGGGACAGGATGAACAATTTTTTATGTCTTCTATCATATTTTTCATGTAGATGAAGGGAAATGAATAGTTTGTTCAATTTCATATGAAAAAAATATCAAGAACGAAAAAAATGATAAAATTCGTAAATGTTCTTCTGAAATATGGTTTAGATATTTTAAAAGTTGAACAGAATTCTGGAAGGAAAGTTTAATGACTGCATAACAATCGCTTATTATTTTCACTAGATTTGAGCTGTTTTCATTGGTGTTAAAAGGTTTAGTTGTAAGTGTAGAAAATATAATTCTGATCTAGGGCTACATTCAAATTGTTCTTCTCTACTCAAAATTTTATTAATTGGTTAATCATTATTCCGCATAATAACCGTTTAAATTGGATTATAAAATATTAGGACTCATTGCCTGATGTTGAGTTACTATTTGAGCAGCATTTTGAATAGGATAGGACTATTAATTATCTCCTGGTTTCCTAAGTGTTGTTGCCTTCTCCCTGCCAGGCTGGTCTTCCTTGCTTCATATGTTTCTGGGACCTTGCATTTCACTGGCCAGGATCTTCTTTCTGGTTCCTCTGGAACTCTACTTTCCCTGCCAGATCAGCAACCACTGTAGTCCCTCTCTGCATGCCCTTGATGGAATTTTCTTCTGAGGGCATCCTTGAGAGAACAACCACATTACTGTCACTGATTCCTGCCTGATGGACTGTCTTTACTGCTTTAGCTGTACCCTTCTCCTGGTGTGCCCCTTTTTACCCACAAGCGCAGCATTGAACCTCCTTATTGTCCTAAGAGTGCCCTCAATCATCATCTAAAAATCCCACCTTGGCAGCATGCCCAAAAATCCTAATGACCGCCATGATGATGATGGGACCCAAAATATCTTATTTCAGCCAATATCTCAATAACGGTTAGGTTTTCCGGAAAAAAATTTGGCACAAATTTCGGCTCTTTTTAAGCTGATTGATTTACATACAACATTTTTTCTGTGAAACGTACAGTATAGTCTCAATCGGCCCCGCCATATTTGGTCAAGATCAGCACTTTTTAAAAGAGTTTGAAGTATCATTTTTGATCTCTACATCTTGTAAATCATCGATCGCACATTCATAACTCAAAATCCCTCTGAGGATAATTCAGTTCTACACAATCTAAAACCAATATTACCTTTGTATATTGAGTAGTTTTTGAAGCTGGGCTGTACAAAAGTTTCCGTGCAAACCAAAATACGCTGAAATTCAAATGGGAACTGAACTACAAATTTCTAAATATTTACATCAGTATTATTTTCTTGGCATACTGTTCCTGACTCCAATTTGTCACCTTCAAATGGGGCTAATTTTTTCAGGAGGCCCAAAAATGGGCCCTCTATTAATTGTTCAATACTACTGAGAAGCTTTTTTTTGTGAACGAATGATTGAATCTTATTGAATGAAAGTTGGGAAATTTCATTTCTGAGGGTAATTTCCATTTTTTCCTTTATCTAAAAAATGACTGGCTTTATGTGATTGAAAAATGTGTTATTAAACTTGGAAACCGCTATAGATAGAAATTTTTAATTGGTTCAAATTAGTTATAATTTTCTCTTCCATTCGTTAGATATGAATTCTTCAAAAATCAATATCCAAGGTGAGCAAAAAGCCGATTAATTAGCACAATTTTCCGCTATTTTCAGTCAGTTTTTCCTATTCTGCGTTCAAATTAAGTTCTAGGCAGGTAAATGAGATGAATCTTCCTGATAGGAAATTATATTTTATATAATTTGAAACCAAACAAATGTTTTTATCTTCTACCAAACCCAACTAAATGTTTTCAAATACAGTACCAGCAAAATCACAAGAAAATCGAAATATCCAATTTTTAATTGTTTTATTTGGGTCTAGCTTTTTTATTATGCGTCATACTTCTAATATTAATATAAAGGTTGTTTTAGGTTATGCTAAGTTAAGTTGTAAAAAAATGATGCATGTGCGGGAATAATGGAACTAACTCTATACTATTATACTAAACGAGCAGTTTTTGTATCCATGTGTGTATGTGTGTGTGTATTTATTTTATGTATGTATGTCCGACGGTTCCCAAAACAGCTACAACAATTTTGATGAAATTACAAATATTGGGGCTTTTTGGGTGCAAAAATACGATTGCGCTAGGTCTCATTTCTGTAAAAATTCGCTGAAGGACACCAAAAAGAGAAATCTGTCCTTAAAGGAACACCTGATAGAAGACAACAATTTTTAATCATATGGTAGGTACTTCAGCGGCGTTATTTATGCTGTGTAGGACGCGCGTACAGTTTAGTGCTTTAGTCGAAGCCTTTCAGTTATTCAGGAAACATATGACTGACTGGAGAATCAAAGCTCAGCCCAAAATGGTTTTTCCTCTACCTACTCTCTAAAGTCGCACTTTACTCCCTGGAATCGAATACTAAAGTACTACTTTATACCCCATGGGACTAACCTACTTACTTTTTCTCCCTAAAAGTAAACCCATAAAGCCGCGTCTCCACCAACCAAACATGTCTGCCGAACATTGCTGGCGAATACAAAAAATGGTCAAACTTTAAACATATGGGTCACCAAACATGCTCGTGAGTTCAATTGAAATGTTCGGTCTGTGAGCGAACATTGACGACCAACAACAGGTTCCCGCCACTAATCCCACCACACTGATCATAATGTTCGAGAAGGTGTCCACACCAAACCAACTCCAAAAAATGTTCGGCGACATCAGCTGATTCCAGCGAACACTGTTCGCCAAGCATGTTCGGTTGGTGGAGACGCGGCTTAAGAATAACATAGGAAGAAGTCCGACAACGCCGCGATTGAATAGTAAGGAATATGGCAACACTGTCGAACACGGTCGAGGAAATTTAAGAGAGCTGTATTTCGATCTTTGGAATATTTCGATCTAGGAAAAGAAGTAGCTGTATTTCGATTGCGAGGTCGAACGTCATCTCTACAAGAGCGTTCATCTTTGACAGACGAGTGAGCGTTTGCACAGAAAACGTAAAATTATACATTGTTATAGTTATTGGTTTAGGTGGAGGAAAATTTCTTGTGCATCACGGGACTAAAGTACTTTTTCTCCCTCGGGGAAATTGTTGCCCTCGACAACACCATCGGGCGACAACAGCTTCCCTCGGGGAGAAAGGTTGTACTTTAGTCCCTAGATGCACAAATAACAATTTTTCCATTTCTTTGGTGAATTAGAAAACTGAACTTTTTTAATATTACTTTGGTTACAGTAAAAACTTCGGTTCATCTTGTGAAAATGTACTTTCGGCCGTTTTTCTCTGTAATTTATCAAGGGCTTTTATGAATTTCATGATTATCAGATATTATTAGACAAAAAGCAACAGATATGTTACAGCCATCTTCAATATGCGCTCCTTTCTACAAACAGTATACAGTAAATTGACACCGCACTAATATTTATTTATTTTACTGAATTTTCACCAAGAATCGGCTGGAATTTTCCATGGACAGGGAACCATGCAGGTTATTGTAGAATCAGTAATAAATTTAATCTAAACTATAAGCCATAGGCCACCCCCGACCGAAGTTCGGCCTCCTGTGGTATAACATTTTATACTAGGTATCTGTTCCACTATTTAAGATATATAGATCATACGAATGCTTGCATGTATATAGATATAATCAAAGGTTTTTACATAGTAGCGTGGTACAACAGTGGAACGGATCATTATTATGAAACCATTATTAGCGAAACCATCATTATGAAACGACGGAGGTTTATAGAGATAAAAAATGTTAATTCAACCTTTTTTTTTAAAGTTCTGATTTGTACCGAATGTGGCGGGTCCGATTGCGGCTTTACTGCACGTTTGACAGAAAACGTGTTTCGTAGGACACGTTAAGCTGTCGGTCCCGGCTACCTAAAAGCAGTCGTTAAGTCACATCAAAGCCCCTGAACTCATTCAGGTGCTACCTGATAACTCTGACACCAGACCTGAGCCAGCCAGGTCAAACGATATTATTTTTATCATTATTTGACAGAAAAAATTAATCAACTTTGAAAGAGCTGCAGGCTATGTGTAATGAAATTTTTTGAAAAAAAAAACAAACTGTTTTCAAGATACTGACTATAATATATATTTCGGGGCCCATCATGGCGCCCAATTTGGATGGTTGGGCATGTTGCCAAGGTGAGATTAATGGGATTAAATTTTATCAGAGCACTAAAGGGCACTATTTTATAAAGGGCACTAAACTATCATTAAAAAAATCTGCCATGTTGAAATTATGTTGAGGTTCATCACTAAATGACTCCACTAATAAGGTGAGTTTCAGCAGAAATGTACGTGTACAAAAATATCATATCTTAGCTGAAATGAAAATTTATTTATAAAATGTGATTCGGAATTGGTTTATTCCAATATGCTATTCACCAAATGATCCTTGAATTTGGTTCATACATAAAAATAATTCCTGAATGCTAATGCTAATACATAATCATTGGCGAATCTAAATCTTTGAACCTTAAGTTCGTCTTTCAATAGCGGCCAGGTGCGAGTAAGCAGACATACCTGCTCTGAGTGATTGCGGGTTGCATAACCAAAACGGCGCTGTATCTAAAAGATTCAATTCATTCTCAGTGTCGCCTTCCACAATATTACTGAAATAAAAACCACGTTGAAGTTATTTTATTCAGTTGTTGATTTCTTAATTTATCGATTATTTATCCAATTGTTCCTGTATGAGGTGTGCAGGATTCTGAATAATAAGCCGAAGTTGTCAGAACCACATTTATTGAAAACCGTGAGATACTAGTTTCGGTTGTTACACCATAATCAATGTCAATCAAACTCATTGATTGAGATTGATAATGGTGTAAACAACCGAAACTAGTATCTCACGGTTTTCAGTAAATGTGGTTGTGACAACTTCAAGTCTTTATTCATTAAGGATTATCTTCCACAATATCAGGCATAATAATCCTCCAGGCATGGAAATCTATCTCCATTTATCCCACAGTGGGTAATCTACCTAATGCCTCTTCTATACGGATATATTATTTTATATTTACGTTCAACGTTCCCTTCTAAATAAAATCAGTTCTTCATGTGGTTAAGCAATATCTCTCGCTCGAAGCACATGTATATTTCGTAGGCTAGTAAAATACTAGAATTACCTATTTTTTCTTTGAAGTGAATTTTAGAGTGCATTTAAATTTTTTTATACTTCATTCACCTGTTCTTGAAAAATTTCTAGTCAAGCTTTTTTTGAAAATATTTAAAAAATATTTATTAAAACATTTTTCTGTACCGGTATTTCGTCAAATGAACCTTTCTATATTATATTCTTTAAAATTGAAAGATCTTTGCTCACAGATTATTAATTTTCAACATGCTAAAACCAATGCTTAAAAAACAGCTCTATTTTATGATTATTCTACTAATTTGAGCTGTGAGATATGTAACGGAGACCCGATTAGAAGATCGGCTAATTAGAAATATTTAAGAAAAACACAAAATGTTGAACAATCTTTGTTCAAATAGGGTTACCCTGCACCTGAGAGAATAGGCAGGGTACCTGCTAGCTTTAACTTTCCAAACAAAATATAAAGTTATTCAAAAAAGGCCTTGCAGAGGAGGAAAAGTATCACTATTAGTTTTTAGGATGTTTGTGACTTTTTAATAACTTCTGTGAGTTGGTGAATTGATACACATCTCACTCTATATTAATTCTTTGTTTTTTACATTTCTAGGCATTGCATATCATGGCAGTTCAATTATGAAAATGGAAAATTCTCTTTATTTAATAGTGTTCTATCGGAGAAGTTTGGATCCTCCTTTAAATTCACGGAAATTGTCCCATCAGCGCTCTTCTTACACAGAGAAGTGCTGGTCTGTTGAGACTGCGAATAAATCCGATTATATTGTTGTCTGTAAAATCCGAATAAATGTTTTGAAAATCTTAATATGTAAGCAATGTTGTCATAGTTGTTGCATACCCTGCTTCATTTCAATTTATTATTACAACTATGACATGTTTTCAAGTTATAGGGTTATAAGATTATTATCGTAGAGTATTTAAAAGTAATATTATAATTACCGTATTAAAGTATATTGTATATTATATACCGTATTTAATTTTATAATGTATTAATTGATTTAATATAATGTATCATAAAGCATTTTGGTTTGCGGTGCTGTGCAGCTTCAGGCTACCATTTCCTGTGAGTTTAGGCTACCGAACTCGTTCAGCCCACGTTCCAGGTACTTACTAATTATTCCAGTCTTTTGTATTTGACCACTGCCTGGAGTTTGGAAAATGACTTTTAATGATGTTTCAATTATGTAGGAATTCGTTTGTAGTGAAAACCAGTTTGAATAAATTGTCTTCTTGGCGGACAATGTTCTCGTGACGGTGGCAAAGTACAGAATGAGATAGAACGAGACAGTGATCGAGAAAAGTTTTTACTGAGATTTAGCAGTGAGAAAGTGGTTGAACTGGTTTCAGTGCCAGGCCCAACAGCATCCAGCCAAGGGCGGAGTTGACCCGCGGCCTCCTTCGGTCGGTCATCAGACTATCTTCACTTTGGGAGATTGGTTTACTTTTTGACAAAATAATCCCTCATTTTATTGTACCATTCTTTTGAAAAATGTAACATAACATTGGCCCACCATTATAAAATAACTATAGATTAACAGATAATGTTCATCTGGTGAATCAATGTTGGAGAATCGTGCAAAAAATCGTTTAATTCATCTCTGCGTTGAAATTATTTTGCGAAAAATCGTTTAATCCATTTAGCGTTGAAATTATTTTCCCTATATAATATATAAACTTCTCAATGCTGCCCTCTGTCGACGAAAATCCAATTATTAATCATTAATTAATTATTGATAATATTGTTAGTTATTAATAAATAATATAAATTATTTTTAGCCCTGCAGAAGAAGGGGTTGAAAGTGGAAAGAAAGAAGAAGAACAATAAAAAGAAGGATGAGCAGAAAAAGAAGAAAATTGGAAGGCAAAGAAAAATAAGAAAATTGGAAGGCAAAGAAAAATAAAAAGTAAAGGGATGACGGCGATGAGGAAGCAGAAGAAGAAAGTGCTGAAGAAGGAAAAGGGTTAAGAAAAAATAGTCTATTGCATTATATGCTATAAATGGTTATTTATTTGGTTTTAAGGCCATGCCACACCGAGCTCGCTCCCGCGGCGGACGCCGTATTCTACCAAGAATTTTTTATCATTCATAAATTCTCAATTAAAATCTATATTGAAACATTATTTGCATATTGTAAGTGAGAACAATACTGTTTAAATCAAATAACTTGTATGTTTTATTTCATTAAACATGACGTTTTATTAAGTTGTGTATCAAATCATGAAAAAATAGTATATAGTAAACACTGGTATCTTATGGAGCGATTTATCCAATAAATTAATTATCTCTTTCATAAATTAATAATTTTGTTTTATTTGTAAATTTTGAACATTTTGTCATGTAAATGATTTATATAACTACTTACTTGTTAGTACTGTTACTATTCCATGACATGAAAATGTTAGACTGAAAGAATCGTTTTTGTATCGCCTGTTTGGGCCGCATCTAGCTAGCTCAAGTCGCTTTTATCGATTCAATTCTGAACAATGCCTGCCTGCGTCTTACCAATAGACTACGAGTCGTTCACTCATGTCTGTCGGGTTGCGTGCTACTAGGCGTTAGGCGTTGACCGACCATTTATTCTTGACCTTTCGAATTGCTACATCACAGATATAGTTCTTGTTGTACTGGAGTGCTAGTACTCTTTAATAGAGTGCTAGATAAAAATAGAAAACTACCGTTCATAGTCTCACTTTGAGGAAACAAATATAAATAATATTGACTAATTTATTGCATTCTTTCATAAATTCACTCACACATTCCAGTTGATGAAAGTATTTTCGCTAGTAAGTTCGTTGGAATGCATTCGTTCTATAAATATAGTAAAATATACTCTACAAATGCAGGGAAAGATTGATAATATTTTCTATTTATAGTTGGGACGAGTGTGACATGGATATATCTATAGTTTGTTTTTAGATTGAATGATCTCGATTATACATGAGACTATGTAGAAATGGATTTTGTGAATGAAATTTAGAAATGAACTAATTGAATTTTTTCAGTTTTAACCATTAGATAAAATTCATTAGGGAAACTTATAATTAATATTATTAACGCAAACGATAAACTAAAACGAGAAATAGTGCAGTATCAAAATGAAGTTCGCAGATGTAATAATACAGCCGAATAAACGATATTCTCTCTAAAACTCAGTTTTTATCTACTCCGTAACTTTGTCCGTAGAATTTGCGAACTGTCATTGATGGGGACAGCTCGAAGGGAATAGATGTGAATTGAAGGCAAGCACTAAGTTTAAGGTTTCAATAATCACATACGGATGGATAATTTCCACGGTTGAGGAAAATACAAGGAAAGCGAGATAGAGTGAGTGTGTAACAATTTCAAATGGAGAGCAATTAATCAATATTGAACAATGTCAATAGATCTTACTATATTTTAAGAGGCCTATTGTAGATTGTACTCAAATATACTGAATAATGTATAATGTACCGTAAATGTGAGATATTGTATTATTCTTGTCGATTATAAGTTGCTAACGATGAAGGCTCTCTGGCATACCTAGAATTTCCAAATTCTAAACAAAATTTCAAATTCTAATATCCTGTCTAGTCTGCTTGATATAGCGTTTAAAAGCCTTATATCGTGTAAGCCTTGATATAGCCTTAAATCGCGTATTATTGGTCTTAAAATGAATGATTTCAATAAATTTTCCGTTTTTCCCCTGCCAGAATAGTAGACGAACTACGAGAATTCATCAATTATTTATTGTTATCACAGTTTTCAGCCTGTTGATACAGATTGTGCTTCAATTATAAATGAAAGCTACTTGCAATTCCAAGGATTTGCCTTTCCACTGAAGCTTATATTTATTTTTAATAAACAGAAGCTACTCAATATTATATGTTAATCTACATACCTTTTATAGGATTAATGTTAGTTTTTAATTTATTGTTAAACATAAATATTAGCTATTACTAGGTACAGTATTTCAATATATCAGATCTTACTATATTTTAAGAGGCCTATTGTAGATTGTACTCAAATATACTGAATAATGTATAATGTACCGTAATTGTGAGATATTGTATTATTCTTGTCGATTATAAGTTGCTAACGATGAAGGCTCTCTGGCATACCTAGAATTTCCAAATTCTAAACAAAATTTTTAATTTTAATATCCTGCCTAGTCTGCTTGATATAGCGTTTAAAAGCCTTATATCGTGTAAGCCTTGATATAGCCTTAAATCGCGTATTATTGGTCTTAAAATAAATTTTCCGTTTTTCCCCTGCCAGAATTAAAACATTGGCTCATTAATGGTTTTGACCGAACGAAGTCGGCCGTTTTGCATTTGTCTGTCTGTAACGCATTTACAGCTAAACGCGTGGACCAAATTCAATGAAACTGCATGGATCTTCCTTTAAGGAATGCCCAGCGATGTATGGGTAAGGATTTACGAAATTTGCTTGCATTTAAAGGATATGAAATAAAAGGAAAAAGTAAGGCTAATAAGCCTAATAGGTGAACATATGATTTTTAAAATGAGCTTCTCCATCAAATACAATTGGAATTAGATTCATAGATAGCCCTCGGGCTTCCAGATTCATCTGGTTGAGCCTTATTCACATGAACTATGTTATCATTCATAAGAACCACCTATTTAAGAGAAACAAATCATTTCTTATATTTTTATAGAGTTTAATAACAAGTGATTACTAAGTGAATAATAATTATACAAATTAATTAGTATTGTTCTTTAAATTCATTCATCAGACATGCGAAATCTAAACTTATTTTAGGAATCAGCTGTCTAAATCAACATAAGTACAGATGATTTGCTGATACGAAAATAGAACCGCAGTCTTGATGGTATAGAATTACTTTTTGTGAAATAAAGACATGAAATAGACTACGCGAATTGAATCAAGGGTTAGGTCTAATTATTCATCTCTGTGTTCCACAGAAATTCATCCTCCATCCTATCACGAATTCCGTCTGTAGAATAAATTGTTTGTTAGTCGATATCAATTCAATGTTATATTGTGGCTTTTATTGATTTGTGCTAATCTGAAACCTAAAAAGGAATATTCATTAATAGTTTCTATAGCAAAAATACATAGAAAAATAATTATTTTTTGCCGATTGTGCAACTCATATCTGTGCCCCCCCCCCCCAAACCCTGCGGCAGAAAGTAAAAGGCTGAATAATATATTTCGAACAATACTAGAAATAACAGCTGAAGACAGCCATTCCTATTGAGACAATTTTAATGGGGTTGAGAAGTTTTTTTCAGGTTGTTACCCCTCTTCCTGACATTTTTTCAAGCTGTGTTCCTCCAAAACTCCTGAAGGGTTCTTTTCAGGCAAGCGTGTCTAATAAATTGTGTTAGATCTGAAAGATTTCTCTGAATGTGAAGATTGTCTTTAATTTTCAATGATGATTATCATCGAGTACATGAGTAAACTATTTTTCTCTGCGCAAGCCCCCTTTTTCGTGTCTACTGTTCACAGAACTAGTAGTAATATTAATTGATTAACTATAGATCAATAATTTTTTTCCAGATGAATCATCATTCTTTTGCCTTATTACCCCATTATCACTACATTTGTTTTCTAAGCTGTTTTTTATTACTTTTTGTGTACGAGATGATCATAGCTGTTGTATTGATACTGTATTTATGTAATGACATAGCACGTTGCCTATATGTTTCCTATGTCTGCTATTGAATAAACATGCGAATAGGACCACAATAAAGTATATAGTATAGATATAACACTTAGATATAACCACCACCCACCTGAAGCAGTCTGTGTGATTTCAAGTGTGTGTGAGGCGCCACATCTCATTCTATTGTTCTCAAAGTTTTTTCTTTTGTGAACCTCTTCCATTTCCAGTCATCAAAGTCTCATTCCAGTGACAGTGACCTTTTTGGGAGACATTGTCTGTTATCTATAGTACTATAGAAAAGATAATCTATATTATTCGCTATAGAAAAGACTTCTAATTTGGTGCAGTGTTTATTGATTTGATAAGTTTGTCTGGTCTTCTTGAACATGTCTTACAGCTCTATTGCCAATTTAAAACGCATAGTGACGCCTGGTAACAACTAATCTAAGCTTGAAAGCAAACTTCTAAAATTAACTAGCCTTCAGTATTTAATGCTATCAGCATTCATAAACTGAAGTAAGTTATTAGAATTCCAGTTAATATAGCTAGAGGTAGAAAAATAACATATAAAAAGTGACACCGTAGGAAAATGCCTGTACTGTTGCATAGACATTTTTTCCAAGATAATTATCACATAAATATTGTTTAGATGAGTTTTGGTCTGGCCATATTTCTTAATTCGTTTTTCTTCGTGCACTTTGTGATAACATTGAGTATACTATGTTGTTCTAATAACATTAACTATAATACCATACTTGTTAATACTTCATTTAAAATTAATATACCAGCATTTCTAATATGCTAAAATTGAATGTACTATAGCATTGAATAATAATATTCCAAAATACTAGTAGCATACCGTAGAAATATCTTATCATTGTAAGCTGACAAAGAAATAGATACAGTAGTTTAATAATTTTCCGGGAATTCTTTGAATTCAATTTACCATTTTCTTTGTGCTGGCTAATCTTCAAGAGATTTTCGTATGCATTATTCCTCTTATTTTTTCCTTATCAATTTTCAGAACTTGGAACTCTTAAATTCGGATCATATCAAACAAATAGAGAAACTGAAACTTTTAAAATACAAAAATTTGTACAAAAAAGCATTTTTTTTTTAAATTTGAGAATTTAAAATATTATTCCGTCTATTCCATGCCCTTGTTAAGTCATTTGAATGTTAAATTCTTTTGACAGCTTTCAGCTAGGATAGGACAGGTTCTTAGTGACAATTATGTTTGCAATCTAAACCAGTTGTCAAAACTTGACAAGTTAACATCGATTTTATTCAAATTTAATTAGTTTCTAATTTGACTAACCTGGGGTGGTTCATTAACTGTCTCTCAATTCAATTCATAAAAATATATATTCCAACGAAATATCATTTTTAAATGCAATCAATAATAATAATTATTACTTTGTAACTCTCAAGAATAACCACAAAAATAGTCCTCTGGCTATACTTGTTTTTTTTTTTGTATTGTAGAGAAAATTGGATCATCGTGGGAATATTCAGTCTTTGAAATATTTTTCATGTTTTAATTGTACAGTATTAGGTATTTGAATTTTAGCCATGGGTGTGGCAGAAGTGATAATTTTTTTGACAACGAAGTACAATACTATCACTGCTCACTAGCATATACAAGTACCTCAAGGCCAACTACTGTTACGCATTATCGAATACTTGATGCATGTCGAAAGACTATTAATTTGATATACAATATTCCTTATCCATCTTTCTAATCAGTATCCAATATCCAACTGTGGAATTTCTATAAAGAATAAAATTATAGAAAATATTAAAAATAAAAGAATATAAAGAGTAATATTTATTTTTTTATTTATCATCTATTCATATGTATTATCTTGCTGTGCAGAACTGACCTTTTTGAGTCGCGGCGGACGCGTTTCGAACTATGTTGTTCTTCTTCGGCGCTTGGTTGCAGACTGACTAGTTTTCTGGTATGTAAGGTCTGGTGGTCGTAGGAAGGTAGTGGGAGGAGTGGATGTGGTGGGGGAAGTGGGTGTGGTGGAGGTGTTTTTAGGAGGGGTTTGTGATGATGTTGAAGAGGGTATGAGATTTGAAATTAAGTTGGTCATTGAGCACACCCACTTCCCCCACCACATCCACTCCTCCCACTACCTTCCTACGACCACCAGACCTTACATACCAGAAAACTAGTCAGTCTGCAACCAAGCGCCGAAGAAGAACAACATAGTTCGAAACGCGTCCGCCGCGACTCAAAAAGGTCAGTTCTGCACAGCAAGATAATACATATGAATAGTTCTACTGCAGTTCACGAAAAATGGATAACCACAACAATAATTTATCATCTATTCTATATCTATGTACATCATCACTTTGCAGTAGAATGAATGTAAGCAACAGGCTTTAAAGCCCAAAACAACTTCCTCTTCTAAATTTCCAAATAAAGGTTATGCCATAGATCAGGGAGTAAGGTTCGTCTATGGTTATGTCTAGAAGTCACAGTTTCACTATTAATTTTTACTAGAAAAAACATATTATCCATTTCTTTTTTAAATAAATTGTACATGAAAGTCAATAACAACAAATTAACAATAGCACAAACAATACGAAAAGATTAGAGAATTTTGAATTATTTAGTCTAAACATTTCGAGCCGAAAATTAAACACGTTCACAGTCATTCCATTACACCGTGCGAATTGATTTATATTTTTACGTGTATTGAAGCATGGACAAACATGTGGTCAAAAGTGAGAAAGAGGCCTTTAATCATAGTAGTAGCCTTTTTTTTGGGAATAATTCCAGCATCATCCTGACTGACATACTGAGGCTTGTGCGTAGTTTGGGTGCAAAGCCTACTAGCCGGGTATTGAATTCCAGTTAGAGTTAATTACACTTCATCAACGAAAACATATTTGTTTCATCAAAATATCCATTTTGTTTTTAATAAATATTCATTTAACAGTTTGATCTATCATCCTTAGCGTATTATTGACGGCAAGTCGGGAAATTAATATATTTTTTCAAATGCATCTTGGAAGTTATTATTCAAATAATTAATTTACTAAAGAAGGTTCATTAAAAATGCAATAGCGTCAATGTTTGTCCACTCTATTCTATTCCAATGATTGAAAGAATAATTGCTATCAAAAATAAATTCAAACTGCTCTTGAAGATTCAAACCTGCAGTTCGTTGATAGTGCACTCACATCAAGTTAGATAATTTCCATTCTTTGCAGGGAAAATGTAGTATTGCTTTGTAGAAATTGGTAAAATTTAGTAGTTATTTTTGGAATTCAACCCAACATCCTAAATAATAGAATAAACTGTGATCTAAATTTGAATTTTCAATTACATTTTAAGGCATCAAGAATATATTCTTTAAATTTTCATAAAAAATTCTCAACAATGGAATAATTGTGGTGTTTGATTGCTAAAGCTGTCCTTGTTTGGACATCTTCTCAAAATTTCGTGAATACTCCCACAAATAGCCTATACCTTGACCATTTTTTTTTTAGCATTCCACGCATGTATATATCCACTTCATTTGCATCATCACGTCAATTCTCTCCACAAGAAAGTTCTTTCTCTTATTCTCAATATGTGTGACTTTTCTCAAGATAATTTCAAGGTGATTCTCAGGATTGTTTGCACTCTAATTATGTGAGCATACGTTCAACAATTGTTATTTGTACATGCATTTTTTGTCTAGTCCCCTCTATTCTATTAAAAAAACAACTTATAAAGTAAAAAGTACTCATTTTTGTAATTCATTATAGTAGAAATATTCAGTGTTATGTTTTTAATAACTGAATTCACATTCTTCTACTTTATTGAATTGATATTGATACGAAAGTTTAAACATAATTTTAATAAACAAATAAACATGACAAATTTCCAACTCTTGAGCTACTATGAACTTTTTTATACTGGTTGATAATGAATATAAAATTTGGCTTTCAGAAAACTAGTTGAATACTGTATAGTACATAATTCAGTGTGAGTACTGTTAAGTACTGTATTATCTCATTGTGTGTGTTGAATCGATATTTAACCGTATATTTTGTATAGTTGTACATATTTGACTTTTTTATTATTGGAAAAGCCGCTAGTTCAAACTTTTGGTCATGCTGTAATTCGCCATGGTGTGGTGTAAGACCGATACGTACCAGCAAAGACAATGTAATGTACATTGTCTTTGGTACCAGACAAAAAGATAACCCCTAAATTTAAAACAATCCTTTTCTAACACATCTTTTTCCTTTTAGTTGATCCATCACTTGGCCTGAAAGGTTCGGTAGTTATCTAAAACCGTTCGAATACCGTTCTGGACAGCTTTGACGTACACCGTACAGTGCCGAGTAGCCTATCTTCATTTTATCTGAGACTTGTCCTACATTGTCTTTCTCCTTTCGATTTGGAACACGGATTACGTTCGTAGAAACAGAACCGGAATGATTCATTCGTAATCCTCGCTTAATCACAAACAATGCAGAGAATGATAGATTTTAGTTGGTTCACATTCTTTGTTGCTCCAGGAGTGCAGTGCTTTGATCGTTTGATGCAGGAAACTTTGTTGAGATCTTATAAAATAAAACATTTATTTACAATTATTTACAATATTTCTAGGCAGTGTTTCTGGACCACTAACAAAAGTAAATGTCATAAATAATATGTTAAGAAGAAATAATTAATTTGGCGTCCTAACTCTTCATTGAATATTGAAGAAGGCTTGAGCTGGGTAATGATGCAAACTAAAACTTGAAAACTGGAATTGCTGAGCCATATTGATTACTTATCAATAATAAATGAACTGGAAATTAAATAGTTCCGAAATTCTGATAGTTCGAACGGTTCTCGGTCCCAGGTTGTCCCGATGATTGGGACTTTACATGGAGTCAATAATAACGTTCTATCTCCATTATGCTCCTTCATTCCTTGCTATTTTTTGTCTTCGCCTCATATCCGGAGTTCTGGAATCCTGGAATGCCTGGCTGTCTTGTGCCTATAGATAGTGAGCTGTTTGCTTTCTAATCAGAAGAGTGACTGTGTTTAGGGTGAGAGAGAAGGAAAGTGAGAATGAGTGTGAGAGAGAGGGAATGAGTGTGATAGAAAGAAGAGTGAGTGAGAGAGTGTAAGTGATAGAGTAAGAGGGAGTGCTTGAGGATGAAAGAAAAAGAGTAAGAGCGTGAGTGAGAAAGATTGAGTGAGAGTGATAATAGTGACACGCCCCTGTTGACTCGTCGTGCTCGCATGAAGAGTCATCTGCTCACATCGCTTCGCTTTCCAGTGCTGCTAAGCTGCTATGCGACGCTGCGAGCACTGAGCGAGCGTGCATTCCTAATAAGCCTTTCCAAGAAGTGATATCCTGCAAGTCGCAAGCATCAAGAAGTGAACCATAGGCATAGCATGTCTCCTTTATTATTTCCCTGCAGCTATTAATCAGAGTTTAACCATGAAGTTAGGTGGGTCTGCTATATATGCCTTTCATAGAAAGAGTTTGTAGGTAAAGGGTGTCATTTATTGGTAGTAGCCACAGCGTTATCTATATACGGGAAGGTTATCTATATAACGGGAAGGTTTTAGTGACACCACTAAAGCTTTAGTGACACTACTAAAGCTTTAGTGACACTACTAAAGCTTTAGTAACACCACAAATCAGCCAAATAATGTTCTTATTGGTCTATTTAATCAGTCATATTGTTTTGGCTGCGTAATCTCTAGAGGGTGTATGTTAACAGTTCACTGTCCCTGTCGGGTGAGTGTAGGCGAAACACCCTTTTTTTATGATTTTAAGGCCACAGGACCACTTCAGTCAATATTTCAGTCTCTTCTGCCTCTTCGCGTCAGCTTAGATTCCAACTTCTTTCTCCAATTCTCTCTTCCTATCAGATCTTTGCTTTCTTATCTCATCTGTAATCTCCATTGTCCTTTGTCTTTCTGGTCCTTCAATATTAAACCACCTTGACAATATGAAAGAGCCTTTAATATTGATAACAATTTTTTTTCTTTGTACTGGCGAAGGTGATATTGTGGAAGGTATCCATAATGAATAATAAGACGAAATTGTCACAACTACATTTATTAAAAATATTGAGAAACTAGTTTCGGTTGTTATACCATTATCAATCTCAAACAAACTAAAGTACTGAGTAGCTTAATATATAATAAACATGGAATGATACTATTGGCTAAGCGAGAAAGAGGCTGACCTTCATTGAAGGTTGTGATTGGCTGACAAGTCACGCCCCCTGGTTGGAGGAGTAACAAGCAAAAATACGAGTCAAATCAAGAACAAAAAACTGTGAACATCTAGAAAGCAACAAAGAAGAACAATACACAATTAGGCTACAATTGAATCAATTTAAAATTAAAAATAGAAGCTTACAATGCAGTCAAGGTCAACCGAGAAATATACCGAAGTACCGTTTTTAAAATGTAGGCTAGAATTACGACGAAACCAAGTTAGTTGTATTGAATTGGTTAAAATTAATTTGATTATTTAAACTAGTATTGGAATCATCTTTTACCAACCTAGTTATCTAGTTTAATAAATCCCCAAAATTAAATTAGCTTAATTTATTAAACCATTTATATAACAACACCTTAACCTAAATCAATTTTAAAAACTTCAAAGCTTCTAAAATGTTTAATTGTCTGCCTTTGCCCATCAACATTGAGAAACTAGTTTCTCAATATTTTTAATAAATGTGGTTGTGACAATTTCGTCTTATTATTCATTACTAATTACTATTAATTTTGATTCATGTGTGGGGTGTGAATCCCATGTGGAATTGACATTGGTTTTTATGGCCGGATGTCTTTCCTGATTCCCTTAACTAGCAGACTGGGGGGGGGGGGGGGGAGTGTAGGCCGGTTAATGTCATACCCACAACCAAATTTTATAAGGTCATTCAATAGTCATTTGTATGTTAGCTTTTGGAAGTTTAACTTGATTTCTCCGATCAATTGTATTTTTTTACAACATTCTCCTTCTCCGTGGCCTTATTTTATCACCTCTCGTGGAGATAATTTTGTTGAATATACAATTGTTTCCTATGTGTATATTTATATTGTTGGTCTTTTAGGAAGAACATATTTATATAATATAATAGATAATATAAAGGTTTTTGTAATATATGTGAGAGGAGAGAAAGGTGAAAAGAAAATCAAATATAATTTGATAAATGAAAAAAAAAATTTTTTATGAGACTGCTCATAGCTTGTTACTGTTTACATTGAAGACGTGAGCAGATGAAAAACGAGGGTTGGAGATGGGATTACTCACGCAAATGTCTCAAGAATCATTTAGTCTCCATTCGGCTAAAACATTGAATAAATACATTATCCTCACCCCTATTATTGGCTTCCTAATCCCAATCTCGCATGGTAATGAGTGTATAACATTTGAATTCCCAAATAAAGTATCACAATGATTGTGTTGATTGATAAAGTGATATATTCAGATTGTTCTGTTCGTAAAACAAGTCATCGTTTAGTACACCATATACTTTGGTTACCTACATAAGCTGATGAAACTTGTATTTTATACAGCTTTTTTCGTGTCTAGCGTTGCTCCCATATTCATTTAATATATGCATGGCATGGTGATTGAGAATGGATCCACTTATTGCGTCGATATGCTGATGAGGCTTTTATTTGGAAATCGACCAATCAGATTTTGCCTCTCCGTGACACTAAATCTGTCTCGTCTCCTATCCAAATACAGTATGTACAGGTTGACGAGATCATTTCATTGCTATCATCGTTGATGTACATTGTACAGTATCAGTCTAATTTGCATAATAATAATAATAATTGCGCTGTGTGGGATTAGCTAGGGTGGGTTTATTGAGCTATTTGGCAAGAACTAATATTTGGCTTGTGAGTTGAGTCGTCACTTTGAATGTGTATCCAATAATAGTATACTATACCCGCGGTTATACAATGACTACAAAGTTTGTACTAAATAAATAGTATGCTTCCCAATACTTCTTGAAGTAGAGTAATTTCTCCAATCAATGCAATTTAACGAAGTCCCGACATAACGTACCAGCAACAAAAGGTACTGTTGTTTCTATAGTTTTTTGAAAAATTTTTGAAGACACAAACTAAAAAATTTAGAAGGCGAAATCGGGAAAAAGGAAGGAATTTACTTTTTACTGCTTTGTACTCCATAAACCCTTGAATACCTATTGCAGTAATATGAACACGTAAGGAACAGGTTACCAAGCTAAATGAAGCGCAAGTTCAGGAAACAACCACTCGAAATATAATCTTGGTATTCTAACCAATAAACAACAAAGAAAAATCATAACACAATTACAATCCCCCCCCAAATTACAGAGCAAGATTTAAATTCATGTTTTGTACTTATATATAGTCTTTTGATATATCAATTATGATTTCAACACAAATTAAATTTAATAATTTCGACGCTTTTTCAGTTTTTATTTTGTAAAGTGTGTAGTAAGGACTTATCGACGCACGCACTTCTACTCGAAGAATAATTACGAAAATAAACTTTGTTGCCGCAGTTGGTATCCAATTTTCTTACTGTACCGAGTCGGTAGGTGTCCATATCAATGTAACATATCCAGAACAGCAATTGGTCTTTCCATAATTCAATAGAGTCAATAAGACTCCGTGGTTTTATCTTTTACCATGGGTTACTTGAAATTGGTACCTCCAGAAAGTGAATGCCTTACCAGTAAATTCTGTCAATAGAAAATCTTAAATCATAAACGTTGATCGAAGATCCTAAATGTTGATCATAAACTTCGACCGCTGAAAATGCGAATGGTTTTAGTCCAAAATATACAATAATATTACCGATTGTTTCTCTAAATAAAATAAGAGATGCAATAATAATTATTCTCCTTTGCCAATGTTATATCAGTTTGCAGCCTATTTCTGTAAGATTTATAATACATTTAAATATTCTGACTGTAAGGTTGGGCAGTCATTTTCTATGTAACGAATCTCTCCTAAGTTATTCTTACAAATCCATAGACCTGTTGGAATCCAGGGCTTAAGTTAAACGTATTTTTTCTTCAGTTGAATTTTGGAAGAGGAAAAATTTATGAGCTTTACCAGCCTATCAACAAATTCACAAAGTAACCAGCTTTGCATTAAATTAAGCAAATCTTATCCTTTCACATACATCATTATTTTACTACATTGTATCCAATCAAATTATTACGTTAAAGACGTACTCCAATTGACCTGTTTTTGTGGTGAACCCATTTTGTGTCCCTTGACAATGCCCACGAACAGGCATCTTAGCTTACTTTCATGTCAATAAGTTTTGGAGGGGTGACCAAACCTTGTCAAATGTCAGACTTTAACCCTTTACGCTTTTTCCGCCTTAATCACCTTTTACGATTCCTGTGGCGTATGGTTTTTCGTGTGTTCGATTACTTTGGTCAATAATGATGTGAACCACAGAACGGAACAGTGATTAGCAGTAAGGTTAACTGCTTACGGATGCAAATTTTCCAACTGATTTAGCGACAACTGGTACCGGTATAGCTAATTAATGAAGAACTGTGATTGTATCAATGATCAATCACATTTAAATGTCCTTTGTTGTTAATTAGCATTTACTTTTTTAAAAACTCTATTTTCTTTTATTCTAAACAAGCTGATTCTCAAAATGTTATTCATATGATAAATATTGTAGAACATCTCCATGTTTATGGATGAAGAACGTAGATCTAATAAAAAATTCATTTTTTAAAGTATTGTGAGGTAGCTATTGTTTCAAAATGACAGTGATGATTAGAAAATTGATATTTTGTTTTTTGCCTACCGAATTACTGAATAGCAAGAGGTTTCTCTGCTTTATACTCTGCTCAAATTCATACTGAAGCTTGGTTGTCAAATTCCTATTAAATTTGCCATTTTATAGTCCTAGAATTTATCATTTATCCACTTACTACAATAATTATTAAGGTCTTGCTTAGGCTCAATTTCGCAAATTTCAATGTGTTGCTTTCCAAACGTCTCTGCGAAGAAAGCAATCGCTAACTACCTCTCTTTGTTTGCGTAGTACGCTCTTTGGACCAAAACACAATGATAAGGTCTGAAGAGTCACTACACCTACAGTCGAAATCGGTCATGGCACTTTACGTACATTAAATTCATTTAAATGTAGCCCACTATGTTCAATTTTTGAAATTTTGAAAATGTTGTTTCAAAAACAGTTCCTATAAATTTTATCAATAATTATTGTCATCTAATCTTCTTTTTCATATTTTTCAGGTGTGTACATAATCATGGAGCATGAAGCTCATTGAAGAATCATTTTCACACACATGAAGCTCAAATATGGATACATCACACTACTTGACTTCTGGAAATTGTAGGTAAGAATATGTAGATTGTGATAATGTTAAATAATGGACAGTTGTTGAGTCGCGCTATGAAGACTGTGAAATGTTGCTTTAAAGTTTGGAAATTAATTTAATTCTTGGACTACATCAACATTGTATCTACATAATAATATTTCCAATAATTTAGTCTACCTTTATTCTACAGTTTTTGAAGACTACAATTCGCTTTGACTGTTTTCAAAATACATACTGTATATGTTGCAACGAACATGTACCACTGTATTTTAATCTGTTCATGTATCAATACATACTCGATTCAGTAGTCCACTATTGAATTATCGGTCTATTGACTTACTACATGTCAATAGCCAACACCAGTGTAAAGTAAATGCGTCATCTGGATTGGTTGATACTTTATAGGCTACTATACTAACTAGCTGTACTATACTGACTGCCTCACGGACTCACCTATGTCAAGAATGGACGAATCTTTTTCATATAATTGTGTCACTTAGATAGTGATTACCATAGTTAATATCATTCAAAAATTCAAATATTGAGATAATTCAGAAATTTATCTTCTCATCAAGTAAAGCATGAAAACTCTAGTTACATTGATAAAAATTTGGAAAAAATAATTTCTCAAAGCTTGGGGCGAAAAATTAAGTTTCACTGGACATTTGAGGGAAGATTAACAAATTTTGAACTTTTTTGTTTCCGGATAATTTATACTTTTTATGATTGGAGGTGGATACTAAGAGCTGCTGAAATGCTTAGCACCCCTTAGTAAGGGGTGATTTCTAGGTGTCAAAATGTTTAGACTATTCAAATATTGATTTTTTCAGTTATTATAAGCAATGAAAATTGATTCGAAAGTGCTCTTGAACTCTTCGAAAATGTCATCCCCTTTTGAGTGAGAAGTGTTGTGCGAGAACTACTAGGCCTAGTGATTTCACGTTCAAGTCACTCTGTGCCTAAGCATGTAGCTATACTTATTTTTAGTTTATTCCGGAAAAATGTCACTTCAATAATGTTGGTGGTTTTATTTGGTTTTCATTGCCACTGCACTAGACATCAGTGGCGTGCAGACTGCAGACTTGTATGGATGCCGATGGGTTGTTGACGTTGCCTCACCTCTCACTCTCCAGAGTTGCCCTCTTCCTCTACTCTCTCACTACCTTTACCTTGCCTTTGGCTTTTGCTATGCCAGTGTCTATAGCAGCACCGGTTTCCCCCTCCATATCCATTAGCTAGGTAGTGCTGCTGTCACCCCTCCTCGTTCAATTCCCTTCGGCATTCGTTTATTCTTTTTCTATAACCATTGCAGGTTTCACTGTGTATGTATTCTTCGGACAGCGGTTGGTTGAAAGCGGCGTTGCCAGTTTGTATCGGTTCTCTCACTCTCTCATTCTTTTTCACGCGCTCTCTCTCGCTCGTCCATCGACAGTTGCTGGTTTGTAGTTTGTAGTTGAGCCGGTCTGTTTTCGTTTCAGTCGGTTCGTGTACTCCGTGAGAGACGTTTGTATCGCGGTGTGATATTTGGAGGGGTGGGGAGTTTTTAGACGGAAGAGCCTGCCATTCACCCCTGGTGCGCCGGGCGCGGGTCCCCCCAGCGTGAGAACTTTGCACGGTAGCGTGCGCCCGCCAAAAAAACATCGTTACGAAATTCAAATTTTCATTATCTAGTGCTTTAGGTTATTAAAACGGATACATAACGCAAAGTTTAGTGTTGGATAAATTTCAAACCTTCAAATTCCTTCTACCAGTCAAACACGCAGTTTAAGTTCATCATTACTCCTCTTCTCGCGTATTCATTGGTGCAACAACATCCAGACAGTGAAATCGGTTTCTCTCTTTCATCAACATCTTCCTTGAAACCGGTTTCTAATAGGATTGATTCTTCGTGTGCTTGAGTTGTGATTTTCTGGTGTTGAAATGCAACTCTCCTCCACGCTTCTTTCATGATCTTTGTCCGTCAAGTCGGTTGGTATAATTGAAATAATGTTAATAATTTTGATACAAACATCGTTATGTCAAGATAAACAGTAGGAAGGGTCATTAGCCTATTATTTTTGAAAGGCTTCACCTCTACCTGAACCATTTTGACTATGACGTCATTTGGAGAATAGTATCCCAATATAATTAGATTATCATTAATATAGAATTTACTGTGACACAAAACCTATGTCTTTGGTTGATGGATAGACATTTGACAATGGTTGTAATGGACACGATAATTCTGCTTAAAAGAACTATTGCTAGTATTGATTAAAATCTTGAACAATTTGAGAACCACTCACTCTCCTTGATTTTATTATTAAGTGGAGTGCATAGTATAGAGTAAATAAAAGGAAAAGTAGATCCGCAGAAGTTCTATGCATGTTTTTTCACTGTTGAGTAAAGTGCTATATGCCATTCATGAAGAATGTGCAAATCAAGTAGTACTGGATTTGCTTGTACTCCATTAATTAATTATCAAGTCTGTTCTAACGAGCCTGAAGGGGAAAAATGACCATTTATTCTTTTTTATCCAGAGCAAAGCTTCTGAATTAAAATGATATTACAGTATTTGCAAGAATCTTACAAAATACCATTGCAGAAAAATCCAAGGTCTGGAGGACAAAGGATTTTCTTCCAGTAAAATCCTTGAGTCAACATTCACCCTACATACTAGGTGACTACTCTACTTCTTTTCTCTGAATTATTGATTTTTTCAATAGTCATACATTCAAAGTCTTCTTCTTCTTCGTTACATCTTTGTTCTACCCTCGTACGTTTTGTTCAAATGAGACCAGACTAGAAATATTTTTGCAAGTAGTATATGGGTCTATTGTAGTAGTATTCATGGAGGTCTTGCCCCCCTCAAACGCTAAGATTGCTTTTAATTTGTGGGAACGCCGAAACCTCATACCGATGCCTCAAATCTTGATTATAAAAAGCCGTGTAAAAGTTTATTAGCTATTCAAACAATATGGTACCTACTTTGAAATAAACAAAACTATCTTTAACTATGCAGTGGTCACTTGAATGTTTTCTGTGTGATATTTTAATCGCATTAGACTTGTGAAGTACTCGTACAACATTGTAGGTAGGATTATGTAACAGCTCAAAGCAAGGAAGTTAAACTTATTGCTTAATATATATTACTCGACACCTACCGTTTTTATTTTCCCAAAACTGTTTCGTTTTGTCTTTGGATTAGCAGTGTATTCAAACTGTTTTCACTACTAATTGGATCACAGTAAACCGAATTTTGAACTTAATTAGGCCTAAATGTATTGTCATTCTAACTTATTGTCGCTTGAATAAGTGTCATTTGAAAAAATGAAAAGATTCAACTGACGACCGTTACTGTACTGTATTCAAATACGAAAGCAATCCAACGGAAGTTATAAAACTACGTTAATATATTCCATATTAGGATAGCTGAGACCAAAAACAAAGACATTTATGACTAATTCAGCGAAGGGTCATTTGATATTCAGAACTTCGTGAACAGTTTTCAATTACAGATTTCTTCTATTCACAGATAAAGTAGTATTTTACTTGAGACTTTTTCATATTAAATAAATAATAAATATTATGAGTGCCATTGAGATCATTAAAACTATTAATCTATTATTGATTATTAAAGGAATCCATTCTCTAGTAAGTTAGATGTAGATAAATATAATAGATCGTTGTTTTATCACTGTAAATAGAATATAAAATTGCTGGTGAATTTCATTTCGCTCAATGCCTGAAATTTGTGCATCCGTACTAGGGCAATGGATTTAATAATTAATGACGGAGAAAACTCTAGACCTAACTGGGAACCAAACCCAGAACTTACAGGTGTTTCAGGTACGCTAACCACTACACCACGGTGGTCTGTTGTTTGGCGAAAATATGGGCAAAATTTGGGCCACTCAGTTGAAATATTGTACTGGACACCTGTGCAGTGAAATTAATGGAACCGTTTTCACTAGTTAGTTGTCAATAATTTAGGTTTTGATTGATTGTTGTTGGGAGTTGAGCCTTGTCATGAGCAACGGTGATCTGTCTAACGTGTTCTTTGTAATAATTGTTGAAATCATCATCGTGCTTTCCACGTCACACTCTCATTTAGTCAAAAGTGGATCACAAAGCTTAGTAGGTGCTAATGAGAGCTCGGTATTCAATAATTCACTGCAGCCCGTGTTGATAGAGCAATATTAGTAGCCTACTGTAGAAAGCTAGGAAGAATGAGTCACTGATTTTATAACTTCGTTTCTTTATTTCACATTGAGGAAACACGACAAATGCAGACTTCGTTATGTGTCATTCTCCACATGGCTATTCATGGCGGAAAATGTGATGTTAATACTACCGTGAATTTAGTAGTTTCATCATATTCGGGAAATAAGTACCCGAAATATTTAAATTCCAACTAATCACAAGTCAAAATTGCCTGTTTTTGTTTTTATGGCAGTTACATAACAAAGGTCACTTTGTGGAATACCCGACAAAACGTACAACCAACCAGCGAACACATAAGACCATTGGTCTTATGGGTTCGTTGCAACCAACATAATGTACCACTTGCATCGGTATTTACCTGGCAAGGATTTGACAATAACTTCAAGATATTTTTGATTCGACAAAACGTACCACTTGATAAACTTGAAACATTTTCCCGGTACATATTTTAAATACTCGATGTTAATAATTACTCTTTACTTAGTCACTTTTGTCTGATAATTTATTTTCAGTAGACTCACACAAAGTTATAACCGATTCCCTTCACACTTAATCCAAGCTTTGGACTGGCAAAGTGATTAGTATAATATTTTTATAATCGTTTTGACCTTAAATAACTTTGAAACTTTTCCGTTTCAACCATAGCTGATTTTAAGCAACTTAAACACAACATTGATTATTAGCATGCAGGAAAAGCCGATCTCTTCTTCCTATCAAGTGGTACGTTTTGTCGCATTGAAGTTGGTGTCAGATCCTTCCCAGGTAAATATCGACACACGTTATACGTTTTGTTGCGAAAAATCAGGTGTTACCTTTTTTCGGGACACCCATTTTGTGTGTACTCTTGTAGGCATAGAAAGAAAATGAGTGAAGGATGAGAGAAATGAGGAGAGTGTGAGAGAGATTGATTGATTGATTGATTGATTTATTTTTATGCAAGGTCTTGAGAGACCTATTGCATATCATTTACAAAAAATACAGTTCAATAAACAATAGCAGAAGATATTAAGAAAGCAAATTGACTAAACTAACTAAATAAGCTTTAACTAGATAAAGGTAATAACAAAAAATTGAAAAAAAAGAAGAGAAGTAAGTAGTAGTATGAACGAGAAGAGAAAACAAGAATGATAATGAATGATGAATGGTGATGAAGAATGATGAATAAGATAAGAACGACGAGGAAGAGAAATGTTCAGGAATGGCAAAAATCATTGATTGCGCTATAAAATAAAATCAGTTTGTAGACTTGCAATAAATACTGAAATAGAATTGGAATATTTTACGAACGAATAGAACTGTCATGAACTTATTTCGATGCCCTTTACAAGTTCTTTGTGCTGTTTTTCTCTATAAAAGACCTATTTTCCCTTTAGCTATAAACTATAGGCGAATCGATTCCGCTTGCCAAAAGCAATGCATTTTTACAGTTCAACTAACAGGAAAGTGAATAGTCTTCTCGGGTAAAGAACGTCAGGACAATATATTGGGATAGACATTTGTACTGTACAAAAAGTACACCTGTCTGCTTTATCTCCGTTAACGATAAAATACGCCAATGTTCGTGTGCACTATCTGCTAGTGTACTGGAGCATCTCTTGAGATCGTCAGATATCTGATGTTTCAGGAAATTGGAAAACGGAAAGCCCTGAGTGTTTGACTGTTGTGATCTTAGCAGATATATACAGAAAGTTAGTTGTTTCATTCATCGATATGGAATTAGTAATGAAAATGTGTTTCTTCTATAGGCTTCAGAACCTAATTACATATTTGTGATGAATGTAGCCATACCTAACCTAAGCCTGGTTGCAATATTTAGTGAAAGAGCCTAAAGTGAAAGAATGAGAGAACGAACTCTAAAAAAATATAGCATATTCCGTATAGCTTCACAAACGAGATCAACAAATCCCAATCTATCTTTTTCATATGTCTCTTGAATTTGATTTTGAGTATCAATCTAGAGAAAATAAACTCTAAAATTTTTACTTAGAAGTTACAAAAAAACAACTGGTACAACGTCAGAAATTAAAACAAAAATTGTTCAACTAAAATAACCGACATTACAATTCTGTTGTTCTCCCAGAAGAACTTTATGCCTGCGAAACCCTTTTCCAGATTAAAAATAATACCAAAACTGACCAACTACAAAAAATCGAAAGAAGAATCATTAGGCATAAAAGTTACCAAAAAGACGGTGCCTGGAGAATCGCTACAAATGAAACAGTTTACAGTAATATAGAGCCATTTATCAGTATCATGAAGAAACGAAGGATTTCCCATTTCTTCCATGTACTCAGGATGCCCGATAACAGAACCTTAAAACAATTAGTCATGGGGAATATAAATAGAGGAGCCCAAGGAATTTATGTTTCACAAACTTTAAAGGATCTTCAACAAATTGGTCTGAAAATCGGTAATGCACATTTTACAAACAAATAAGTTTAACATTGAAAGACCAGAAAGACAAAGGACAGTGAAGGTTACAGATGAGATCACAAAGCAACGATCTGATAGGATGAAGGAATATTTGAGAAAGAAGTTGGAATCTAAGCTGATGCGAAGAGGCAGAAGAAATTGAAATATTGACTGAAGTGGTCCTATGTGGCCTCAAAATCATTAAAAAACAAAAAAAAACTGACTAACTACTTACACAATGTAGGAAAATAATTGTGGATGTTACAATGAATAATGAATGATATTACTGTATTATAAATAATGAATTCTAATAGAAATGAATTAATCTAAACTTTGATATGGTCTTTTGTGAACAATCTGAGAACTTTGAGGGCTCTACAGATTCAACTTTGCACATTAAGTTGAAGTTCAAATTTACATTTGTACATAAAGTTAACGTAACAATGATAAAATTTCGGGGTCTGAAGTAATTTCTACCATTTTCTTACATTTTAAGAAAAGCGGCCTAAGTGATTGTACTTAATTCGATGTTCATTACTTGAACCTGTATAGTGTATATGCATTACTTTTGAATTGATCCATTTCACTGTCGTGGGAAAAGCTACTCATTTTTTTGAGCATTGTCTTACTTCTGTAGGTCTAATTGTCTGGCTTCTAATAGTTCATTTGTCGGTTCTCACGCTGAAAGTCTTTTTCGACCGCGTTCTTTATTATTCGAATCCTTTGATTTACACAAACAGTATGTGAACCTGAATGCATTCGCACGTTTACTATCATTTAATAGCAGTTCTCGTATAGTAGGTAAACTTATCCAGAGGATACTGGGCATGATAAGCTCTGACTAAAAACTTATCTCTGACGTAATCCTTGACTTTGTTCTAATTGGACTCATTATGCGGAAAGTTCATGACAAAGTTTCTTTTGTAGTTGAGGGCAAGAATTATTTTCTAATTCGACTAAGTTGGAAACTTGATTAAACTTTAGTACTTTGAATAATTGCTTGAATGGCCATAGATTTTCCTAAGGAATTCAATATTGTGGGACGTGTTCTTAAAAGCTTGATTAAGTTTGGATTGACCTTCATCTTTCCTAAACTACTCCGCTTTTGCTGCAAAAACCTGCAGCATTTCATTACATTTTTTATGTTTACGATTTTTCCTCCTAGTTTTTGTTGTAAGGGCACCGAGACATATTATATTATTATTGGTGAAAAATTGTTCATTGAGAATTGGCAATTCCTTCAGGGATCTGACCTGGGACTCAAAATACATCCAAATTGTTTGGATCCTGTTAATTTTCATGCTCACTAAAGGTATATTTTATTAATGATATTGTGGTCCAAAGTTATTCAAGTTATATGCCTTTGCTTGTATTCTTGGGTAATTTTTGCAATGATGAATTTCACAGCTTGTATTTTTACAGCCCTTGTAGAGAGTCCTTTCCACGTTGTACTCAACCGGAGTTCCGCAAAATTGTTATTTCATCCTCATAATTTAATTAATGTATATTTTTTTGCAGTCAGTTCCTCATTTATTCAATAAGATCCCTCATTCATTTCTCATTTTCTCAACAGAAATAAAGTTGTGTAGAATCTGGGAAACAAGATATATTGCCGTGGAGTCACATGTCTGAATCCATTTAATAGAACAGCTTTTCTATCGTAAAGATCTCTGATAAAAATATTACTATACTGCTAGCAATATTGCTATATATTTCACTGTGTATATTGATAAGGGTTGTAAACAAAACGTTATCGTTAAAGTGGGTCAGTCTCAGCAGTGTTGGTAGAACTGAGGGATGACGGTTATAAAAGGGGGTTAATGGTGGTAGCATTGATTCAACTAATATCTACCCTATATTTTGGTTTCATTTGAAGATATGTGCTAAACGTTCATTCATGGTTCAAAATATTTATTTACCGCGCCAACGCATATTACTGAACCCAACCATGCTCCATAATACAAAAATATCGCGTGAGATTAGGAAATATAATGTTTATTACAGAATTTTCCCTTATTAGTTGAATATGGCTATGAAGATGAAATAGTGCAACGTATTTTTGAGTAATGTGCGTGTATGTACATTGTTTTTGAAAACATGCTTCGAAACACAGGACATTGAAAACAAATAATGTCGGGAAAATAGTAACTGTACCAAAGATTTGGCAGTATTCGACACATATGAATATCAAAATATTTGTTATTGAGAATGAGCTTTAATCAAACCAGAATGCAATATTGATTTCTTCCTGTTGCTAGAAATTTTATCTGAAAACTGATCAACTCCTGTACTAGGCACTCTCAATAGAAGAATTATATATATTGGAAGCTATTACTATATTGGTCATACATTAATGAAGTTTCGGGCTTGTGCCAAATTCAGCATGTGTTCTTTTTCAGACACAAGTGGGGGATTCTCAGACATACATATTCTTTGCGGAGGGTGTAGATTTCTTATAGAAAAAAAAAAACACCAGCTGCTGGCTGTTCCCAACCGAGATGACTCCCAGTGAGTTAACGTTGGTAGAATAATATTGGTGAAACTTAGGTTTCAACTTGTTAAGGATGGTTATGCAAAATGAAATCTTGATATAATGTAGTTCAATACAGGTGAACTCCCGTATAAAGAAATCAATTACCTCGGCCCTAATTCGTTGTAGAGAGGCATTTTTAATGAGAGGTCGTCTTGTCAAGATTTCAATGTCAATGGATACCAAAAACATTCTTTATGTACAAGATTTCGTTATCTGGAAGCTGTTTATACATAGGCTCGACTGTATTATTGTGATTCAATAATAATGAACTGATGAGCCAAGGTGGTGTTAAAATAAATTTGTTATCTTTAATAATCATTCATATTTTTTTAAATTCGGCAGAATGCTATTCACACTATATTTCACACCTATTCACACTATATTTCAATTTTGAACATAGTCATAGTCAACGAAATTTCTCTTCTCCGACTGCATTTCGTCTCAAAAATTATTCGCGTTTCTTTCAAATCGTAGCCTTACTCGGCTAGCATGTTTGACAGTCACGACTCGTTCTAAAGCACCTGGAACGTGACATCCCGCCATCATCCTTGGGTTGATATTGGCATTTTTCTAGCAACTCGTGCTGTCGACAATAATGCAGTATTCTTAGTATATACGTATATAATAACTTATTCACGGGGTGTAGAATAAATTACGGAGGCTGTAGGAGTTACGCGCTATGAAGTAAAACCGCTCTACGAGCCTTTAGAAGAAGAACGGTTCGAGTGCAAGTGAGAGTATTCCAGGCTGAAGAAATGAGCCGGGGAGATCTGGCTAAAATGTAAATTAGGCGAGTATGGTGGTTGTATAAATCCTTAGCAACTTGTATTCGTCTGGAATGAAATCCCACGTGCTTGAGACTGGCATCTGTGCATTTATCTTTCCGCCTAATATCTTTGTTATGTTGTTCTATGCATGTTGATATAAGTTCAATACTGCCTGCTTGTTGTGTCATCTTGTTGGTAGTAGAAACGGTCGAATCTCGGCAGTTGAAGATTTTGAAAAATATAGTGGATCGTGAAACTCATTGCGCCATTTTTGCTGGAAGTTTGCTTTCATTGTCAACTTAAAGATAAATCTTCATTGATTCACTCACTAGCTACGAGAACACAGTATGAAGTTGAATTTTGGGATTGTGAACTTGATATTAGTTCAGATAAGTGACTACACTGTAGAATAAATTATAAAAAGGACTCTGGTGATATAAAAAACTGTTGTAAAAAGTAGAGCTTTGCATAGACTCTTGTAAAATTATTTACAGATAAAATTATTATTAAAAATTCAAAGCGTGATAAGTTAATCATTGCAATAAAGAGACAATGAAATGAACTCAAAGTAGATACTCCAGTATACAAGTACTTTGGTCAGGAAAATCGTATAGCAATTTTTTCTCAACGGATTCTTATGCATTTTCAGGCGTTGAATCCGAATCTAAACTTTGGCACCTCAAAAAACGCGTCCTTCATGAGATATTTCCAAGATGGTGGAAAAATTCTAGAGCAATAATTGAAGAATGATTATTTATTGTGTGTGATTTTTTGAATCTGAATATGTTATTTTATTCTCGAAAAATTCGGATTTTTCAGATATTCCCAATATTGCGGATATCAAAAACTGGCTTTTTCAGGTTTTCAGTAAAATAATAATATCTCGAGAAGGAAGAGTTATTCGAGGTGCCAGAGTTCAGATTCGATAGCGCCTAACACTATGCTTTGGAATTACAGCGAGTGCCTTGA
The DNA here is from genome assembly GCA_948455865.1 of Conomelus anceps. Taxonomy (NCBI): domain Eukaryota; kingdom Metazoa; phylum Arthropoda; class Insecta; order Hemiptera; family Delphacidae; genus Conomelus; species Conomelus anceps. The sequence continues at coordinate 33,675,358 of OX418220.1, forward strand.
CCCAATAAAAATATGAAGTACATTGGGGGGGGGGGGGGCATTTGACCCCTAACGTCGCGGCCCCCTTCCCTCTTCAACGGTCAATCACACTTCAACGAGTGATAATAGTAGGCCAGTACTGTACTCAACATTAGTTACAGTTAAGATTCATAATGAACAATAATTAATGTTAATAACTGTTTTAAGGGATGCACTTTATTTTTATGCCTTATTGTCGTATTTTAATCACTGAATTTTATTGTAAAAAAGCTCAATCAGTAGCTCATAAAGTTATGAATAATATTCACTGTTCTGAAGCAGGATGGCAGGATTGATAGAAATAACGTAATCCATTACAAGTTATATTTACTTATTCATTTAACTAAAATACAGTCAATGTGAATACAACAGGCTATTGCCCAAAACTGCTTTCTACAAAATTTTAAAGTAGAATCAAAATCTTAGGGTAGGTTGCTGTTTCACTTGAAATTTCACCTTGCAGCTCAATAATTATTCACAATCACTAGTCTTTTGCAGATAAAGAATATTAATTTTTCCATTTTAAACAAAGCACTATCACAGTCCGAAAAAATTATATAATTTGGAATTTTGACTGGGTATTATGTAATATATTGCAACCGTTGAAATTTAAATTTGTAATGTACACGGTGATTTGTCTAGTAATGTACTTGTACTTGACCTTGTTTAAGATCACGTTAATGAAAAAGCAGAAGGTAATGGCAATCTATAGTTAGGAGCCATCCACAGGTGACTAGTCGGTGAGTGGTGAATGGTAGTGTTGCCTAATGCCTACTACCAGGAGTGGAATGCTCAAATGCCAGTCAACACTGGAAATTCCAAGCGATCCTGTTAATTATGTACATACTGTATGTCGTGCTAATCAATAGTCACATGGGACTCGAACGAAGCATTGATGAATTCCAGGCACAGAATGATATTTGCAGTGAAAGCGCCACTGTGCAATATTCCACTGGCAAAGCGTTCCCATTCCGATTTTCCAATTAGTCTCGGCTCTAATTATTAAACTGTAAATACAATTATGAAGTCGCTAAGGGAGTGACTTTTGTGTGATCTGTTCCCAGCCAAGTTTTAATCCCGACCGCCGTGTGTTGCTTTGAAAATTTGTCATTGAAATTCAATATTCCATTTAACTGTGTGTTCTAAATTTTTTCGACTTGAATTCACCCTTGACCTTTCAACGCTTTACTTCAAAACTGCAATTTTATTACAATTAAATTTGAAACTTTAAAAGGAGTTGATTATTAATCAAGCAGCTTCCTATTGGTTCCACATCCAACCTGTAATTTAATTACAGTTAAATTTAATCTGGAAATATATATAGGTGAATATTAATTATACAACTTCTTATTGGCTTTACATCGAACGTGATCTAGTTTCTAATTAACTAGTTTCTAATAATCTAATATTCAGCTTGAAAAGCATGTGCTTGTCCCACACCTGGACATTCTAGTACTATTTCTGTCATTCTGTATTTCGTGTTCATCTCTTCACATTCTAAAAAAGATACCTGCTTTTATCATATACCAACAACCATATCATATAATCAACAATAATTAATGTTAAAACTGTTTTACTATGGGTAGGCTTTACGTGCAACGTTTAGTTTTACCAAAATTTTAAGTGACACTACTTGGATAGACCAATTTCTTTTCTGTCGGAATTATTAAAAAATAATTGATAAAATCAACGTGCAGAAATGTTAATATTGTTACATACGATGCATGTAACGATTGCGTTACATAAGATAACATGTTATGAGAACAACAATAATGAACAATACAATTACAATAACTAATTATTATAACTACAAATCGATGATGTATTATTTACAATAAAAATAAGAGCTGAACATTTTAAAATTTTATAAACCAAGCTCACTTATTATTATTTTTTTATTTCTAGACCTTTTCCAACAAATAAGACTCAATTCCCTTTTTCCTGAGTCCAAAAACTGAAGTCTTGTCATAGATTATCCAATACCACAGAATAACCGATTATGGTACTATGGCACTTGATAATAATTTATACTTTAGTATTATGTTCACTTGACATACGATGTTTGAATCCCCAGTTTCTTCATAAAAAATTGATTTTTAGGCCAGTGATTTTCAAACGGCAACAAGGAATTTGTGAAATTGTGTATGGTGACAAAGTTGAGATAGTGGGAATAGTTTGAAAGTGTGAGTTATGGGAACTACCACATCCACCCATGAGCCGTTGGAAAGACGCCAGGGAACCAGCTTCAAAAGGCATGCAAGTCTACGGAATACTAAGGTGGGCATCAATGTCAATATTCCTCTCTTTTTCTACCTTGGAGAGGTTTTCTCTCTCATTCATTATTTCATTTCCATGCATTTTAATCACGACTTGTTTGCATGAACTTATGAATGTTTGCTTCTACGGTAATGCATTGATGAGTTCTTCATGTCTTCATTTGCATTATTCACAAGGCATGTATATCTGTTTCTTTTCATTCGTCAGTAGATTCTCATATTACATGATTATATATCTATGATGGTAGTGACCGTTTTTATAGCATGATACTGTAGTTGGTTGCAAAGCAGCATGGAAACCTTCTTGAAGGGATACAGGCATGGCGGCCAGTCCATAGTCCAAACGTCCAGAGTATAGAAGAGTATTTAACGGAGTTGAATTTCTTTCATGTGACATTTTTGTTACACATTACATGTGCCTATTTCTATTTCTAATTTTATTATACATGCTCTTAGATTCCTATAATATTCAACTCCAAGTACCTATGTGATCATAAAATGAATCAATTTAAAATAATGTGTGCAGCTTACAAATCCATTTTACAACAGATGTGGTAGATTTATTTTCACTTTTTATGAATCGCATGCTGTAGTGTATGTTCTGGTCTACCTATAGCCTCACTAGAGCACGGCAGTGGTCTTTAATTTCTCTAAATTCATTACTTTAATTACTCTAATGTTGCGGTAATTGCTCTTATAGTATTTTGTTAATATTCTTAGAAAAATTGGGGGAAAATATAGAGTAAGAACAATTTTATGTTCGCTGTCGTGGCTTAAGCCGCGTCTCCACCAACCGAACATCAATTAATCAATCAAATTCTTTATTCATTATTGCAAATTACAATATGAATTGTGAGATAGTTTATGTAATACAACATGATTAGACCTATTATTACAAACAAATATTATGAAAATAGACAATTTCGCCTTTACAGTCTAAATTTCAAAAATATTGTCAAAAGTATGTTATTCATAGTAGTTTATCAAATGCCGTCTTTGTGCCAAGCATAAAACTCATCAATAGAGTAGGGGCTCATCTCTAACAGGTATCTTTTTAGTTCTCTCATAAAAACCTTTCCTTCCTTATCCTTGATGCTCAGTGGTAGGCTATTGAAGAATTTTGCACCCATGTAAGACGGTCTCTTTGTGAAGAATTTCGTTCTATGTTGTCGAAGTGCTTAGGTTTTACTGGATCGAGTATTGTAGGAGTGCTGCAAATAGTTTTCATTCTTGCTCCTAATCACCATTATGCATTCCATTATAAATACACCATAGATTGTCATTATTCTCAAACATTTGAATTTACTACGTACTGTCTCTCGGAAGCCCAGATTCAGTATAATTCGTATAGCCTTCTTTTGCATGACAAATAATTTCTTGAGGTTAGAGCTTGATGTTCCTCCATAGAGACTTATTCCAAAAGACAGATGTGAATGAATGTAGGCAAAGTAGGTAGTCCGCAATGTGGCCTGATCACAGTAAGTGGACAGTACTCTGAGTGAATAGAGACCCAAGTTCAACCTCCTCAACACACCATCCACATGCAAATTCCAAGACAATCGGTGATCTATTGTCAGCCCGAGGAATTTAGAGTTTGAAGAATCCAGAAGTTCATGGTCACCAATCCTAAAACCACCTCTGCAACCAACCCGCAAATTTCCAACCGAAACATTTATTGCTTCACATTTATTAGGGTTTACCATTAAACTGTGCTCATTGAAGAAATTGTACAATTGCAGTAGAGCACCATTAACGTTCTGTACCAACTCCTCTCTATTATCACTAGCCACATTCAGTGTGGTGTCATCAGCATATATACATGCTCGGCGAACAGTGTTCGCTGGAATCATCTGATGTTGCCGAACATTGTTTGGTGTTGGTTTGGTGTGGACCTGTGGACCCCTTTTCGAACATTATGATCGGTGTGTTGTTGGTCGTCACTGTTCGCTCACAGACCGAACATTTCAATTGAACTCACGAACATGTTCGGTGTCCCATATGTTTAATGTTTGTCCGTTTTTTGTATTCGCCAACAATGTTTGACAGACATGTTCGGTAGGTGGAGACGCGGCTTTAGTGAGGCTACAGACAGTCCAGAACATACATTACAGCATACGATTTATAAACAGTGATAATCAATCCACCACATCTGTTGTGAAATGAATTTGACCGCATCTGTCAGTTTCGTTTTACAATTAACATTGGAATTCGACAGTTTCCTCATAGCTAGAAACAAATTCGGTCAACTTAATTTAGATAGGCTACTATTTCCGATCTGTTTAATGATTTGCCTAAAAACTGATTAAAATGCCCACAATATCAAAACTACTCCCTTGACAAACACCATATCAGTAACATGAGAAATAATAATCAATTCTGTGGGATCCAGAACCAGAAGAGAAGTTAGCTATAATAATATTTTAGCTTGTCTCAGAAACAGCTAGTTGTGAAAGTTGCTGCTTAGCTGCCATGCTTGAGCAATCGTGATTTACATCTATAGCAAAACTACAACTACAGCTACTAGCGCACTACGCAGCATTCTTTACCAGATGTTTGTCAATACGATGCCAGCCAGTCATCAGCAATGACTGGACGGACACACCCATTTCATTCAACACTCGAATTACACAGCAAAATACCAATTGCTAACATTAAAATAAAATACTTTGATAAAGTACAATTTATTTTACATCACATACACAATGTAGCTCAAATGATTTATGTCTTATTCCTCCGCGTGATCTTTGTTATTTAGAATCTGATTGCATTTTAAATAAATATTTGGAATATACTTTAAAAAAGAACATGAAATCTCCCGACACACCGGTTGGAAATCTTTGATATATTTTCATCGTTTGTCATTCTGTCTAATTTCATCTGTTGCTTTTTACTTTTGTCTCTTCATTCCTTCCCCAAGTTTTATTATTCAAGCTAATGTTTTGGATTTCTGTTTCGTATGAAATAATCATAAAACCATACAAAGAAGCCTTGAGCTGGACTGGACAGTCTTTTTTTATTAGCGTTGCACTTCTTCAATTTAACAGCCATCAGCCAGGATCGTATCGTTGACGAGTGGTTTTTTGTCGTTCTGTAGCTCTTCTGTAGGTGCCAGCTGACCTTGAATAGGCGAGTGACCTTTTCCTTCTTGCGCATGCGCATACTAGGGAGCATTTGCATTGACGGGGGTGTCATCTTTTACATAAAAATTATATTATTATATTCTCTTCTGCTTTTACATCCTGACTCTTCTTGCTTCAGCTTCCTTTGTTCGTTGCTGAAATGGAAAATATAGAGATTTTTATCCTTTGGTTTGACAACAGGTTGGATCGTCATTCTTCATATATCATCTACAGTACTACGTAGCAATAAATTATTACTAGTACAGTAATTAATAAGGTCTCACAACACAGTACCGTATTATTTATAAATGTTTTGATTGAATAGCTGGAAATACAATCACAAATGAAGAATTATTCATTTTTACATATTTAATATTATATTCCTGCAAGTAGAAATGAAACATTCTTTTTTTTAAATATATACAGTTGTAGGTTGTAGTGATTGAATATAGTAAAATACGGCGCCTTTTATCATGTGTAATGATTAAATTTCGTTTGAAGATGCCTCCACCAGGTAAGGATTGTGCAATGAATGATTGGTGTAATATCATTATAGCACCTATTCTCCCTCAATTTCCACATCCAACCTTACCCTATGAATGTGGGAATTGTGTAAGTCAGGGCGCGCAACAGAAGAGTGACTTCTCGATTCAAACGTCTTTTTATATTTTTTTAGCAGTGACTTGAAGTTTCGTAATATCAGTTTTTGTCATTTATGACACAGTATTGGTATATACAGCGGGCTGTTTCCCAACAAACATCAAAATAGTAAAACAGCTTTAACATGGTTAGGGGGGGATACGATTGTTTTGGTAATGGTTCACCTTTGCAAGTTTGGGTTGGTGATTATATTATGATCCTTAAAAACAGAAAATATGCTACATTATTTACTGTAGTTCCAATATCTGTGCTTTAGGTGACGTTACATACATGTCTTAATGTGATTGCTACATTGTATTCAGCATGTGCATGTCAGTCTATTTATCATGATGTGTCGTCTGTTTATTACCTGAGCACTAGTGTCATATTTGTCGCCTTGACATACATGATACTGATGATAGTCCACTACTATTCTGTTGCGTGAGGTTTGCCGTTATCATGTCTCTCATTCTTAGTGTCCATCATTTGTCAACTAAACATTATTCTTCATTAGTAGATGAATTATTGAAGTTTCCCACGTATTCGTGGTATTCATGGTTTTAGGTTCTTCGCTCATGACAATAATTTACAACTACGTTTTATTTGTATTTTCTTATTACTTATATTGTAATACATTAACAACATATGAACATATACAATACTGTAGTTAATTTCATAAATAAGTTCATCGGTCAAAACTCGATCTTTGAGGAGATTGTGTAGACTAGAAAGAACTTTCAGACCGCAGTGGTTGTATAAGAACTGTAGACAAACAATGCTTATTATGACCAATGCTTATATGAAGTTCGAAGCAATGCAGTAATACAGTTTATCCTTTTCGAGTACAAATTATGATCTTTATTTCATCCTAAACTTTGTTTAATCGAAATTGTTAATTTGGATAGTCATCTCAGATGAAATTGAAAATTGTGGATATGAAAACATACTAGAAATGGAAATCGAACCAGAGACCATCAGGTTAGTAGACAAGTACACCATTTCATATTTTCTAAAACTCCTTGTTTATAGATTTATTCAAACAAGTAGCCTATGTTTATGACTGAACGTAATACAGTTTTGAAACCCACAAACAAGTTTCATGTAGGAATACAATCAATTTTATAAATTGAAATTATTGATTAATAGCTGTACTGCATTCCTCAATAGCAAACCGGCCCAGCAGGCTGTTTGCTGAAAAACCAGCTCTGAAAAATTTAAATCGTTGATAATAATTTAGACAATCAGCCTATTGTAACAACTTTCACCTGTCGAATCGAATTTCTGGGATTTCAATGAATGAATACTAACCAGACTTCGTGTATTTTTTCGTAGGATACATGATTCATCTATGTTATTCATCGTTGATACTGACGTCAGAGGGACTGTAGACATGTATACCTCTGCAAGCCGTGATGTCACTATTTGATTTATTCATGAGTTTTCCGGAAAATACAAATCCGAACAACGTCACTTGTTGAGTAGCTCAATTTGCAGATGCTAATGTGAAGTCGCCTCTGCCATTTCAATATTTACCTATTCATGTGCAATATTTTTCTGTAAAACGTGCATTATTATTGGATGGTAAGATTGTTGAATAATGTTGGTTTTGACTTGACTCGAGGCTATGGGTGTATGTTCGACGATAACTTTCGTATGCTTTGACCAATCAACGTCAAATTTTGAACACATATTTTTCCAAACTTTATACAGATTGAGTTCGTTGGTCAATACAATTGGCCTACTCCTTCATCTTTTATTGTATTGTCTATAGTTTCTTTGTACTTATGTTATTCCAGTCAGCTGCTTGCTAAAATCAGATTTCACATTTATGATGAATGAATTTATAGATCAATATTAATTAATTTGGCATAATTATCATTTACTTAGTAATCACTTGTTATTATACTTAATTAGAATATTAGAGATGATTTGTTTCTCTCAAACAAATATGCTATTATTATGATGATAACTTAATCAATATGAAGGCTCAACCAGATGAATAAAAAGGCCCGTGGGCTATCTTGTAATCTGATTCCAATTGCATATGATGGAGAAGCTTATTTCAAGAATCATATGTTTCCAAAAGAAGAATCCCTTCTCTCAATTTAAATATCCTTCAAATGCAAGCAAATTTTGAAAATCCTCATACATACATCGCTGGGTATTCCAGGAAGATCCATGCAAGATTTCATAGAATTTGTTCCATGCGTTCAACTATTAATGCGTTACAGACAAATGCAAACCGGTCGACTTGAAACAGAGACCTCTCTTCGTTCAATCCGTAATTGGGCTATTTTCTCTCTTTTTCCAAAATGAGAAAATAAGAAATTTTGTGTGAATTGGGGGCAAATTTCTGGAACCTCCCCCTTGGTGACAACACCAGCACTAGATAGAATTCACTTTGACCCACAATGTGGGTTAAAGTAGAAGGATTTATGTCCGGAAACGCTCAAAATGCTGTTTTAGAGAGGTTATTTTTCATATTTCTTTCCGGAGGAGGACACCCGGACCCCCCCTTTTTTATGGAAGAGTCAAACTTATCATCATTATTGCGAGATAACCTCTCCTTAGCAGTATGAGCCCAGGGTTCATACAAGCCGATTCAATGTGCATGCAAGTTTGAGTTGGTGATTTGAGATTATGACATTTGATATATTTTTATTTTGTGAAATACATTCACTTGAAATATTTACAGTGTAATAAGTAGCATGAGTTGAAGAAATAGTTATTGGTTGAGTTTGCAGAAAGTAAGTCATAAAGTTATCTAGATTTCGACATTATTATAGTCAAAATAATAAAGTTTATCAAGTAACACATTTTTCAAGGTGTATTACATCAGTGAGGATTGTTAATAAGGTGGGAGGGGGTTTATAATGAAGTCGAGAATAATTTTGAAGGTATAGTATATTTTCTTTGATGTTGGAGAAGGGGGGATTCTCTGACAGACCCCACCTCCTTGAGAAATTTCTGGCTACGCCTATGATGTAGTAATGCACTACACAGTAATATAACCTAGAAAATGTAACCGGAACATTGAAGTGTTTTTCATTATTTCTATTTCAAGCATATAAGTTTCCTCTGAATTTCTTTACAAACGTCTTAAAGACCAATAAAAAACGTTTTTAACGCAAGAATAATTATTTACTACTCACCCTCCTCACAACCGTCACCATTTCATTATTAAACATAAAAATGATTAATTATTGGAAACCTTTCCTTGATTGAGCATGGAACTCCAGTCGACCGGATCACGTTTCATGGACCATGAAATTGTCAAGGTCATTACAATCCTTGAACGGTGTCGCTCCTTGTATCGTAATAACATGGCGAACGAAGTATTCATCTAGAACGGATGGATGCAAATAATGCTCTTTTCAGTCGCTGGAAAAGGATGTCCATTATGTTGAAATGATCGTTGTTCCGCCTTCTTCTGAGTGTGGCTGCAGCTTCCTGTTCTTTTGCACAATCCCTTTACTATAAGAAGCATTTTTTAAAAGAAGGGCAAAACTGAAAATCGGCTTGTCAGAAATTTTTCCAGAGAATCGGCTGTTGTACTTTTGTGGTAGTGGCGCTAGTTCCATTGAGTGTAGGATATAAACTATATATTCTATACTCAGTGACTGACTCTCTACACTCCTGGAACGGGGAACAGCTGTCCATAGCTTTGCAGTTGTCCTCCCGAAGAGCAGATGAGGATCAGCCCTTCTCACATCAGAACAGCTGCGCTCTACCTTTTCAAGGCTACTGCCTCAAATGTATTGTCGACCGCTGCTATGTGTACTCCACATCTTCTACCTGCGAGCACAATACTCTTCCTCTTCCTCTTGTACTCCGTCCATTTACCGTGTTCTTTTCCAGTTTTCAGCCTACAAAGAGCCCAAGAATGTCGGATGTCTTTCTGTGGTGTTCATTGTTTTCCCTCTACAATCATTTAATCATTTCTGTTCATCCAAATTAACAAAATAAACATAGATTTACTTTGTCTCATTTATTGGAAAATTTTCGAAGAAATGCATTTCTAATGCATTGCATTGAACTTTATTCTTCACTTGCAATTTGTTTGAATTAATAATTAGTATTGGTTCATTTGTGCAATCATATCTGTATTTGGTTTCATCCAAATTAATAATTAAGTAATAATATTAATTTATTTCCTTCAGCAAAATCATACAGTAAACATAACTCAACTTTGTCCAATTTCTTGGAAAACCTTTTTAGGACTGCAATCTCTTTGTTCACAATGCTAGGAAATTGATTCTTCAATTGTGAACTGTTTCAATCAATAACGATATTGTTCAGTAAAATGGGTGTGGCTTCCATTTAAAATGCAATTGCATTTACAATTAATTGGAGTATTCAAATTTATTGTGAATGAATGCCTCGCAAAGTAAAATAAGAAAATTTCGAAAACAAAACAACATAATTTGTTTGAGAAAAGACCTGCGGTCATTATAAGGATAAGGTGTATCACTGTTTTAAAATAGGTGTAGGACAAATTGTAATTTGATTGAGAATTAGAATTAAGTCAGTTAATAATCATAATTCTAATCAATTGAAAATTTGAAAAAATAGAAAAACAATTAAATAAATCTAAACAAATAAATGAAAGTGGTATTATAAAATCAGTTTTTCTAAAGCATTTTCAGGACAAATTTCTGTGCTTTTTCTGTTGAATCCCTTTAAAAATGTATAATATAGTATTGGGCTGAAACTTATGTAATAACTAGGGAAACTATTGTTAATGATCATGAGAAAATTGCGAAGCAGGTTACTATAGGGACCGTGAGAAAGAAATTTCAACCCTCACCCAGAGATCAACCATTTCAAGGTTCAATACCAAGAGAGGGTGTTTCACCCCTTGTGAGGTGGGGTCGCTACTTGCGTGTTCAGGTGTGATGTGTTGATCGGCGTGGAGGTTGGTGTCTTGAAAAACACCATTATAGTATTTCAAAATATCATATTTTGATTGAGTCTTTTGGTGACTGAAGAATATTTAAAAAATAATTCTTTAAGTTTAAATTCAACAATTTTTCTGATCTAAACTAAACTGATCATAGAGTTTTGATCAGAAAAGCTTATATAAACTTTAGAATTCAAAAAGGTTTTGTTTTCAAAAGATGGGAGCCTTTAATTCCTGACAAGTTCAGCATTAATTCAAATACAAAAAAAGTTTTAGTATTGTAGGCTTAAGTCTTTTTTTAGTCTTATAATTTTAGTAGCCTCAAGGGCATAGCCAAGGGGTTAATCGGGTCCGGACTCCCCTCCCCCCGCCCCATTGGCGATGATAGAATGCACTTTGACCCATAATGTGGGTTCAAATAGGAGGAATTAAGTTCAGAAACGCTCAAAATGCGGTTTTAGAGAGGATATTCAAATTTCAATTTTCAAATTTCTTTCCGCAAATATTGTCATTCAATATTTGTCATTTTTGAATGAGTTTTTCAACTGCATTTTTTCTTATCCTGTGTACTAACTCTCTTCTATTTCATTTTAGTACAACAAAATTTTAAGATTTGAAGTACCTAAACCAAAACATTAAAAGTATCGTATTACTGAATTATCTGGCCAATGGTGTACTAGACTATAACTAATTTTTCATAGCTAAAATAACACTGTAAAAATTGTAATAACCCATATTAGTTAAGCTATAAGCACAGTTTATAGATTCAGAGCTTGGAAACACTAACCTGATGTCTAAGCTGCTCACAGCTGGACAAATCACGAAATCAAGCATTTTGAAACTTGAAGTCATTAAATACAGTAAATTGGTCGTGAAAGTGCTGGCTTCAACTAAACAGTTGCCAGTGAGTATAGTATTTTGTTAGTCTAGAATTGGCATTCTACCACAAAATGAATACACTTTCACTGTTAACTCGTGCTGATTAGTGAACTGCATGATAGCTTGACAAGCTTGTTTAGCGTATGTTTGAAATTCATTAATGTTGGCAGCTCATATTAATTTATCATTTAAAATGCCATTATACCATGTTTATTTTCAAAAGATGCATAATTGAAGTTTTAAGAACTGAAAAGCAACACCAATCCTCAATTTTATTACTCTGTTGTTTTCCTTGACTCCTCTATTACATCTAAAATTCAAATTCTATTCTGTTGGATGTGTTATCATTACTGTCTAAGGAGTCTAAGCAACTCAGTGTTGAAAGTACTCTATTTAAATACAACCAAATTGGAACGGGTGGGTTGCAATTACCCAGTGCTTCGATTACACAAGGTGACAATTCCACAAAATAAGTCAGCTGCTTTCAAAATAGAGCCCGGTCGCCTCAGTTGCCAAATAATATAAAACTTTGATTTCAAAAAATCTATAATTTAACTACTGATTTATGTAAAAAGACATCCCTAACATTTTTTGTCTTCACTCGAAAAACCCCGTAGGATTGGTGATTTTTGAGGAAATTCAAAGTTTTCGCCAGCATCGTTACAGTTGGAATCAGGATACATGAATTCGAATCTTGTTCAAGCTTTTACATTGTCATCTTTCACCTCATTACCCATTCACAAGTCTCAAGACTCAACATGTGGACATCATCCGGTAAGAAAAATATGAAATATATCATTTGATTCCTTGATATGAATTTTAGCTGTACTGAAGTGAAGTTAGAGTTCAAATTGACTGATAGGGGAGATTAATTTGCACCAAACGGAATATTTTTAGCTTTCTAAGCGTCCATGGATCAGAAATGTTTAGTGAACTCCTTAACATTATTTACAAAGTTCCCTTCCAACTTATAAATATTACATCAATATTAATATTATACTGGCGTGTTCAAACTAGAAAAAGCATCTCCTTTCTCAATCGATACTTTGCTATGGATCCGTCACTAGTAATGATCCTTGAGGGGGTATTTTCAAACCACACTTTAATAGAACAGTAGCCTATTAGCATAGAATAAGGAAATCAATGTTTGATGGTTGGTCTATGGTATTAGTGCCACTAAAGCGAGTATTTTTCAATCGTATTCTCCTGAAAATATTTTCTCGGTTCATATCCCTCCAGAAAAAAATCTGGGCTACCCCTGTCACTCACAAGTATTGTGATAAGATGTGAGTAATATCTAGTTTGTGGATGTGTAGTCTATACAGATCAGAATGCACATCATCTATCAGTATCTCGGAACGGACTGAGAAAGCTATTGAAAAATGTTCTGCTTGCTTGTAGAATGTCAGCACTGAGTGTCAGTGATTCATGGTTTGTTCTCATTCTTCAAGCGTGACATCTTTGAGTAATCTATTCTCGACAATCGGCTTAAAACTTTAAGAATTCCAATCCTGGTTATGTTCACCCTCTGTTTAAAAAGAGGTTCTCGTTTTTTACCCGCGTTTCAAACCAAACCAAATATCGATAAAATTATTAAGAAATCAAAGAAACGTTCTTTTCAAGGCAAGGTTGTGATACGAAAGTTCATGATAAGTCTAACTTTAGCATTCCACCCTATGAATGTAAACTTTGTATTCTCCTATCTTTGACGATGAATCGTGGAGGCGAATGGAATTATTTTCCAACCCTTATCGGTCTGGTCTTGTCAACGTATTTATAACAGTCTGTACTGCATTATATATCGCTTAAAATTGATATAAAATGTTTGAAATCAATGTAACATTGGTTTCCTTTCTTAGATTGATGTGGTATATGCATTAGGCTATGATAGAAACTATTACATATAAAAACTCGACATACAGTGGAACCTCTATTAACCTTCGGGCCAGCGCCCCTGACGTATAACTGAATAAGCGGATAATAGAGATGCCATAAACGTGATCAGACAATGTCATAAAAATAAGACAATGCACAATACTGTCAGGTTTTAACAGTGATATACTAGTTTCGTTTGTTACACCATTATAAATCTCAATCAAACTAAAACTAAAGTACAAAGTAGCTTAATATGAATACGAAACACGGAATGAGTGCCTCTAAAGTTTTCATGTCATGGTCAAAAGGATAATTCAATTTATATGATCAGAAATATACTACAGAGTAAAGTAGCTTACGGTTGTATAATATTCTAATAAATTGGTACTTTTCAATTTTACAACGACGGATAACAGAAGTGACGGTTTAAATAGTGGCGGATAATCGAGGCTCTACTGTACTACCACCGAGTGATTACAAAGATTGTCCCAATTTTAAAGGATGTCAATTACAAAATGCAGATACTTTCAAAACTTTTCGATCTTTCTTACGGAAAAGAACATTCGAAATTCTTATAAATAATTGAAAGTTTCCATAATTAATTGTTGAATGTGACCGCTTCCAGACGCCCAAACGATAACTATGCGGCATTCCAATTTTCCTCACACTCATATAAACATAAATGGACCTACAAAATTGAATATCTCATCATTTTAAAGCTTAAGAAAATTTCTAAAACACTTGCATTGACTATTCTTGTGTATCTTTCGTACTAAAATGGTTAATAAAGTTAAAAAAAAAAACAAATTTTGTGCAATTTTTTTTCAATTTTTGAAATTATATAACATGAAATATGCGGTTTGAAAATAAATAATTCTACAGAAGTTGTAGGGAATTCTATAAGGAACATTTTATTTTGGTTAGGTTAGTTAGGTTAATTTTGGCCGTTAGCTTGTTTTTTTTTTAGGTGAATGAGCACGAATTGTGCTTATCTCACCAACCATCGATATTCTAATTCTGCTAGTCATATGGAAGAGATATATACCACCATCTCGCTTTTAAACTCAAGGGGCCATGTGAGCCCTATTTTGTAACATTAAGTAGTGAAAAAATTCGATTACCACATAGCTATCGTTTCGGCTTCTTGTGGCAATCTCATCGAAAATTTATAAAACTTTCGAATTTGCTTTTTCATAAGAATGGTCTGCGTAATCAAACGGTATTTCCGGCATTTAAAACGCTTAATTTTAATCAATCGATAATAGAAATTTTCTACATTTTTTAAGCTTTAAAAGAAGTTATTATACTATTGGCTAACAAAATGAGTGACGATGGAGCACTTTCGTTGCTTCTGTACTAACAGAAGTGAGCAACCAAGTGAAAGAAAATCTCCGTGTCAAAAAAAATATCTTGAATAAGCTCTGAAATTAGCTGGAAACGTACTGTTACGGGTTCTATCACTAAAAATAATGCTGGAAAAATGTAAGAATAACACTATACTCTGTTCACGGAAAGGGGAGACGATGTAAACAACGATGCGCGTGCGAGAGTGTATCCTCGAACAAGACCGTTTCACAATTAACTACAGAAATACAATTATTAACGCGTATATAAGTGAACCGGTAACTGTCACAGCGAATGTGATACTGAACTCAGTGTGAGTGAACTGGTAGAAATCAATCGATCGGTCTACAGCTGATATGAGTCATCACTTTTTCACTCACACAAACGCAAACTTTTGTTTTGGTTTGTTTCTCCTTTGCGTGAACAGAGTATAGAACTTTATTTACACAATAACACACTTACAGATATATCAGAAGTAATACAAGTATGTACAGATCTAGTCAATGATCAATTACTTTAAAGACTAATTAATACTTCCAAAATAAATGTCCAATGTCACAGGTCGATCTCTATTAATTTATCAATAATGGTAATAACAGTCCACTTGCTCTCAAAATTGTCAGCACTCACTATTTACACAGAACAAAATACAGTAACTCACAATTTGTAGATTAAATGCAGTCTCTCAAAGACGAATTCTTATCACGAATGCACAGCCTTCTTATATCAGGAGCACTGTACAAAAATGGGAGCTACCACGGTTCTCTCTATAATCTAGTTGTTCATATCACTAACGCTTACTGCCATATTGTCAACTCTAAAGCGGGTCGTTGACTATTCACGTCACCAAACGAAAACAAGACTGAACTCGTTGCGGTAACCAAGCGATATTTATATAGGTACTTCATGGAAGTTTCTGTACCATTCCATTATATTCTAGAGTTTACCATTTCTTCTCTTTCATTCTATAGCCTTTATCAATCATTATGTCCTTCCAATTCCATGGAAATATTACGCTGCCAAATGTGATCTTAATCTATACTGCTTAGAAATGAAAAAATTAAAGGTTGTTCATAACATTTTGAAAAAAAAACTGGTCAAATATGTCGGAAGCATAACGAACCACAATAGTAATTATTGTAGTTCGTAAATTAGCCCAGCATTAAACTATTGAATCCCAGCATTAGCGATATGTTGAAAATGAACGTAAATTAGGCTTTTAATTACGACGGTAAGCCGAAAAGAAAGGTCCATAAATTTGCTAGTTCACAGCTGCCGCCTTGGATAGTGATAAAACCGCTACACTCAGACACTATTTTCCCGTTAAAATTACTGTACAAGATCTTCATTGTAATCAAACATAGAATTATTTCACGATTACCCGAGCGTAATGATCTGGGATGAATAATTCACTCGATCTGAATGAAATCCGTAACTGTATTTCTTCATTCGTGTAGCGTATTGCATATGTCTCTATGATGAAGGGACAGTTACCTGGCATTCTGAAGTATGAAATACCTTGAAATACAAGTTCAAATTCTAATATTATCAAGAGGTGTGAGGTATCCTGGTTTTGTATAGATATCAATATTAATAAATTAGGATGCTCATTGAAGTAACCAAATCTTTTTTATTTTTGACCGTTATATCTTATTTAAGACCGATGTTACACAAGGTTCGTATTAGTTAAGATAAGTAACGAATCAATTTGAACTTCCAATTTTTGGAGGTTGAGGTAACGGTGTATCAATGAAATAGGTTAGGTTATCTGAGGACAGGTTTAGTTCCTTCTCAATGGAAAAGTCATAACAGTTTTGTTGGGACGGGTTGTTTTGTTCAAAATTCATCAGATATTATTGTCTCAGTGTCTAAGAAATATAAATGATAAATAAATAATCTTTAATTTTCAATTTTGAATAATTCTTATATAATAATAATAAGTGTATAGCTTTTAATGGTGGGGAAACCCTTACGGGTAGTTCCACCTCGCCGTTTGAGCCATGTTACGGGGAACATGGTGGACCTACTATTTTAGGTGGGTTCCGAACCACCGGGTAAGTGATAATAAAGCTTGTAACATCCAGTCATTGAAGCACGGTCACCCATCCAAGCGCAGTCTTGAACGGTTGTAATAACTGACTGGCTCTTATATAAACCTTGTATTTGAAAAATTCTAAAAAATAAATTTATTTCTGTGATTTTTTGAATGGATACAATATTTGCAGTCCATGTATAAAGAATTTTTTGTTATAATTTGATGATTTCTGATATAGTGATAATAGTCTATTAACTTGATGTTTCAATAATGATGCCCACAGTGAGAATTTTGGAAACTTTACTTGTTAAGTAATGTTGCAATCTATTTATAGCCAGCAATAGATATTTAGCACCCTCTGTCCAGGAAGTGCATGAAATTCTATCCCATCTAGAAATATTATCCTTATGGGAACACTCCCTTCTTACTGGGTCTCTCTCATATCAGTACGTTGTGGATGCAGGCCAGCCATTCTGTCAGCAATTTCTGAGGTTCGTTTGACCGGTTTGCCTGCATTCATAAGTTCATCATACTAATTTCATTGAGTTGAATGTGGAACCTGTAATCTCATTGAGAGTACTGTCTGAATTTAATTAAAATTAAATTAGATATGCAGTGTATTTTCTTGTTCCTTGATGTATAGCTTACATAATATTTGTATTGTATTTCGTATATCAATTTCTACACCATTCACAAAATTTACAGCCATTTAAGAATAGCCTACTTCTCATGAAAGGGTAACAAAAGCCTGTATTTTAATAAAATTTAGTTGTACGTATTAGTGTCGTCCATAAACTAATAGATTTTGAACAACAAGCAAAGTATTAGCTAGAAATTAAACTGTAATGAATCTAAAAGAGTCAATCAAACTGAAACTGAAATATTCAGCTTCACATTATGTTCATATCAAATTATATTTGTTATATGAGGTCTATTATATTTTTACTGTTTGTTTATTAATTAAAAAAAAACCACAAGTGTTCATGCATTTTCAAATATGACAAGAGTTTTTTTTTATAGAATTCTTTGTTTGGATATTGAGTGTTTTTAGTAATTTAATTTAAAGTCAATTTTCACCTATTCTGTCTAGTCCGAGATGCATTTTGTGTGATTTCAGGTACTGTTAGTCAGTTCCAATATTCTAGTAGGTGACCGATTTCAATTTGAAAACGATTGTTTGAGCGCGCATTCTCGAATGGCACCAACAGAGTGGGTAATAGCGTAATAAGTAACAGTGACAGACGAACCGTGTCGTATGACGAGCCCGGAAATCCTGTTTCACTGCACAGTTACCGGTAAAAGTAAATAGGGATGTTGTGGTTATGAGGGGGAAGGGTAGAGGGATGGTATAGTGATAGTACATACACAGGTGATGGCCAGTCAGCAGTCACCAACCTGTTACCTGCAAGTCCTACTATGAATACTGTATGTTGTAACATTCCCACACAATTATAATTGCAGGCTTCAGTGATAACTGATGTCAACTGATGGTCGGTTTCGTAGCTGGCCAAAATTTGGGTACATTATATTTTATCTTTGGGTTTCTTTGTTAATTGTTCGATATTGCTACTCTAATCTGAACTCTAGTTTAGAAGTTGAGCTTAAATTAAAATTATTCAAGTGTGTAGGAATTTAATTAACTTACTTCAAATATATATTATTTTGGTTAAAGAAATGCTTTGAATATGATATTTTCTTCATTTCCTTCTTTGGCGCTTTGTCTATGTGTTACTGTTTGCAAAAACACCTGCCCCACAACTGTATGACCCCCCAGACACAAAACGTCTTGCGTGCAAGCCATCGCTATTTCACAATGATACACATTATTGGGGGAGGGGGCGCTCTTGGAATCCCTACCAAAATTTGAAAAAATCAACTGGAAAATGATAACAAACTATGATTTCTTGGTAGCCTTTCACTAGTTTGGGGAGTTGGCCCCGAAAGCAAACTGGCGTTCAAAGTTTAGCAACATCCAGAAGATATCAGACGCCTCTAAAAACGAACTACGTATTTACAGTGCTTTAATTTTGAAACTCTTTAGTCGATTAAATTTATATTTTTACGAATCAAAGTAAATTCATCAAAAGCCAAAATAAATCTATGCTGTACTTAAATCGACAAAGGTTTTGCAATTCTTCCAAAATTTAAAATGTGGGTATTTAGGCGACTACCGTGGTGTAGTGATGGCATAACTGCCTAATATTCAATTCATACTAGATTCGATTCGAATAAAGGAATGATGCACCATGGGAACTTTGCGTAAATCTATAAAATTGGCCATTTTGCGTTCAAGCCTCGATCCTTTATCCGAAATGTCATTAACGATTCCTTTCGCTAGACTATTTCTACCCATATACTACCAAAAGTCTCATCGTTTTATTTACTGCTCTACATTCTCAGTTCTCTTCCAATAGCTGTAAATAGTCTGCGGGGTATCTGCATCTACTGCACTATCATCTGTCATATTCTTTCAATACTAAGGAGCTCACTACAACAACGGAAGGGAAACCGTGTGCATTTTATGAATTTAGAATTTTGTCATCTTTTCTTGTAAAGTAGGATTACCAAGTAGTTGACACAGTTCATAAAATCGCGTTTTATTCGCTGAATATCTCAATAGATGTATTGTAATTTCATACTTTTTAGCAGGAATTATTCAATAATTTGCCTTAATAATAGACTCATCACTCTACGAAGTATTATTGTATTAGGGGTATCATAAAACAATGGTGAGGTATTGAACATGATTTTTAAACGAATTGAATTAAGAGAATTGTATGTGTGCACCATTAGTGGCTCTCAAGTTGAAAGGTCTGCGGTCATTCATATTTGCGCGTCATTCAATTAGTTTTACCTGAACCCGTAGTTGGGCGCAAAGTTCCGGATACCATTAATCTGATTCATGGTTTGGCCTGGCATTTCAGTGTCTTCATCTCACCTCATTACCGTAGGGCAAACGTAGGGTTTATGTAGGATCTACTAAGAGTATTAGGAAAAATCGAACATAAACTCCATCCGACGTTCAATCGGCCTGCTTTATACTATAAAAAATCTTGATATTTTATCAATTCCGTAGAAGTTTAGCCTTCCATCAGTAGTTTATTTCATGCTAATGTTTTTTAAATGTTAAAGCAAAATTGATGTCTGTAGCTCAATAAGTAACATTCAGAAAGTAGCGGCAACTTATAATAAAGGTGAGCCATAATAAAGGCTCTGTTCAGTATCCAGATCTTATCCATTGAGAATATCTCTTTGTTGTGCTTGCTCTGGCGGCAATGTCTGTAGTTTTATTTTGCAATATTGAGACGCAACTTGTGATTGGATTTAATGAGTTTTTGTTCTTCTGTTCTGTTTCAGGTACTAGCCGATTGCGTGACTAATAATGGCATAAATCCTTGAGAACTGGAATCCATTTCCAATCGATTATTGTGACACGGTAATGTTATTGTAATTACTATTGTAATGTTTGTCTATTATCAATTATTTTACGTATAGCCTGTGAATAAAATCGAACTTGTCAGGAAGACATAATAATATTCATTTCTGCAACAGCACTCTTTCTCTCTTAAGATAGGATCTGGAATATCAGTCATTTTTTTTCTATGTATGATATCCACTTCCACTACAGTATTTACTGAGGTAGCATTAAACAATTAATTTAGTGGTCGCTACTCTATAGGTTTTTAAATTCAATAGAATGCCAACATATGCTTCATGGTTTTAAATCAGAAAATGAAGGAAACCAAATCAATGAGTGTATTTATTAAAACAAATGATTCAAATATTACACTGAATACTAGAATTAAAATGAATTATTGAAAATGAATATTTAATTAGGGATTAGTAAATTTTGAATCAATCAAAATACACAATAACTCTTTTATCCAGGTATATATTCACGATATCTTTCTCAATTTATCTACAATAATCCCAAAACAATTAGAAAAATTCCCAGGTTACTGGCTCCGACGTTGTCTAATTTGAAATTGATTAAACATTTCCTGTCATTTCCTGCAACTGTCGGTGGAAGGGTAGTTTATTGAATAATTGATAACGTTAAAACGGTCTGGAGTTGGTCACTCCTCTCAATTGTAGGCGGTAGGTTTTAATAATTATTGATTCGGTATGACTGTATTAGTGTTATGGAAGCAGGTCTGGCGGTTTACACGCTCTAGCTATGGTCTTTCTAGTTGTGTGAATGGAATGAAAAGTCGTGTAGCTTCGTGGTCACAATGTTCGTGAGTCTGTTGCGGACAGTGGCAGTGTTCCTGTCATATGTGGGAAGCAGTGCGACTTATAATCAAGGGATGGGGTGTTGGTGTGGTGTGCTCCCATCGGTGGTTGAACAATGCCCACTAGATTGAGGCGTCGTGCGATTGTGTAATGATGGGGTAGTCACACGACTACTATAAAACTATTGTCCAATCCCATTGTTTGGTACTATTCGTATCAGTTCAATTCTTGCCACTCTATTTTACAACGAATCATAAAGTTGATGATCTGCGGTTGAGCATACCACCATCCAATTTTTCCGTTATCTCTCCGGCACAAAAAGTATCGCACTCCTATCAACCTTCCTGATCGATATCTCGTTGTTTTCATAAATATATTGCTGTGCATCAGCTACTCGTGAAGTGTGCATTCGTTCTCTCGTTGTGTGTTGTGTAGTTTTCTAAGCCGCTTAGTGCCCTAGTTGATCCTCTTTTCTTTCCCCCGTATTGCTTAAGCTATTTACTTATCCAAGCGTGTATTTGTGCGAGACCAGCATATTTTATCAGGGTTTGAATTATGCAAGGTACAAAGAAAGGTCATAGGTTACGCAAGTAAGGTCACATTACAAGTATACTAATCACTGAGATTATCTCAATCTTTGAAACATGGTTATTAAGAAGGGTTTACAGTATAAGTGGAAGTGATTTACTCCACTACTTAAGATCTGATTTCTGTAAATCTTAGGGATTTTCCAACCCTTATAAATAAATTTTTGTAATATTACAGACTTCATAGTAATCTTGGATTTCAGTAATATGTTGAAAAAGTGAATTTTTTAGTTTTCAATTCCATATAAGCGTTTCCTGTATTGTTTTGAAATATTCTAAGGAAAAATAATTTGTGCTGCTTGAAATTTCCTATTCTGTAGGTTGTTTTTCAGTTTACAGCAGTGGCGTAGTAACTAGAGGATCAGTCTGGGGGGGGGGGGGGGGAGGTAGGTATGACCAATGATGTTATGCTTGGAGGAGGGGAGGCTTTAAGCAATAATTTATATTGTAATAAATTTTTTCAAAAATTCTTTAAGGTCTTATTTAATTTGTTTCTTTTTCTTATCCTGTAATGATTGGTGAAGAAGGGGGTTCTCTTCTAGCTGGGTTTTTAATGGGGGTTTGGGGAAAATCTTGAAAAATAGTCCCCCTGAAACCACATTTTAAGGGATTATAGACATGAATTTATCCATTTCATATTATTTCAACCCACATTGTGTGTCGAAAACATTCTCTCTATACTTTTTAAAATTCCAAAATTTCATTGTCTCTGGTCTCTGGTGGAATCTATCCCCCTGATCACCCACCACCCAGTTACGCCACTGGTTTACCGTAATAGTTACAGTAATTCGTGTTAAATAAGTAAATTCTCAAGTATTTTAATTTCCTTTCCAATAACCGTTTGATGTAATGCTGTAAATGCTGTGGATTTTTTTCAATAAAAAATAAATGAGTAAAATAGGTTGACTTGAAAAATGAAAATGTCAGATTATGCTGTACGGATGTACTATACTTACATTTCCAATAAGCGCTGTTTTTGACCCTTTCTGTAGAAATGAATTAGTGAAATAGGTCGGGACTAGGGCTTGACAAATTATTTATCAGGCGATCTGAAGCGCCACTTGTTTCAGATAGTACGTGACGTAACGGTCATAAACTTTGTATAATTCGATTTTGTGCTGCCTCAATTTATGTTCACCATTACACAAATTACCGAGACACAAACCTATTGGATCTTTCATTAATGGTCCTTGGTGTTCAGTCTTTCACAACATTCCAAATTTGTACTAAATGTTTCTTTTTTTGATTTAGTTTGTGTGTTCAATTCCAGTAATTGAAAAACGTTTATATAATGAGTAAGTAAGTGTGTGTATGTGTCAGTCTTATCGATATCTATACTACTACAACTACTACTACTACTACTACTACAACTACTACTATACTACTGTTGTAGTAGTATAGAGATCGATGGTCAGTCTTAAGGATTCACAAAAACGGCAATGATTTGGAACACTAAATTTGGCACAAAGTTTCCTCTAAACTTGATTCAGTGCACTTCAAAGCTCAATTTTTATTTCCTTTCCGATTTTTCAAAATTTATGTTCAAATTTCACTTATAAATGTTTTAAATTGTGTTTAGATGCAGGAAGCTCATAAAACAGCTGATACATGATACGTCACCATAATGAAAAAAGCTTCAAGTTACAAACCAAAGCAACACATTTGTTCGGTATCAATATTGCAGCTCCTAATTCCCTTTTTGGAATTGTATTGGTATTGGTGGTTGAAATACATAAATCTCATGTTTAATTTAAACATCCCGTAGCAAAGCACTGTTAGTTAAACCCTTAGTTTCAAAATAATTATATTATAATAGTTTGACATCGGTTTTTAATGTCTGATCAACTACTACTCCTGCGGTATCTGATTCTATTTCTGTTTATGCTGGCATATTTTGATTAGTCATTCGCCTCGTTGCCCACGCGCAAGTATGGAACTAATTTGACCATGATCAGTCAGGGACGAACCCAGAAATTTATTCCTGAGAGGGGGGGGGGCTATATCACTTGGAACACAGATGCTCTCCCCACCATAAAATACACAAATAAATTCTCCAGTATAGGTTGAGAATTTCATGGTGGGGGGGGGGGGGTACATCTCCAAATTCGCCCCTATCTTCAGCAACGAAAAACATTGCAAGGTTAATAGAATATACTAACCTTGGAATCATTGTACAGTAAATCTACAGTCTAATCCTAACGGTTCAATTTCAAACTATCCTTTTTGATTATTATTTAATTATTTCGAATTGCAAAAACAAATGAAAGTTTCTGTTATTTTTTTTCATTGAGGATGATTACCGCATGAGTCTGGAGACTGTGCTTGGGTAATGGGGTGACTGGGTGAATGATGAGGAACATCCATGGCTGAATGAGATTCGAACCCAAGGTTGCAGGAAACGAAACCAGCCAGAGCACCTTATCTTATCACTGACAAGCGTTCCAACCAACTGTGCTACCAGAGCAATTCTGACTACATGGATCGTCCTTTAACGTTGTTGCTATTACTCCTCTATTCTATTATTATTTATTTAATTATTATTATTACTCTGTTATTATTATTCTTCATGAAACGGTTGATCCATATAGTCAGACTTAACAACTTGAACATGCCAGATTCATGGGAACATTTTTGTCACATCATATCGATATTCATGCATGCTATTGTTCAGTTGTCCAATCATATCGATATAACATCTGCATAATTGCACGATTAGGCGGGACGCCGTTCTTTCTCTTATGAACGGCGTCATGCTCTAGATGACGTCGGTCCGTCCGTCCAGAGTAGGAAGAGTACAATGAGGCGTCATCAGGATAGTGCAACGACGCTCACTCTAAACAGGAACCGCCGCTTCAACTTTGAAAGCCAATCACGTGACTAGCACGTGATTAGGGAGCTGTTCTATTGCGTACAAGGCCCCCTCTTTCGTTCTCTTCTTCTTCTTCTTCTTTAGTGCAATCTCACGAAAAGCAAGTCATATGAATTATTCAGGAAGTGCTCTTTTCAGATCCTATCAGATCCTCACTCTCAAATAAGAATATTATATTGAACTCCTTCACTTATTGCTTGAGGATTTAATTGAAATGAGATTGGATTGTTGAACGCAGCTCGTTATTGGATTGAGGTCCAAAAATGAGGCTACTGAGCGAATGCTGAGTCAGATATCTTACTTTAAAATGATGAATGATCAAATCAGCGATCACATCAGTTCAGATGGACTAAATGAACGCTGGTTCAAAAATTCGAAGGCGAATTAATATTAAATTGCACTGCGTAGGCTGCAGACTACCTCTTGTGAGGACGTGGTCTGTACCGTGTTCTTTACTGCTCCAGGCCTTTCGCTTTAGATGCTGTTTTGTGATCGCCAATTTTTTCAATCCCTCCATCTTCAAGGATCGTGAATCATATGAAGTGCCTGAATCTTCCATAATAATATTCGGAGCTCTGTAATATTGAGAAGTTCTTTGAGTGTTTTACAGAGATGTCTGTTATAAACCCGTTTTAAACGGACGTCGCAGAGACAAAACAAGACATGAAATTAAACGTAGTTATTCTCTATTTTAAAGTATTTGGGCTATTCTTTGCATTTTGGTTTTCATTTTTAAGTTCAGAAAATTCCGCTTACAACAATGTTCTACAACAAAAATCCATTTAGCTTATTAATAAGTGTTGAAGCACCTCGCTGAGAATAGAATTTGAGAAATGTTGTAGTGTGTGTCATTTGCAATCAGCTTCTCAAAATGTATCTAAACTAGTTTTTTGAGGTTGGAGCCCAAATAGGTCTGAGCTCTGTACAAGGGTAATGAATTGGACGGTGGTGATTGGTGAGTTGGACCTACATTTTTAGGTGGGTTCCAAACCACCGGAAAGTGATTTTACAGAAGAGAACAGAGTCGTTTTTGGTAGCCAATCCAGTCGGTCACCCTTACAAAGAGGGCCCTGATGTTCTTAGCTTATCTCTATCTGATTGAACAGATACCTGCTACGGCTCACGGCTATCACTTGGTTTAATTGCAATATGTAGGTTGGTGAGTTGCAACTTTTTCAAAAATCAAGTCTGAGACTCAGAAGTGAGAACGTAGAACTAGTACAGTAGTTGCAACACGATTCCTAAAGTTTTCCTCTGAACCTTTTGACCACAGTAGCAACTCAGCGTATATAGCTTATGTTTTTTAAGTTACCTTTTTCAAAGGAAACTTACGGAAACAATTGAAGAAAGCGCAACAATCCCTTCTTAAATACTTGAATCAGTAGCTAAATATATTACAGCCGCTGTGAATTTCAAGGTACCCTTTGCTCTGTTCCTCTGAAAATTAATATTACTATCATATTACCGTTAACATTTTAACGCCGTGACGTTATGAAAATGTGTGCGTTTCCTATGGCTTTGTGATCACAGTTGCCTCTCGAGCAGGTCTCAATTGAGTTGATAAAAAACTTTATAGAAAAGAGCCGGCAGCCATAGAATGATAAAGCCTGAGAGAGTTTGATAATAAAGTTTGAAGAGGAGTTTAAGTAAGGTAGTATAGAGAGCCAAGCCTTGGAGTTTAAGTGCTTGTAGGGATGCTAATTCTTGTAAATAGCCTATATGAACAAACTCATGTTTATAATCGTCTTCACAAAAACTTTGTATATGTAATTCAATATTAATTTGACTCTTGTAATATAGAGTACTTGATGCTGGAAGCTGTTCGTAATCGGTACTGCTCTGTAGGGATTAAGCTTGTTAGTTTACGATGGGTGGTGTACGTGGGCGTTATTTCGGCTTTTCAACTGGGGTGGGAAGACCTGCTGGGGTGTCTGATGGTTAAATCTTCCATAGGTGAGGGGGTTCGGGGGTCTTCCCTAAAGATTAAGGCTGTTTTTTTCAGCCTGTTTTTAACAATTTAATATTGCTAACAGTTTACCGTGAAAAAATACTTATAATGACTTGTGTCGCTATGTAAATAATTACTTATAAACTTCATACACTCCTCAAAAGTGTGCTTAATTCAAGTAAAATCTAAACAACTTCTATTTTTATGAAAGGAAAAGTCAAGTAAACATGATGCAAAAATCTTACTCAATGTCATCATCATACACTAGTTGTTTTTACACGAATTGAAGTCTTCTCTTCTAGCTCCTCGCAGACTGAATAAAGGTGACAGACTAGAAAGGTTTTGGAGCAATTATTGTTTATATAATCTACAGATCTTGGTTACAACTTATTCATAGAAGCGGTAACTTGTTCCCATCGCTCCTGCTGGTTATCATTGCTAAGTGCACTGTACCTGTTGAATAGCTCTGATTGTATCAACATCCTTGAACTATCTTGTTAGAGGTATCATTACACTGAAATGGCCAATCTACTGATTAGTCAACTTGTAGCATTCGTAATCGATCTTCAAACCAATCGAGTTATCTTTTAATGTATGATTCATTTTCCATGAAATACGGCTAATTTTGTTTTCCAGGTATAATTTATTTTTATGAAAAGCCATAGACATAAAACAAATCAAATAATCTTATGTTTTTTTGATGAAGATTGTTTTAAAGTGGGTTGATAGTGCTTCTTTAGGTCTAGAATATGGATAAATACTGTTATTTGAAATTGATTATCGAGTGTCAATTAGCCTAACAACTAGCAAACGTTAGATTCTGGAAAGTGGAACTGGAAAGTGGATTCTGGAAAGTGTTAGAAAGTGGAACTATTCAAATTATTGTTACCCTTCTAACATGTAAGGTATTTTGATCAGAGAGTTAGACTACCCTATTCTTTTTACATTGAAAGGATTGCTCGAAATATTATTTTAAAAAACAGGGTAGTTGGCAATTGCTTTTTTATTCCAGTTTCTATAAGAAAATCATAAATTATCATCTTTAGTGGTGGAACTATATATTTTTTTAAATCAGATGTTTCTTCGTGTGTAAATTGAATTGCATTATTTGTCAAGTACTCTTTTTGTGAGTTCTCACTCGAAGTGGGAAGTGTCACAACGGGGAGTAATGGTCATAGCATACTGTAGCCTTTACAGAGGTCGAATAAAAACAATATTGAACGGGATGCTGGTAGAAGACCAGGAGTGTCAGGCATGAAAAACCTCAGCTTCTTCATATTTTGAACGTGAATGCTCTTTAAATTGTCCTCAACTTTTCATCTCGCCTTCCCTTGATTCATTATTCTCTGTCATTTAGAGGGACGATAGGGGCTTCTGTAAAAAAGACAGAAAAATATTGCTGTTGTCCAGACAAGAAGCGATATATCACTTCGTTCAACAAAGGGAATGAAAGAGAATGATTAGGTAAGATTCTGGGAATAAGAAGGGATTGTGTTCATGGGTATCAAGTTCATGGGTTGGCCTATCATTTAGTCTTTATTTAAAGGCATGGTATGGTTTGTCTACGCACGCAGTTAACGTGACGATATTTTCATTGGCCTACATTATAATTTATCGTAGCCTATTTCACGTCTGAATTAGGCTATATTAATTTGCGTTAGAAAATCGTATCATCTTAATCATTAATTATGTTAGAAAATCGTTAGTTTTTCGATTGTTATAAAAAAATTGAATAACATTTTTTCTTTTATAGACTATTATAATATAATTATATTTATCATATTTCATGTCTGATCAATATTAGTCTCAGAAAATATTGAGAACATTGAAAATTATAGTAAATAATGATGATGGAAATGTTTATTATTCTTTTTTCCATATTACCGCATCACACCCCTCACTTCTCATGCTTATGTGAGGATATTCATCAGAAAAGTTGTTCTCGCACAATAGCAAATTGTGCACTGTAGGCTACCACGTATTAAACAAAATGAAGCTGTATAATTTAGATTTGGAGTGGGAAATGTATACTGCTTTCAAAATACAATTCTGAAGTTAATTTATAGAGAGAGCTTAGAAATAAAGTACGTTCTCATGAATTGATCCAATAAAGAATGTAGTAAATAACAAAGTTTAATTTGTCTATTATTGGGCCTCTGGTATCTGATTGTTCAGGAAATAAAGCTAAATGCAAGTCAGAATGTACACAATGTACTTGAAAATGTTTTGTGATTTCTCAATTTGGGCATGTGAATACAGTATTATTTCAATCATCTTGTTTTGCTAGCTTTCCATAGGCTCCCACCTGGCTACTAATATTTTTCCTATTTAATTGTATATCAAACGTCTTTAGTACATTATTGAAAAATGTTCAAACATCTCCAAACTCTTATTAGAAGTTACTAAATTTTCAATAGCTGAACCAATTATTTCCCCAAATTCTCCCTTCTCTTCAAATATATTGTAAGGTAATTGTCTCCAGCTCCAATATAATCCATTAACTTGCTAATTTGTGACGTTTCTACAAAATTACTATTATAATGATCATATAACAATTACACAGAATCTCATAGTATTGTAGTTTGATACGATTATAATTGCAAATTAGTTGATAAATGTGCTTACAGCAGTATTGGGCTAATAATGCCTTTGTGTCTCCACATTCCACTTTGATTTTTGTCTTAACGAGTGAACAATAATCCGTAAAATAAAGCGAATAAAGCTTTATGAAGTAAATAAAACCACCAGACACTGATGAATAAAGATGTATCTATCTTCTCATGATTTTTACCATATTGGGCAATATCGTGAAGCTTGAGCATATCCATTATAAGTGCTGGAACTAGAACCACTTCTGCATGAGGAAAGAATTTAGCTAGTGCACAGGAAGGAGGAGACCTTGTTGGTTTGTGTCGATGGGGCGTTAAGTGTGATCCTGTAAGTTCCCACGTTCATATGTGTGTCTGTGTGTGTGTTGTGAAATTATTACGTCACATACACCCTTTTAACGAAGGGTGGTTCATTGTATAAGGGCACTATTAACGCTGCATTACTATATATCGGCTCTTCCTAATTCCTCTACTATAGTAACTAAGACCTAGACTAAACCGCGCGAATTATTGTTTTATTCACCTTCTATACCCACTTTATATGTATGGGTATGAATTGAAAGGAAGTTGACTCATACCTACCTTTCACAATGTCACTTCTGCAATTGGTACGATGGCATTGTCCTCACAAAATTCTCCTTTCAAACATCTTTTTTCAAGGACTTCTAAAGTAGTCACAGCCATGGGTACACGTCATGTACGCTATCCCATAACCCTTCAACCCCAAAAACGTAGGGTTGTTTACTGATCGCCTCCAACACATTAACTTGTAGTACAAAATTATTTGCGATATGTTCCCTCTGTTCTTGTACCAATTGATCGCCAGAGGTCATACTGTAGGCGTACTACATGCTGAACATCAAATCATGCTGAAGACCTGCAGACATTGATAACTGTATTAAATAGCTTATGCAATTATAACCACTTTAAAATAACTCTAGATCTATTATATAGAAGGAAGCCTCATCAATAAATGTCAAACACAAACCAACATCAAACATCTCGGATGAAAAAACCAAATAGGATTTAGCTTTGTGTCAATTTCAATGATATTTTGCTTGAACAAACCCCAAAATCAACGAAGTAAAGTTGATTCAAAACGCAGTACAATGCTTCAGCGTTGCAACTTTATTTGTTATCTCAGTGATATTCCGATGGATAAAGTACAAACATCAATGCAGAAAAGTTTATTTGAAAACACTATACCCAAAAACGTCATGTTTTCGTTTTCTCTTCCACGTGTTCCTGTGGCAATCGACAAACGTTTAATTATTTATTTATTTTCTGCAGGCGATCATAATCCAATCATTTTTCCATTGATACTACTGTATTAAGTCTGAAAATACTATATCCATTACATTTTTTAAAAATCTTGTCAATTAATAAATCTAGGATCTTTGATTAGAAGCCCAAGCTCTCTGTTTCCACATTTCTCCAACTGTACTAAATAATGCTTTCTGATAGAATACTAAATAATTACTTCCCTTTTATTATACTACTCAACATTACTCTCATAAATAATGTGTCGTTATTAAGCCGGGGTGCAGGGGATTTATTTGAGTAAGAACGACTAATTAAGAAAGCAAGACAATGTATTGCATTACATAAACACAACAAAACTAATGTGTTAATTTATTTTCCTATTATTGGAGTTAGCACCTAGTTTGAAACTAATAAGCCATTTATTCTATCCTAATACTGATGATGTATAACGTATAATAATTAGGTTTGGTTACTATTTGATTATGTTTCAAGGCTTGAAATTTACACTATCACCTTCTTTTATACACTAAACACGTATGAACACTTCACTAGCTCATGTGGTTTTATTCTGTTGAGCCTCCGGACCAGATCACAAACGTCAAGCAGCTGGATTGCCTCAGTGTTGTCATGTTGGTGGAGTCTCTCCTCATGCTTAGCCGCAAACCTCTCTTATCACGGTAGTGACTGTCTCCACTTGAAGATCACGGTGAAGATCAGCATTCCTGATGTACCATAGAGCATTTACTATAGTCCTCTGTACTTTGTTTTGAAAACGTTGAATTGTTTGTATATTAGATCGTTTGGTACAGCCCCAAAGTTGAATACCATAGGTCCATACAGGCTTCAGTAGCTGTTTGTACAGAAGAATTTTGTTGTATATTGACAGCTTGGATCCTCTTCCCAGCAACCAATACATTTTCCTGAATTTGATTCCTAGTTCTTTCCTTTTCTTCTTGATACGTGCTTTCCATTTGAGCTTGACATACCCAGCGTCATACCCAAATATTGGGCAGTATTTGCATGAGGAATGACTTTTGATTAATGTAAACTGGAATATATTGGATTTTCTTGTTAGTGAAATTCACATGCACAGACTTTGTATCATTGAGTTTAATGAGCCAATGATTTGTCTATGTGTACACTTTATTAACTGCTCTTTGTAGTTTTTCTGTAGACTCTTCAACTTTTTCTGCAACTGAAAGAATTGCAGTGTCATCTGCAAATGTAGCTATGGTAACCCCTTCTGGCTTTGGAATGTCACATGTGCATAGCAGGTATAAGATAGGTCCTAGTACACTTCCTTAAGGAAAGTACCCAAGCTTTAATTTGCCTTGATGTGGAGTATTCATCATCTATCTGTACTCTAAAATATCTTTCCTCCAAGTAAGACTTCAGTAGTTGACTGTATTCTGTTTGTAGAAACTGATCCAACTTGTGACACAAGCCTTCATGAATATGTCAAATGACACAATTTACAATTATGACCTTACTAGCTTTACTTCTACAATAAAAACATAATCAGAAGCTAACCATTAAATTGTCTAATCAAAATGCTTTTACTATTTCACTGAATCGAGACCTTTAACAAATACAAGAAAAACTTTATGCAACTACTAATCACTTATCAGCTAAGTTAACCTTTTAGTTACAGTTATACCAGGCAATCTACTCACAGTATCCCACTGATCAAACCAACAAACGATCCCTTTAAAGATTTTTTTAGATTACGTCTTGGAGACTCCAGCCAGATCAGATCAAAAGTTATACTCTTATATACTAGTTACCATAATTACTATATCAATTTGTATGGGTGAGGCTTAATTTTGATGTGAAAGGAACTCTTGTACACTATAAAAAGCTTTATCAACTAAATATTTGAGAGGTTTATCAACTAAATATTTAACAGATGTGTAGAAGCTTAAGTACTATCACCTTAGAACTTACACATTACACTGACTACTAGGTCAATTGTGGGTTACAAACAACAAAGATCTAAAAAGTTCTTGAAGAATCTAGAACATTCAGCAGTTGTTAGGGATTACCCAATAGAGAACAATAGGTAGCCAGAAGCCTCAGAAAAGATGGAGAAGAGTCCGAGAATTCTAGGAAAAGATGGGAGTGAATAGCCGGCCGGCTAGTGCTGAAGGAGAAAGAGAGAGATAGAGTAAGAGAAAGAATGAGGATGAGTGAGCGATCGTGTTGTTGACAGTGCAGGTAAAAAAACACAAGTCACAAGTAACACACAAGTTATCTTGTGCCGAAAATTGTTTCGATAAATCATAAGAAGGTATATTTTCTTTTATATATACATTTTTTGAGGATGAAGCCCACATAGGTCTGAGACCTGTGTGTGGGTAATGAGTTGGATGACGGTGATTGATGAGTTGGACCTACAGTTTTTTAGGTGGGTTCCGAACCACCGGGAAGTGATTTTACAGCAGAGAACAGTGTCTTTTTGCTGACCAATCTAATCGGTCACCGTTACAAAGTGGACCCAGCAGCTTATCTCTGTCTGATTGAACAGATACCTGCTACGACTCACGGCTATCACTTCCCGTGTTTTCTGTTTGTTTTATTGTACATATGTAGGCCTATGTCTGATTTTTGGCAATAAAAATTCTAATTAAAAAATAAGACTTAAAAAATTAATTGTATACAATAATAGGCTTGTACCTGTAGCTAACTATAACTATGTCTATGTACTACACATCTATAGTCTTCAATAAATTATCCTGTCTTTGTCATAATAATTTAGTTAATCATTTATTTGGTTTTGGGATGCAAATAAAATTGATTTGTTTGATTGACACACCACCTTCTTAAGGAATTTCAATATTGATGTTTTAACAATTTACGATTTCAATTTACTACCTTCATCATTTATTCCTGGATCTGTACGTGTGAATTTCCGTATATTGATTCATTTACCTCAACTAAAATTAGTTCTTTTCTTGCACATGAGTCTAATATTAAGTAAAATAAACAAATCAAAGTCCATTGTTTCTTTCTTTGCAACGAACACATAAGGTCTTTCTTTGTCTGCTTGCTATTGCTCACTCTCATGAATTAAATGTGAATCTAGATAACTTGATTTCATCCTAGTTTGTTCGGAAAGCTACTGTGTAACAGAAGAGATAAGCTATTTGTGGTGGCTTGTATACTGTTTTGCATAAAAGTCAGGGCCTCTTGCTGATGGTTGGATAAACTGGCACTAAAGCTAACATTCCTCTTTATTCTTCATACAAGTGTATTGTGATTATAAACAGTACAGTGAATTTCAGTGATTAGTCTGAGAATTTTTGTCACAGTAATAATTGCGATAAGATTGTCATTGATAATCAAACTCTTTTTGTACTAATGTCAGTAAGTGCTTAGTTTATATTGAGTTATTGAACAGTTTAATAGACATTTCTCTTTGAGTTATTGAAGAGTTTAGAAGACATTATTTATTATTGAGTTATTGATCTATATTATTTATTATTGGCAGTTATTAACTAGTTTTGGACTGTAATTAATTTTGTTATTGAAATGTATTGTTTCTTTTATTGATTTTCCTGCATGATAATTACTTATTAGTGTCTGCTGTGAGTTAATTGTGTGAATAATGTTTCATGTGTTACTTTTAAGTTATGCCAGTATTATATTAGTTTTAGACCCTGTAATAGAATCATCAGGATAAATGCTGCCAGTTTTCACACTTGCTATGTTCCATGTCATATTTGATGCGGGTTCGCACTGTAAAAAGCTAAGAGAAAATGATAAATATATGTAGTATTTTGGAAATATTTGATGTTCTTCCATTTTTCGAATCCTGTTTCCTGAAAACTAGATATAATAATGATAAATAAATTATATTAATGAAATATTTGATGTCCTATTAATAAAAGAACTACTCATGAAAATAATACATTTCGATGAAATACCCCAATAATAGTGTTACGGGTTCTATGTCTAAAATAAAGCTGGCAACACTTAAATTCATCACTTGCACTTTATTTACACAAATAATCACAACACTCACTGATCAGTAATGTCTTACAGAAAAATAAGCAATTGAAAACAGATAAATCGATATTGTTCAACTAATAAAAAGATTTCAATAAAGTAGCACTAGTCCGTAATACAATACAAACTATTTAGTAGCTCACTGGTATGAATTAAATAATAAAAAGAATTGTCACTAAAGGCACAGAGAAAGAATTATCACTATATATAGAACACAATAGAACTGACACTACTTGTTTATCACGACGAATTTCAAACAAGACTGAACTGGTTTCTACAAATGCGTTCGCCTTAAATAGGTTTTTGAACAATCGAGATTTCTCTACCAACTTCTACCGATTTTTAAAATAAACAATCAAGGAAACTCGAACTTTCCACAACAACGAACAACTAGAACATTCTACAAATTACCAAGTAAACACCATAAAAGTGTCAAAAGCAGAGTAATTAATTGCTTAGAAGTAAACATTTAAATAGCAGATAACAATCTAGAACCACTGTTTCTTCTTTCTTTCTATTCTCTCCAATTTCATATTCGCTACAATAGCATTACTACAGCTTTTAATCATTTAGTACAATAATACCGTTCTCAATCCAAAGCATGCAGTACGGATAATACAAGTTTATGATCTGCCAAATCAGCAGGGCTGGATTTCATGAATGTGCCGTATGTGTCCCTGTTGTACAGGGCGGTTAATTTCAAGAAATTTTTCCATATTTAAAAAAAATAATAAAATCACCTATTACAAAGTGATAAGAAAAACAATTCACTTGTTTGTTCAGTCTGTATAACTTTTTCTCATGTTGAAATGAAAGATAGAACTTTTGTTTTTATGCGAAAAAGATAACATTGTGTTTTTAAATAACTAATATTATATAATGTGCAAAAGGGATTTTTACTTTATTGTTTTTACTTCATGATAAGTATCAAAAACAGGTTATTCTGAATTCTGTACTGGTTAGTGTTTCGAAGAAGGGGGCGTGAGGAATTATGGTGCACAGGGCGGCAGACACCCCAAATCCGGCCCTGCAAATCAGTTTTTCATTTTATTTCCATTTAGTGAAACCCTATAAATTTTTCAAGTCAATTATAAGCTAGAGTAGAACAAAATACTTCCTGGGTTTACCGGTACGATATATACCTAACCTCGAATAGATCAGGGCGAAAAATATAAAATCGTTTAAAGTACGATATTCAACTTTTTATAAAAATGTTTATTGTCATTAAATCCACTTTTAGCTATGCATTAGTGGTTCTCGATTTTTAGAACATCTTTAATCCTGCACACAAATAGAGAATCCATTCAGCTTTCACAATTCATGATGGGTGAACACAGCAAGTACCGTACAGTAGTTTATACGGAAGCGTTCCAAAGTTTACTCACTTTTATCATGCTTACCTCCTCCCTAGAGTTTAAGCAATAACTATTTGTTAGTTCTCAGTATTTCGGCAGAACTACTCTAAATAAATGTGTTTGTTCGTTTTAGAACTAATGGACTCCACTGTGTTGTAAACTCCGTCAAAATTTAAACAAACTAAGTTACTTTGAATTCTGTGGCTTTTGTTGAAATATAGTTGTTATTGAATTATTTCCCCCCAAGTATATAGTATATTTATTTACAATTTGAAAATATTTGAATTTCACAATGAAAAACTTCTGAAAATATTCCATCCATTATCTTTTTTTTATTGTAAAAAGACAATTGTGCTAGCCATCACTACTGGTTCAGATGGCTAGAAGGTCCATAATATTCTGTATACTGTATCTCATTATTTATAAAACTTTAATGAAAATAAAATTTACTTATTTACTTAAATAACTATCAAAGTGATTTCAATTTTTTATAACGAAAAGTTAGAAGTCAAAGCATTAAAATGATCAATCAGCGTCTACCATCAAATAATTGGATGGAGGGTTGGAGGTCTACAATTAGATAATCCTCCTAAATCTGTGCTGTATCCCATGAATTTTATTCCCCTTATTCAATCGCCATATTTCAATCCATCAAATTCATGTGCTGAAAAAATAGATGTTTAAGGTTGATTCACACATATAGGACTGTGCTGCGACTGTGTCGTTTTGGATGGATTCGCCAAAGCAGTCTATCCATTTAAAATACACGGCGACAGTCTTAAGTGATTCACACATATAGGACTGTGCACCAACCGTGCGCATACTGTGTCGTGGACGAGCTCTTTCAGAGTGATCTATCAAGGTCACAGTCCAACACAGCCGGCGCACGGCCTGTGCACAGTCCAACGAACCCATAAGACCTTGGTCTTATGTGTTCGCTGGCACAGTCCTACATTTTTGAATCAACGTAGGTCGACGATAGGGCGACCAGCCTTTGCCAAGTGAAGCTTCGGGTGTTTCCGTAGAGCCTCGGGCATTTTCGTTAAAAAGAAAAAGTTCCTAAATTTTCCAAATCCAACATCCTTTTTATGTGTTATCCACTTTTTATCATTTGTACTTCTTATGGTAAATTAAATTTTCTGTTCTTTGAAGAAAATCATTTAAAAATTAATGAAAACATATGAAAAATATATACATAAAAAACAAATTAAAAGCATTTGAAATGTATGCACATTGTCTATGCTTGAGTACGTCATCTCGGTACGTCTGAGTAAGCAATGCCCAACATGCATACAATGTGGGTTTTTAAGAACAGACCATGGGTTAAAAAAAAAACATGCCTATACAGACCATGCCTATAAAAAAAACTTATACTCTCATTCTATGCATGTCTTGCATTTTATACTCAGACATGTTACATAGATTACATCCTCAAGTGTAGAGGCCAAGCATTGTGCATGCACTTTGAATGCATATCATATAATTTTTTTGAAGCATGTTTCACTCATTTTTAAAATTATTTGTTGTTCTTTAATTTTTGTATCTTACTTTCTTCCTCTTGCAAAACAATTCTGAATCCATCTCTGTGACTGGAGTAAAATTCCACTGAAATCGCGTCATTTCAGAACAAAACGGTCGCAGCACAGTCGGCGCACAGTCCTATATGTGTGAATGATAGCGACACAGCACAGTCGATGCGCGGCCGTAACACAGTCGGCGCACAGTCCTATATGTGTGAATCAATTAATCAATTAAGGTTGATTCACACATATAGGACTGTGCGCCGACTGTGTTACGACCGTGCATCGACCGTGCTGTGTCGCTATCATCCACACATATAGGACTGTGCGCCGACTGTGCTGCGACCGTTTTGTTCTGCAATGACACAATTTCAGTGGAATTTTACTCCAGTCTCAGAGATGGATTCAGCATTAATTGTTTTGCAAGAGAAATAAAGGAAGATACTAAAATTCAAAAACAAGAAATATTTAAAAAAATGAATGAAACATACTTAAAAAAAATATATGATATGCATTCAAAGTGCATGCACACTGCTTGGCCTCTACACTTGAGGTTGTAATCTATAACATGTCTGAGTAGGTAATGCAAGACATGCATAGAATAAGAGTTTGTAAGTTTTTTGGCCAGCAAAAAAGACACTGTTCTCTGCTGTAAAATCACTTCCCGGTGGTTCGGAACCCACCTAAAACTGTAGGTCCAACTCATCAATCACCATCATCCAACTCAATACCCACGCACAGGTCTCAGACCTATGTGGGCTTAATCCACAAAAAAATAAATATATTTTCATTCATTTTTAAATGTTTTTATTCAAAGAACAGAATGTTTTTAATTTAATTTACAATCTGAAGTACAAACAATAGCAACAGGATTTTAGATAAAAAGAATGAAAAGGATTCAAATTCAAATTTATTTATTCTTCAATATAAACATATTTACAATATAACAGTGTTACAATGTTAATGAATATACTCCCTGCATGGATGATAGGAATGTTTGCATGGATGATAGGATGTATGATTTGGAAAATTTAGGAACTTTTCTCTTCAACGAAAATGCCCGAGGCTCTACGGAAACACCCGAAGCTTCACTTGGCTAGCGCTGGTCGCCCTATCGTCGCCCTACGTTGATTCACACATGTAGGACTGTGCGTGTGCACAGGCCGTGCGCCGGCTGTGTCGGACTGTGACCTTGATAGATCACTCTGAAAGAGCTCGGCCACGACACAGTATGCGCACGGTTGGTGCACAGTCCTATATGTGTGAATCACTTGAGACTGTCGCCGTGTATTTTAAATGGATAGACTGCTTTGGCGAATCAATCCAAAACGACACGGTCGGCGCACAGTCCTATATGTGTGAATCAAGCTTTAATGAACAACAGAGGCTTTCTTTTAGCGATCCACCACTCTCATTTATAGTTGATATTGTGCAATTAGGTGTTTACAATATTTATTGTTCATTAGGTGCTCACTGCAATGTGTGTTCATTGATTTAAGTAATGAATTAATTTTAATTATTCATTTTAACAAATGAATTTTCGAGTCATTTAATATTATTGGGCTTAAAACAATTTAAGATGAGTTTTGCAAAAATACATGCCATTTACATTTCATTTCTATAAGTAATTTTATTAACAATAACAGAATGACTTATTTGACTGTGGTAGTTTATTTTCTCATGCTTTTAAGTGATGCTATTTAAAAAAAATATATATTTTATTGGTCAATTTCTATTATTAAATACTCTAACCATGTCTTATTTCTTTGTTTTACAGGTGTGTATGTCAAGGAAATTGAGACAGATACCCAATTTGTGTGACAGAATTTGAGAAGAATGACATTTGGGAAATTTTTCGCATCAGTTTTTGATCGAAATGTAAGTACTGTACAGTAATGTTATAAATGTACTGCATTATAGTCCTTATGACAGCAAACGAAATTTCAATACACTCCAATAAAAATTTTCTTTAAAAGTATAACAAAGTATAAAATTAATTGGTAAATTAATCTTATTTCCAATTATTAGATCAACACTAATTTTACTATGCATATTACCCAAATTTTATTCAAAACAT
Source organism: Conomelus anceps (assembly GCA_948455865.1). Classification (NCBI taxonomy): domain Eukaryota; kingdom Metazoa; phylum Arthropoda; class Insecta; order Hemiptera; family Delphacidae; genus Conomelus; species Conomelus anceps. The sequence continues at coordinate 33,714,909 of OX418220.1, forward strand.
TTTCTCATAATAATCCAATTTAGCTCGATGTTGAAGCATATTTACAATTTAGTGAAAAAGAACTGTAGTAAGGACTAAAATGATGAATGTATAGGATAGAAAAATTGATTTGAATAAAGTGAATATTGTGAATTATTTCCTGATGAATGACTAGATCCTCATACATATAGAGAATTCGCTATTATTTCATTCGATAGTACGAGTATTCTAGGTATACAGTAAACATTAAATCGTACTCTAGGATGGAATAAAATGTATTACTTGGTTGAACTAATCAATGAGTTTTCTGGTTGAGATTAGCCCTAATCCTATCATTGAATTTAAAATATCATAACAATAATTCACATAGATAGAATTCAATGACAGCACTGGTCCGGTAAAAATAATTTGAAATTGTATTCGATTTTAGTCTAATCAACCATTAACCTCAAAATATCGGTGAATTAGTTTGTTACTTTTTGTATCAATCGAATTTGTGTCATTATATTAATCATTATATCAATTCTAGATAAAAATGTACTAATTGTAAAAATTTGAAGGTTTTTATGACTAAGTTATATAAAATGATACTCTATCAAATTATTTATATTAATACAACGATAACTCCAGCTAATAACAACTTCTAGTTCATGCTTATTAAACTCTAATAATTCACATAAATTTTAATTAAATTAATATTAAGCCTTCTGCATTAATTATTTATTAATAATAGTCCTCTGCATAGCCTAGGTTAGGTAACAACTGTTCAATTTTTTAATTGATTCTAGATAATCTGATTAATCTGATTCTAGATAAAGATATCTTATCTGACCTAAATAGTAGTTTAAATTAGTGTTGTGAATTTGTTGTGAATCAATACCCTTGTTGTGACAGACTACCTATGTAATTTGTAATGCTCCATTGAATTTGGATTTTGGATTCCTTTCAAAGGGAAAACTTCACAGAGTTTTCTAGTTGATCACAACGCTAAAACATTTCCAGCATCAGGTTTTCGTATTAGTGATATTCGGGAAATTGCATTTCTGGAACTGTTCTGAATGGCGCTGGTGCCAGTATCCAATCTTGGTGTTGGATTTTGTGTCGTTGGTCTTTGAAGTACGCCATTCTGCTCTTTGAAATGTTTCCTTGCAAAAAGGGGCCATTCATGCGTTGTCCTTTGGGTGCAAAACCAGTGTGATATATAACTCAGATTTCTAGCAAACGTGCTCTTTGGAATGAAAAATATGGAGGGATTTTCCAGAGTGAATAAATTGATGATAGCTCTGTGCATGTAGCTGCATGGTTTTGAGTGAGGATTATCATCTCTGAGAATAGGCTATCATTTATTTTATCCTCAATTCCCTTTTAACTTGAGTGAGATAATAAATCATAAATAACTATTTTCTACAGGTGTAGTTAATATTATTTAGCTTTTTCTCCCACTTGACCTTATCAGAAGACTAATTCAGAACTGTATGCAGTAAATAATTTTCAGCTGCTGGATTTTATACTGTATTAAATAAATACAACATACAACGAATGAGCAATAATGCATCTTCTACAATAAAAGGATGAAAATTTGAATATAATATTTTTTCTGCTATAATATAATATAAGTTTTTGAAATGTAAAAGACAACTAAAGTGTAAAACAATTTAAGCTGATGATAAACTACTGGATTTGATAATAGGAAATTGGAGATATTGAGAAAGAAAAAATAAATTACCCTATTTGAAACGACTTTAAAGATGCTATTACAGCTTTATCCTTCTTTCACCGTTAGATCACTCTTCAATTTTATTGATTCAATAAACTTAAGTTTCATGTTTATTTGTGTCTTGCTCCAGACAAATTGCTTCTTTTCTTCCGGCATTACAGCTCTAGCCTCTCCATCTGCCTCCAAATCAAACCTGCTTTTTGCTTCCAATTCCTGATCCTCATATCAACCTCCAATTTATCCATCCAGCGATTCCTTGACCTACCTATTCTCCTTCTTCCCTCCATTCTTGCTTTATACATTTTCCTTGGCATTCTTTGTTGAGCCATTCTTTCCAGGAGACCAATCCATTATGATTTTATGATCCATTATGATCCTTTGTGATCTCATGCGGCGCACTATATCTTCATCACGGAGAATGTAGTTTATTTCACTGTTTGTTCTTCTCCATACAAGGACCTCCATATATTCTTCTAATTAATTTCCGTTCAAATGTTCTCAGCTTGGAGGCATCAGAGCTTGTGATGTTCCATGTTTCTGAGTCATGCATAATAGGCCTTATCAGGGTCTTATGCATTTTTAATTCGGTTACTCTGGAAAGGAATCTAGAGGTTATTAGTGCGATGTTCGCATAATATTCGCGGTTACTAGTCATACTTCTAAATAAATTGCTCCTTTTCACTATTACTCATAATCACAATTAGGGTTTCATTCCAAAGGTGACTATCTCCAAAATTGTCAAATTTTAGATTTCTACATAATTTTATCGTATTTCATACGTGAAATCCAAATTTGCTATCAGTTTTTATCAAAAGCGACTTTTTCCCATAGCAAAAGCATGCCAAAGAACGATTTTTAGCAAAACGTACTATTTCCATCGTCATTTTCCAAACGATTCTATACGTAACTGACTAATTCCATTGAAAATACAAGATGATTTTAATTTCTATCTTCAGTGCATTATGTTTCTTGTGTTGTTTTTTTGTGGAAATAAATTTGAAGATATCAAAAATGACTATTTCCATAGTGTTCTGCTAGTATCAGCTGATGGTATGATTCCAAAAGAGACTATTTCCAATAACAGCATACCTCCAATCGACAGTCCTAAGTGGTTGGCGAAATAAAAATATTATCATGTTGATAGTTTATTTTTGGAGAGTCATTAATATAGGTTCAGGTTTTTGATCTCCTAATAAATTGACCTTTTGGAGATAGTCATTTTCTGGAAAGAAACCCTTGATATTGCTTCCCTTATTTTTTTTGGTAAAAGTGAACGTGCTATTATAGTAAAGACTGCTTTATTATTTTCTGCAAAGTTAAAATATCAATTTTGTATTTTCATTTTACCTACATCTCAATAATTTTATAATATAAAATCTTGTTTGATATTAATTTGTTTTCATTACAAACTCAACACCAAACCCTTACTAATGAGATAATATGCACAATGTATGCATATCCAGTTCGTGATCATAGCTATTCTTGCCATCAGATGGAAGAATAGAAGAATAGAAAAACTTATTTGGTGGTAAGAAGAAAATCGTGAGCTCTTGAGTATCCAGTATCATAATATGATAATGAGGAAATATATGCTACTGTCAAGATATGTACAGTAGTACAGATGATCAATGTAATGTATCTTGTAATGTATAGATTGTGCATAATATGATCTCAGTTCAAGTGCGACAAAACTGACCATTTCCAGGAAATAGTCAGTTATGTAGAAACAAAAAACTTTTGGAAAAAAAGCATATTCAAAATGTGAATTACGTGTCTGAATGTGGCAGGGTTGTTCAGAATTGTATCTGCATTATTATGAACAAGAAGAATAAATATGTGGATACATGACCAAGTTACAGGTTTTTTGCTCTCCTGAGAAATTGACGTTTTGGAGATAGTCATTTTTTAAATGAAACCCTTCTTTTAGTAGATCAATACAGGCTGTAGCTAAGTATGGAACCATGAGTTACTTGAGTGTGATGATGATTGTTAATATGATTCCTATTTCATATCTTTAATATCCATAATATAATTTTAGAACATCTGAAATGATATCAAGGGTAATGTGAATGTGTTCCTAGACACTATAAACTGCATACCTTGAATATTCTTTTTCTATGTGGAATTTTTGGAGCTTTGCCCGAGCAATATATTTTGTCAACAACATGTGAACCGTGAATAATAATAGACATAGGTTACTGACTTCTTGATTATGTATCTGTCTCCGACAGTCAATACTGTATATTTTTCAATAAATTTTTTCAAAACAATATTATTTTGAAACCTTTCCATAACAGAAATCAAACTGAAATGAACCAATTCTACTAAACAACTACTTAGAGCAATAGTAAGGTTCTTGTACTCAAAACCGTTATCTGTAACTTGATTATTACATATTTTATGAAAGTTATAACACTTTGTGGAATAGACACCCTTTTAATTTTATCTGCTTTGTTTAAACAGTGTATTTTTAATCATATCATATCTTCTACTTCTATCTGCAGAATTCATTTGCTCCAAATTAGTCTCATTATTCACTCATTTCTAGGATTTTCTTTTAAAAAAAGCTTCTTTTTCCTCTCCCAATTAAATAAACTTTCTTCTAGAAAAAACTCTCTTACAATGTTTGTTGAAAAACCTTTCTTCAACCTTATATTACTACATCGTAGTATGGTCCAGTATTAACCAATTTATACATTGAACCCAACAGTCTGATTAATAGGAGAAATTTCGGTACAGTATTTGAAATACTCACCCTGAAGAAAAATAGCGCATATTGTGTGGCGAGACATTTTATTTTAACATACTCATTGCATACTTAGTTCTAAGCACAGATGATACATAATCTCATGGGAAAAATGTGCTTCAAATTGGCAATAAACTTATCAATTTCATACTAATTATATTGACACACTACTTTAATTTTCCTGTAGTAGCAATTTTGTATTATCTTGATCTTCGTATAGCAGACAGTCTGCAAGAAGGGAAGTGCTACTCAATATTATTATTTTTATTTATTGTTCTTGAGGGCAACAGGTTTCTCCTTGTATACATCTCAAAGTGCGTTTATGGATGATTAATATTATATGAATAATTGAATTTCCATTTGACATTTTCTCATTGAGAATCCGCATTATCTAAGTTCAATTCCATTTATATCTTTTCATAAATTGCTATTCTCCCATTTAATCAGGAGTTGAAATTTCTCCTGCATTTTTTAAATTCCAAGCTGATAGAGGGTGCTGATTATTTTTGATTGCATTATATAATGTGTAAATGGTGGTTAATTGCTCTATGAATGATTGTAGAAAGAAGAGAGCTGCACCCCATAATAAGACGGCTTTTGTTTTACTTTTGTAACCACTTATTTATGTAACCCTGATATTCTTAATATCAACAATTTGTCTGAATGATTACTCTGGGGTCGTAACTCATAGACAACAAAATACTTCTAATTTTATAGTTTGTTTATTTATAATATTATATATTATAATATTACAACACATTAAAGAACATATCAAATTTAACTCGCTTGGCTTGCTATTTTAAGACGTGTATATAATTATGAGTTGGAACTTATATTTAAAAACTAACCTGATATTCTTGCCTCTCCTTTCCTTGATCTCCAGGAGTCTATGGCCACTTCAAACACTTATAACACTTATAACAACTCTCAGAAAACAACCGAACATGCCCTTGTCGCCCAGTAGAATTGCTGGCTAACACGCCAAAATTTCGATCCCCCAATAAGTTTTAAACTGCCCGGACTGTAACAGACTTATTGAGTTTTCAAAGATCTTGGTTTTGCAAGCCTAACACTCCACTGGTCGAAAGAAGCGTTCTTCAGGTTTCTCGAGTTGAACTCGTCGATCATGAATTTTGGTTCTCTATTTAAGTGGTCCATACACTCCTTTCAATGCCAGAAAAGAGGCCTAATATTCACAAGATTGGATAGTGACACGTTCTTACATACCTTTAATATTTATCAACACATTCAAACAATTCGCATGAACGTGCCACTATCAGACTTGTCGATCTCATGAACGTCATCATTGTTTAATAACACACTTCGCCTTGAAAGCCTGAAGTGAAACACCTCGGCTCTCGTTTCTATAATAAATTTGATTTTTAATGAAAATGTCATTTATGACACTTTCAATTCACATAAAAACGCCGTTTTAAAGTTTGCTGTCATACGGCAACATCATGTTAATTTCATCTCAGTTATGAAGATGCTTTTCTGAAAGAGGGTAGTAGAACTGCCACGAGGAGTGCAGGTCCTTTTGTCCTTTGGATAATATAAGGAGATGTTTGAGAGGGATGGAGAGTTCAAGCTGCCGATTCGCTCGACCTTGACCGTGGTTCCAAATCGATAGCAAACTGCCAACTGAGAGCAGAGTGAATCCACGGCAAGACTATCCCTGGTACCGTTCCGAATCCATCAAATAGTACTAGTACTGTGCACAGTATAGTTATGTATTAGCTCCCAAACATATTCCTACGCACTTACATCATAGGCTACCACTATAATATAGCGTACTATGTGAAAGTTTCTTATTTATTATTGTATTCATTTCTTCCTCAATTTACAGAAATTGCATATAATAACCTTGTCCCAATATTTAGCAGTACTATACAAACATATTTTCTACACACACAGCTACTACTATTTGTACATCATTTATACTTTTATTACTGGTCAAAATATTGTGGAATTGACAGCCATCCTCCGTTCTCCATTTCATGTTAGTAAAGATAGAATTTAATTTCTAAAGTATTTATTTGCTAATCTTTATTTTGAGCTAACTCATCCTTATTATTTTTCCCCTTTTTTCTGATAAAGGTATGTTACGGTCAGGTTGTCAGGTAGACAATTAAGAACGGTATTTATTCATCAGATCCTCTTGGAGGATGCTTTCGTGGAAATATTAGTTCTAGAAATATTATAATTCTACAAATTGAGACGTTTGATTTGGATTCATCATGACAAATCCTATGAAAATTCTTCAATAATCTTAATAAAAATACACGACTCCCAAGTTATTAAATTACAAGTATAGAAAATACTTTTAACAAGGAAATTCTTTTATAATTTTACATGTAAATCCAGTTAGAATGAGAGGCAACCAGTTTGCTTGGAAGTGAGTGAGAGGGTAACCTTATCTTGTTACCTACTATTGTTTAGAACGAAGTTCCGCCTTTCGAGGATTTGTCGTGCTTGAGACAAGACAGAAAAGTGACCAGGAGAGGACCTGGGTATCTCCGAAAACTCATTCTCAACCAACATGATTGTTCTTCTGAATTCAGTAACTGAACTAATTGACTCAGTTTGAAAATTTACTAAAGTCTGTCCAAGCATTACATCACATTGACTGTCTGTTGAACGATATGTAAAGGTTATTAAATTAGTGAACTTTGTTATTAAAATTGTCGTTAATTGAAGTTGACCACTTCAAATGACAAGTTTCAAGGAAACTCGTTTCAACCCTTTAGCTCCTAGTAATTTTCACGATTCCTTCAGCTTCATTAAATTTATTCATAAATTTCCTCATTTAATCGGACTTCTTATAACCAGGTGTTCAACGTTTTCTAACGCTGTTCAGCTTTATATTTCCCGTGCCACCACAACAGGTGAATTCCTGTGCGTTTTAAGTGCGCACACTTGGAACTTGGAAATCAAGCCGTGTAGTTCACCGTTCACGGCTGAAATTACGATATCGCATAATTACTGCGACAATCTTTTCCTCTCTATTTCTTCTTTCTCTCTTTTTTCTTCTATATTTCTCTTCCTATCAAACACCTTCTCTTTCCATAAATGTCTTTCTCCTCTTTTCCCTAACAACTCGCCAAGGTTTTCATCCCCCAAGAAGTTAAGAGCCGAGGTAATTGCTAGAAAATTGCAACCACTCATTTGGTTGCCTGCCTTGACACGAAATTGCGTTGAAATTTCTCTTTTCCGCGTTGAAAATCTAACTAAAGTAGCCGACTTACTGTTCCAGGGCCGAGGAGACAAGAATTCTCATCTCACAGAAATCAAAGTCTTTAACAGTATTTGAGGAATTGAATCCAATTTTGTGGCTTCCGTGTGTTTTTGGAACTAAATAGAATTTCAAGAACTTTCAGATCAGCCTTTTACAGGCAACATAAAATGATCGTTTCATACACGTTTTCATGACATTCTTCGTTAAAACCCATTTTTTTTTTTTTACTAGTAGGTTGCCCGATTCAGTTAAATTTGGATTTGAAGAACGTTCCATAACCCATTTCTTCTTCAGTAGCCTAACTGAAGTTTAAGCATTCTTCTTCTCTTTCTTCTTCTTGTCAGTCTTCGACAGAGCCAAACTCTTTCTTTTCTTGTCTGTCCTCGCGCTAGTCTCGTCGAAAGAGGATAAAGCATGCAGACGTTTATGTATGATTTAAGATTGTTTTTTCCTATCAGAGTTGGTTTTAATATAAGCATAAATTAATATTTTTGAAAGCCGTGTTTCGGAGGACACGTTAAGCTGTCTGTCCCAGCTGCCTAAAAACAGTCGTTAAGTCACGTCAGAGGCCCTGAACTTATTCAGGTGCGACCTGATAACTCTGACACCAGACCTAAGCCAGCCAGGTCACACGATATTATTATTATTATTTTGAAAGCCAATCTATCTTGATAAATAAGCTCATAGTGTCTTTTGTCATCATTGATTGAATACCAATACAGTATAGTAAAAAAATACTGCAGTATCTTACTTCTTCCACCAAGCTTCTCTATACTTTTTCCTTTCTTCCCGTTTATTTTCAAGAGAAAGAATAGAAAACCCGTGGATAAGTAATATATTTTATGGCTGGGGGTGGATGGTGAGTAATCTACGGTATTACCCACTGTATTTCTTTTCAGCTGAGAACTGTGCGTATTTCGTTCCCATTGAGCCGATTTACTTTCCCATTCAGAAAGCTCGCCACCAGACCGTACTTCTTTTTACGACTGACTTCGCAATCGAAAATGACAAAAGAACAGCAAATAAAAAAGAGGAGTCGGCTCAGTAGTATCAGGTCCGAGGTCCCATTTATCAAAAAGAAAAGTTCTTGTTTGATTTGGTATAGTCATCACCGGGCTGAGTTCCGCTCTTGAATTTCAACTTAAATTAGGCTATATTCAACTGTGTAAATAGAAATCTCATTCCAATTAACTAAGCTAATCATTTTTTCAAAATTGTATACATAAATAGTACAGGGTGATCATGTTGTTCAATGAAAGATTGGTCACTTGACAAAATTATAAATTCGCACCTCTAAAAATAATTAAATAAAATCTAATCTAATCACTGTAGCTCAACATATTAAATTAAGGCTGTGCGCAGGGTATTTGGTCATAATTTATTTTCGAAGTTCATTGAATTGGATATTATTAAGGTATTGAAATGCTAACTATTGCCATGAGAAATTATTTTTTTCATCAAATATTTTATGGAATATGAGGTTTCAAAGTTGAAATTTTTTGGTTTTTGGGGGCAATTGAACTCACCTACAAGTTATTTTAAACATTTGATAATTATTTTAAAACTGAACGACACCTTGGGGTAAAGAATGACACATTTTTTATTTCAATTCAACAATTGGTTTTTTCAAAATAATTTTTTGAAAACTGAATTTTTTTGCATTAAAAAAAAATTATTTTGAGAAAACTAATTGTTTGATCGGAAAAATATGTCATTTTATTCCTCAATGTGTCTTTTATTTAAAAAAAATTATCAAAAGTTTAAAATAACTTGTAGGGAAATAAGCCCCCCAAAACCAGAAAAATTTCAACTTTGAACTCCCATATTCATAAAATATTTGATGAAAAAAATAATTTATCATGGCAATAGTCAACATTTCAATACCTTAATAATATCCAATACAATAAACTTAGAAAAAATTATGACCAAAAACCCTGCGCACAGTCTTAAAGAATTGCAACTAAGATTTATTTGTTTCTTAAGAATCCAAAGCATTTAAAAGCAGAATTCGAGAAATTCTACAAGCCCAACTCATTGTCTTTTTATCTCTTACAGTCTTGTCCATCAGAAGCATGGTTTGTACATGAATTTATCCTTTGTAAGTAATTAACTCAAGTCCTATCCAATTTGTGAAAATACGGTAATAAATTTGTTAGAATTTAATCAAGTCTAGACACATAGCCCTATTGATTTCTGGAGAGCAGTGAATTCCTAGCTTGGAATGCAAAATGAGTTTCCTGCTTCGGAAATCGTCCAGAGAAATGTCGAGCATTTTTAGGAATTTGAACACATCTGATGGAGCATCCATCCGCTTAATTAGAAATGAGGCTGAAAAACCGCAGTGCTCCTGGTTTTTCAGAATTCAAATGTTCCTCAAAATACGTTATTACAAGGCACTGTAGTAGTTAATTTGCATTTCTAAATTCAGTAGTTAGAATAGTGTTATGAAACTCAAACGATGAGGAAAACGTCCTTCAAGCTTATTGTGCCAACAGTCGCCTTCGCGATTCTGTTCACATCTGGTAGGCTGGGTCCTGCCTATGTAAAGAGTGAGACGTGTGTTGTATTTCTCTCCTTATTTCGGCACTCACTCTTACTCTTATTTGTCAAATGTGCTAGAATGAATAACATTAAATATCCTAGATGACTGCTCATCTGTTTTGTTAATATTGTGTCAATAGAAAGATCTGGAATAGAACTCTCTGGAACAATACAACCCTAAAAAGGGCTGTGTTTGTCAGCAATTCAGTCTATATTCGGATCCTTGTGTGAAAGATATTTTCGTGGCAGTACAGCGTGATGATATACACAGTGCAGTTGTGATTCAGCGTTTTAAGTGTGATAATTACTGTGACAAAAATTGTGCTTTGTATGTGCTTAGTTCATATCCTATTGACAGGTATTAACTAGTTTTGGATGGCAATTAATTTTGTTATAGAAATATTTATTGTTAGTTGAAAGGTATTGGGGTGTCAAGGGGGGACAGATCCGCCTGAAGAAAATTCTGGAATTTTTGTAAGCCTTGAGAGTTAATTTTTGACAAGAAAGTCAAGAAAAACGTCTGTATTTGCTAAAAATGTGATTTTAGAGGGATTATTTCATCAATAAATTCTTTAAAATAATGCTAATTCATTAATTAATTAAAATAATTAAGTTATTGAACAGTTTATTAGACGTTTCTGATTGGTTTATTGGGAAGTTATTAATTGAATTATCCAGGAAAATCAATTGAATTAACAATAATCGAATTATCAATTGAATTATTGACGTATTAAATAGTTTTGGATAGCAGTTAATTTTGTTATAGAAATATTCATTGTTAGTTGAAAGGTATTGTGGTGTCAGGGGGACAGATTCCTCCTAAATAAAAAGTAAATTCTGGAATTTTTGTGAGCCAATTTTTGACAACAAAGGCAAGTAAAACGTCTGCATTTGCTAAAAATGTGATTTTAGAAGGATTATTTCATCAATAAATATTTTAAAATAATGTTTCACGTGCAGTTAATGGGTTCTTTAACCAGATGAAGTAGGAAATCAAAAATAGCGCAGTGATAATAGTTTAAAGTAGGCCTACTTCAAATGTTTTTAGTAAACCAATGAGAGTCCAGATCTCCCATTGATTGACAATGATGCAAAAGCCAGATAAATTTACTTTAACTTGAAACGTGGGTAGAATTGTCAAGATTGTCGAATTGTCGAATTCGTGTCATAATCACTTGAAATAAGATTTTAAAAGAATTATTTTCATAGCTTTCCGGGGGAGTACGCCCCGAACCTTCCTTGATTAACCATAGCCTGTATTATCATTATCTTCATTCATTGCCAGAGGGCTCTTCCACTTCATCTTTAATTTACCATTTATAGTACCTAGAGTCTATCATCTACACTATATGAACCCCCCTCCCCAACAGACAGAACATTTAACTACACCACTGATAGTAGAAAAATGAAAACGGTTCTGGCCCTCGGAACTTACTAGAGTAATAATTTTGGCCCTCAGGCTGAAAAGTTTGGAGATCCGTGATCTAGATGAGTCTATTTTATTTTAGGTTGTTTGTGCTGTTCAAGTAAATTTTCAATCTTTCTCTGTAAATAGAACATCATGTAACTAGAAGGCTCTGGAACAATTCAAACTTATAAAAAGGGCTGTGTATGTCAGCAGTTTGTGCAAAGTCAGATTTAATTTTGTCTTTATTAATTTTATAAAGAACTGAAAACTGCATGCAAATCTTGGAAGCCCTACCAATCTTTCTTAAGGAATTGAAGACCTCAAATAATTCTTAATGATCATCAACTTGGAGAAGATTCATTCTCCTGTCGCAATAGAGACAGGAAGAGCTAGCATAATTCTTAGGGCTATAGCGCACTAGAGCGACCACGACCGCGACCGCGACCAGTAGGAGCGACCAGTCTTAGCACAGCCAAGCATTGACCATAGCGCACTTGGCTTCCGCGACCACGACCGAGCAAGCTGGTCGCGGCGTCCAGAAATTTTTCCTTTGGTCGCAGCGACCTAGAGATTTCTGCGACCACTGTTATCATGCATTTATATGAGACATAGCGCACGTACTGTCGACCAGTGTGTGCGACCAGATGTTTAAGGTGGTTTTTGCTCTCCACTCCTTTGATGTACAGTACTATAATAAAATAATTGTCATTTCTCTAGTCACAGTTGCAGTTTATGTTGGTCAGGTTGTGTTTGGTATTGATGTATCTATTCCCCTTATATCGTCTGTAATCGTTTTTAGCAATTCGTCAATCCTGGCAACAGACATTCTTGTATAGTTGAAAAATTTCTCCTCGTATTGCTGTAGTTCGCCAAAAAATGTGGAGAACTGCCCACTAGTAGACCTAGTTTGTAGCATACGATGTACCCAGTATTATCTCTTCTTTCTGTTAACTTTAATGAATTCTCTGTGCACATGTGCTACCACAGCTATCTCCTCAAGATCCATTTTGCAACTGGAATATCTTGCAGTCAAAAAGGACTATGCAACCAAGAAGGGAAGGGAGGCTGTGCTATCGGTCACAAAAATAAGACTGGATGTGGTCGCGGTCGCACAACTTTCAAATGGACGCGGTCGCAGTCGTAGTCGCGGTCGTGGTCGCGCTAGTGCGCCATTGCCCTTAGTGCCACTGTTCGGGGAAAGGTATATATTTTTTGGACTGGATAAGGATAGACGGGATGAAGTTCCGAATAAAGAAGATTTCTGTTTTATTTTTATCATTTTATTTATGCTACTTGTAAAATATTTGTTTTGCGCCCATGAAAATGCGCCCCTGGGGATCAGCGACCTGTGCGGACGCTCGCCTCTCACGCCGGCTCTGGTGCTCAACCAAATGATGGTGGGCTATCTCGCTGAACTCTGCTTCAAATTTGAACAACTGCTACTTCGATTTTCTATTATATTGGAATGTTCATTTACAATAATTTCGAATATTATTTAACAAATTTGTTTTGTTTCAGGGGGAGAGGAGGGGCTCCCCTCGAAGAATGGACAGGTTAAGAAGAAGCTTCAGAGACAGCTTCAGAAGGCGCAAAGACCATGTGCCCGAAAGTTCAAAGCCGCACCAATGGCAGGCGGATGAAGCTGCTGTGCGTGCGGGAACCTGCTCTTTTCATGTCAAGGTGAAACATTTTTAGGACACTTATAAGTGAAAATAGATAGAAAATATATGGTATAGACTGAACAAACTTTTTAACAGCATAGTTCTAATCAATTTCATAACCATATTGATATTGCTATTCTGTGACGTGATAATATAATATTTCCATTATCTAGAGTAGAATTATTCACAGAAAGTATAATAATATTCATCACACCCATTACTATCAACCTATAATTGAGCTTCTGAGTCGGAAGACACAATATATCCCAGTCAATGAAGGTAAAAAAAAGCAAATGTCAGAACATATTAGACAAACAAAACTGTATAATATTTATTATGTCAATTATTAGTATATGTTTTAGATGTTCATTCTCCCAAAATCTCCAATCATCAGTTTGCAGCTGTGCACAATGTTGAATTCAGAAACAAGAGTTTTCCTACTTTTAGTTTTTTAATCTAATTTATAACTGTTACTTGTAACTGTTACTTGTAGCCTAAAATAATAATTGGAATTATTTTACTATGAGAATCACTAGTTTCTCCTTGTTTAACTTTAATTTATATACAACTCTAAACTAATATATTATACAACTTTCAACTTTCACTGAGCACTATTGGAAGTTTACACCAGATCTGATGGCTTCTTTCTTCTCAGTCTCCTCACAGGTGTTGAATTGCTTAAGAGCTGGATAGCTTCAACTGTCTGGTGGGGATGCAGAGCTTCTACATAAGAAATCTCCGGTTTTTTTCAATCATCTTCTTCACTGTTTTCACCTGCAGGTCTTTATGAAGATTGATGTTTTGGATGTAATATCTAGCATTGACAGCATTTCACAAGAATTTGCTTTGGAACCTTTGAATAATGCCAATATTACTCTCTGCCGTACAACCCCAGAGTTGAGCTCCATAGAACCAGACAGGCTTCAGAATTTGGTTGTAAAGTAGAATTTTATTGTAGATGTTTAGACTTGAATTCCTAACAGCCAGTACACTCTTCTATACTTGAAGTTCAGCTCATCTCTGATTCTTTTTTTTACGTGACTTCTTCACCATAGCTTGGCATCAGGCATCATTTCATGGAATTTGTCTCATTTGCATGAAGTATTACTTGATTATTGATTCTGACTGGAATGTATTCATGCCACCTTTTTGTAAAAATTACATGCACAGATTTCTTCTCAGTGACACTTGAATACCTTTTGTAGCCTCTTCATTGTTTTCTCCTACACCTAGGACTGCTATTTCATCTGTAAAAGTGGCAATAGTTATTCTTCTTGCATAGGAAGATTACTAGTGTAAAGCAGATAGAGAATAGGCCCCAGAACATTTCCTTGTAGCACTCCTGCTCTAATTACACTAAGTTCTGAATAGCTGTCTTCCTGTTTCACTCTGAAGTATCTGTCTGTTTGATAAGATCTTAATACTGTTGGATACTGTATAAGTAGACTTCTCTGTAGTTTCTTATTCAAACCCTCATGTCATACTTTTTCAAACGCCTGAGTTACATCTAGAAAGACTGCTGCACAGAATCTCCTTTTCCAGGGCTTTCTCAATCAAATCAGTAACCTTGTGGACTTGCTGAATGGTAGAATGTTTGTTTATAAAACCATACTGATGGTCTTGAATGAGCTTACTTTTCTCAATTTTTGGCTGTAATCTTCCCAACAGAATTTTGTCAAATATAAAATAACTGGTAAAAGAGATATTGGTCTGTAAGATGAAGCTTCATTTGGGTTTTTTTTCTGCTTTTGGGATCATTATAACTTCAGCAACCTTCCAAATACTAGGGATACTTATTAATGCTAATATTGATGATGGTTATATATTTTTTCAGTACTTTGTTTGGAAGTTTCTCAAGTACTGCTCCAGCCCTGAGGCTTTTTTGCAGTTGACTTTTTCAGTCAGATGTTTCATCTCATCAGTGACCTGCTTGTGATTCAGCAAATCTAGCTTTCTGGTTATTCCTCCTAGCCCAGTCACCATTACTTTCCCTGATTGAAGTAACTTGCACTGGAGGTTTCTTCATGTACTTTGTTGTCTTCCAGAGAGAATTCAAAATTTCTATCAATACCCAGACTCTTGAATTATTCACTTGTAAAAGAGTCCTTATGGTTTCTGATGCTTACTCTAATTCTTTGCACAGAAAGTTTAAATGAGTCTTGTCCCGGGGGTCTCTTGTTCCCTGCCCTTTTTTTCTGGCAAACGATTTCTTATTACTAAGATTCAGTATATTTTGAGGAAAATGTGTTCCACATAGTCATCTTGTTTGAAATATGTGTGGTGTGCTTTCCCAAGCTGCCTCTTGGATATCTTGAGTGAATTTCTCAACTTCAGAATCGAGTTGATCACCATTCCTGATTTCTATATTAAGATTTATTTTCTGCTCAAGGGTATTCTGTAAACCAGCCCAGTTGGCTACTCAGTTTACTAAACTAAATATGGCATTCCTTTCACGACTGACTTACAATATATAAGCTGTATGATCAGAATAAAAAGTTTTGATAAAGTATGATAAAAAGTTTTTAATTACAAAAAGACTATGAAGTATGGTAGTTTATTCCTGCCTGTTGGCCAATATATGGGTTTCCATGATAAACAGTTTCTCATCTGCATTCTTGAATAGCCTAAAAAAGCTCTCTTCCCTTGTAAGTGGTTGATCTTGAGTTCCAATGCTTTGTGTTAAAATCACCCCAATAATGAATCTGTTGTCAAGATGATTGAACCCTTATCGTATATATTTCTCTGCAAAGATATGTATTGGAGGGCTATATATTGCTGCTATTGTAAATTTGTGTAATTGAACCTCTACTGTTATTTTTGTGATTTGCATCTTTTCTGTTTGGATGTGCGAACTTCCAAAATGTTTTATGCTTATCATAATAATTGTGCTACCTCCTTCTGTATTCTTTGGATATGTAGTGTGATTTTGTAGTCTTTAAGTCTTTTATAAGATTGCTTAGTAAAATGAATTTCAGAAATTAAGCATACGTCTATTTTCCTGATTTGAAGAACGACCAACAGCTCCTGTTGTCTTTGTTAAAGCCCATTGGCATTCCATGTGATGATTCTCATAGAATTATTTATTCCTTCTTGGAAGATGATCTATTATAACTAGGCTAAAAGGCTGACGAAGCTTCTTTTCAGAAGTGAAATTCATTCCTCAAGCATCTCAAATATATGTGAGTAAAACATTATTTAAAAGTGAAATACAGTGTCAGTTTTAATATTAGATTATTATAACTATTCTATTTTTTCACAGCCTTTGCTCAGAAACGGTCATCATTGACTTCTGTTTATCGAGCTTTCCAAGAATAAGGCTGAGAATTCTGCTTATACTCTCACTAGCAGGTATCTCTTTTTTATCCTTCCATATCGTGCTGAAGAGTAGCTCCTACAAGCGTTGAGAGTTGAACTGGTATGAACTACTTCCTTGGGCTCCACTGCTGGCTTAGGGTTTCTGTCAGGGTTCTGCTCTATTTTCGATTTTTCAATTCTGTTCTTTTCTATTTTTCGTACTTAGATGGCAACACTGCATCTTCTGTAGTTTGCTGGGTATTTCCCTCCACAATGAACACATTTTGGCTCAGCCTCTGGAGGTTTTGTGCAACCACTTGTGGTGTGTTTATCTGCACAATTCACACATCTTGGCTCGCTGTTGCAATATTTCTGTGTGTACTTTTAGTTGAAGCTATTTCCTGTAAAAACTGCCATGTGTACCGTCGAAATGGAATTGCATCCCATGATATCACTAATATTGTGGAAAAAGAATCGACTCTATCCAATAGTTGGTTGATAGATATCAAATTTCCAGTTATTCCTGAAATTCCGATTTTTGAGGGGGGCTGGGAAAGAGCCACTGGGTGATTTTAAGGGAAAATATCAATTGTCATATATAAAGTCTTGCTTGTCTCTAATTATTCGGACAAAAATACTTTATTTACTGGGCTGTCAGCGTGTGGGTTGCCTGAAAACAGTCGTCAAGTTACGTCAGTACCTGAATTTATTCAGGTGTGACCTGAGAATTCTGACACCAGACCTGAGCCAGCCATATGATATTATTATTAACTAGCTATTGTGCCCGTCCTTCGTACGGATTATGTTTAGAAATAAGACTAAATATGTTTCGGCTTTTTTGATAGCAACGATCATGAAGTTGTTAGCAGCTTAGGCCCCGTTCAGACGATACAGTTTTTTTGCGGTACGGTTTTTTACTATATGGCGTCAACTGTACTGTGATGTTCACACGGTCCGGCTTTGCTGCTTATTGCTGTGCTATCCTCCTTCTTCCATTGCGCTTCCTTCTTCTTCTTCTTCTTCTTCTTCTTCAGTGGCCCTACAACCCAGGACGGGTCTTGGCCTGCACTAGTAATTGTCGCCAACGGTCCCTATCCAACGATCGTTTAAATGTCTGTTCCTTCACTAAATTCCTTGTGGGCCGTCCGTTCTTATCATTTTGTGCTTCCATAACAAATGTTTTTTTTATGGAGTGGGGGAGTTAGCCCCCCATCCAACCCCCAACCTGGAGGACCAGGGAATTTTTTTCAGGTTTCCTTCCTTAGACTTTAACAAACCAATGCTGAACTTCAAGGCAGCAGTCAATTTTCTATTGGGGTTTTCTTCCCCTAGCCTTTGGATTTCCATTGACCTCCATCTGTAAGGCAGCAGTTTCTATGCTGGTTTTGGTCCACCCCGGGTATTTCATTTCCCCGGTACCACCTATATCTAGGAGGCATCCCCCAATCCACCACCTGGGGAGGCGCCCGATAGGAGACCAGCAACTCCCACCATTGCGCTTCCAGTTCAGTTTTATTTATTCCAGTCCAGGATTTTTTTTTTATTTGTAAGATTTTTTTAAATAAGTTTCTTACTGAAGGTTTCTCTTAAATTTTGATCAAAGTACGCAAATTCTGGTTTCAATATTCTACACATTTTTCTCTCATTATTTTTATATTAATCTTAAGTCTTGTCCCACAAGGCGGGTCTCTCATATATTAGAGAAATTAAATTTTCACAATTAATATCTTCCACTTCTGGACACTGGAATTCACTAATAAGAAGATCAGTGCTGAAGAATATCAATGAAGAAGATCAATGCTGACGATCTGAAGACTGCTTCCAGCGTAATAAGCGTATCGTTTGAACATATCCATTACCGGTACAATACATGTGCCACCAAATACGGATAGTTATTTTGCGGTACAGCTGATTTTAGTGATACAGTTTTCGAAGACAAAACCGAATGTAGAAATCGGCTAGAACAGCTTCTTTACTGGATCCAGTCGAAACAGTATTGTGTGAACATACAATATGAAATGTACATGCAAACGAAAGCACTGCAAAATAACTGATACAGCAAATTTACTGTACCGCACAAAAACTGTATCGTGCGAACGGGCCCTTAGTAAACAACTTAGAACATCAGCAATTCAGTGACAGGTATCGGAGAGAATATTTTTTGAGAACAGCTGATTAATATATCATGATGAATTACGTGATTTGTTCTTATGTGGTAATAATAGTGCTACCTGACGAATTCCCAAGAGCCTAGCACAAACCACACCTTCCTTAAATGTTAATTTTTGTTTTGATAAATTTAAATTAGAAAATTTTGTTTTTTTTTCAACAAAGAAATAATTGATAAAACATAAGATGAGCTTTGATTCACCAGACATATGTTTCCTAAAAGACTGCAATGCTCCGACTACACAAGTCTGCAGACAGCGTAAATAACGCCGCGAAGTGCCCACCATTTTTGTATTTGAGAACAGCTGATTGATATATCATGATAAGTTACGTGATTTGTTCTTATTCTTATGTGGTAATAAAACTTGGAAGAAATGTATCCAAAATCGCACAATACTTGGTTTTTAAACGTTTATTATTCTGTTAAAAAAAAGTTAATTTAGTTTTTTATAGCTAAAGACATTGTCAAAAAGGTTTTCAATACTGATAAATAACTTAAATCCCGATCGATGCTCTCGTTTTTCAGGAGAAGGCCGCGTAAAATGTATCCAAAATCGCAAAACACTTGGTTTTTAAACGTTTATTACTCTGTTAAAAAAAAAGTTAATTTAGTTTTTTATAGCTAAAGACATTATCAATAAACTGTTCAATAATGTTCAATAACTAAAATCCCGATCGATGCTCTCGTTTTTGAGGAGAAGGCCGCGTAAAATGCCTTTGGGGCCGTGACAGACAGACAGACAGACAGACAGACAGAAAGTGAGATTAGACTATTTTCGGCTTATTTGATGTATAAAACGTAAAAATAACCAAAAAATATATAATTCTGATAAATGTACAGACAAAACTCTAATTTTATTTATATAGATAAACAATATCAAGATCAGAAGTATATAGCGATTATTATATTAGCAATTAGAATTAATGTAGTTCAGCAATTCATAGAACAAGATCGATCTTCCACTTGAACAACAAATTCTAATATTTACTGTCAAATATCGTAGTGAAAATCCTGGTAACAATACTGCCTATCAAGAATTTCATTCTACAGTAATTGACTGGGTCGCCAAGCTACTCAGTTCATCATCAGGCATTGTGTTATAGAGCTTATTAGCCAGGCTAAGATACAATGTTCTTATTTTTCGGTCTTTCTAAGTAGTTAGGCGATCTAGTCTAATAAGTGAAAGAATCATGGTTCATTTATACAGGTATATTTTCCTGGTTCAGGTCTGATTAATACTAGTTCGTTTTTTAAGGAACTAACAATTCATCACTGACAAAAATAGAACATAATTTATTAATTTCGAATTCCTCAAAGTGCTATCAATTTTACTTAAGACTTCCGCAATGGCGGATATTGACAACAGCATTGAATAGCTGAGAGAAATCGATGAAAGCTACTACACAAAAATATCAGTCACCCCCGGGAATCAAACGGCGGACCCCCGAATTCGCAGTCTTAACAAGACTATAGTCTCCATCGTGGAAGTCTTCAGTATAATTGATAGCACTTTAAGGTATTCTAAATTAATAAATTATGGTTAATAGTCATGAAAAGTATTTTCATGTAAGCAGATACAGAGAAGGCTCATATTTACTAATGAAGAATCAACTGCCTATTGGTAGGCAATTACTGCCTATCCAGTAATAGGCAATAATATATTTACTGGAAGACTTTGGTTCTGTACCATCTCATGGCATCCGGCTGCAGAGGAATAAACATGAATATACAAAAAATATTTTTATCTTCAACTTATTATCTTTGTAAATTGTGCCTGTCCTTTTTTATTTATTTGTAAATGAAATATCTTTTTTGTTTTAGTACCTGGGCTGTGTTGAAGTGTTCGAATCAAGGGGGATGCAAGTATGTGAAGAGGCATTAAAAGTATTAAGGGTGAGTTACTCAAATAAACTTCAAAATCACGCTTTCGATGAATTTATAATTCTTGCTCCATTACAATTCCTTCCTTGCCAATGGAATGAATTGATTAAAGTGCAAAGTTGAAGCTTTCAAGATACACTTTGAAAGTTTCAATATCGCAAATGCGCTGTGAAATTTACATCCCCATTTTTCTTTCAATTGTTTGTGGAGCAGTGTTACTTAGAAAACTTGTGGAGCATGTAAACAAATCATAATAGTTCTAGTGGAAAAAAATTCAGTTTCTAAAAATTAACAGTAGTCTCATGATATATCAACCAATGATATCCCACCGCGATTGGCAAGTTTGTCAGTTTGGTATTAGTATTCAATATATACTAAACCAAAGTGTTTAGTTCATCCAATATACATGCTTTACTGAATAGGCCGGAATCATTCATTTCAGAGAATTAAGTAATAAAATACAAAAATTACATCAGCAATATGCTTTCAGATACAGAATTATCCTACCAGAGTAATATGCTGGCCAAATAATGTATACAGCCTTCAGAAATGGCAAAGAGAATTTGCAGAAATTGCATTGTATTTTTTCATGAAAATATGAAATTGTTGAAAATAGAGCATTCGGATTGTATTGTGCATAAAAATAGCATAAAATACACATTTTTCCTTGCTTGCCAACCATAAGCTGATTTAAAATAATTTCGTTCTATATCATCATTAATATTTTTTTCTCTCCCTAAGATGTCACTTGTACTGCTTTATATTTCATTATATTGAATTTCACGTTAAGAATATTTTTCTATGTCGAATCAGGAATTACCTGAAATTTTTTTGAATGTGTTGATATTTCTTGTTCTTCCCTACTAATGAAATAGAACAATATTCTGTTTCATGCTGTATTATTTGCTCTCTTTCTAACCAAAGTTGATAGGTGAAGTTGGTTAGAAAACCCAAATAATGAGTTTTTTACATTTTTCAAATACGATTTAATGGAAATAAATTTTTTACAGAATTCAAGACGAAGGCCAGTGAAATCGATCCTCTACGTTTCTGGGGATGGATTGAGGGTAGTAGAAGATGAAACCAAGGTGAGTCTTCCAAAAAATATAGAATTTGGTATAATTTTTGATTGATTAATGAAATTTTCATTTCGAAATAAGTTGAATGTCTTCTTATAGCAGTGAAGTTCAACTTGGGTGGAATATTGTTAAAATATAGAGTTTGGTATAATTTTTTATTGATTTGCTAAATTTTCATTTTGAAATAAGTTCAATGTTTTTTATGGCAATAAAGTTCAACTAGGGTAGTAAATTTTAAACCAAAGATTTTTGTCAGTTCTACCAATCGAAATGCTACAATTTGATCTCTATTCCTGTCAGGCACAAATAGTAAATCAGTTTTGTAATGATTTGTTTACTAGACAGTAGAGCTTTCCAACTTTTGAGCATTTTCGATACAGTTACAAGAACTGATAAGATGCTAAATTATTGGTAACAACTATTGAATTTTCGTAATAATTGAGTTTCAAATGTAGTCCGGTAATCGTATACATTGGCTATTCAAAAAAAAAAAAAGGAACAGATTTCAAATATTTATTTCAAACTACAAAATATATAAACGTGATTTCAACGTTCATAGGAAGAGGAAAGTTCAAAATTGTTAACACCTTGGTAGAAGTTCCAATCATGGCTGTATTGGCTCTACTGTTTGCCTGCAGCAAAATGACAATGACACTAACGGCTAATTACAAATTTTATGTGGCATCATGGACAGACTATGTTTCAGAACTCGCCATACAGTTGGCTGAGGATTGTCAAGTTCCTTTCTTGCTTATGGTGTAGATTTCTGTGGAATCAAAAATCGAAAATAATTGTTTCTGTGGGGTCGCAGCCGTTCCACGACAAACCAACAGCGTTAATGCGGCCATGATTGGGACTTCTTCTACTTGGGCTAATAGAAATTTGCAACTTTCCTCTTTTCTTGAATGTTGGAATTATTTTTCTATCAGGTGGTTTTATTTTGTGGTTTATAAGAAATAAATGATTGAAATATCTTTATTTTTTTAATACCCCTCGCCATTGAAGTTTCGTGAAGGAAGCAGCATTTGGCTGAAAAGCTTGGTATTCACTTCCCATTAGATTGTATGCAGACTAGTTGAATAATTAAATAACTCAATTCTTACATAAACATAATGATTCCCGAACAAGTAATACCGACAAAATGCATTGAAGAATTTTCCATTACCATTAAATTAATGTGCTTTGAATATTGATGAAATATTGAATTAGACCGACGATTGACATTGATCAAGACTCACATCAAAAAATGTTTTGCTATTGTTTACAGGGTTTAATAGTAGATCAAACAATAGAGAAAGTATCATTTTGTGCTCCGGATCGAAACCATGAAAAAGGGTTCTCATATATTTGTAGAGATGGAACGACAAGAAGATGGATGTGTCATGGTTTTCTAGCTCTTAAGGAATCGGTAAGTACTTTTCCTTTTATTTCGATTATTATATTCTGCTTAATTCTCATCTCTTTACAGCTTCTTTTTTACGATCACTTCTAATCTCTATCCTTCCCTGGTAAAGGATATCCTTTTATAATGAAAACTGCAATTTCGCATCTAATTTCAATTTAAATTAATATTCATATTGTTCATAGGGAAGTTATAGCCGAGTGCCGTAGCAGGTATCTATCTGTTCAATCTACGGAACTCCTGGGCGCTCTTTGTAAGGGTGACCGATTGGATTGGCCAGCAAAAAAGAATCTATTCTCTGCTTTAAAATCACTTCCCGGTGGTTCGGAACCCACCTAAAACTAGAGGTTAAACTCATCATTCACCATCATCCAATTTATTACCCACGCACAGGTCTCAGACCTATGTGGGCTTCATCCTCCGAAAAAAAGAACTGGCAATCATAAATACATATCGGTCTATGGAAACATATTCCTGACATCATTGTTTTCATGTTTTATATTGTTCCATTAGTTCAGCTTCCCTATAGAACTATTATGTTCATTAGATGCAAATGACTTAATTCGTGTTAATTCACAATGAATCCTGTGAAGTTATTACATATTAAATGTAATAATAATAATTTGCAATACAGAGGTCTCTGAATGATGTCTGAATAATTATTGAAATAATCATTTTGTTGCGAGGAAAAAGTAAATGAAATACGATAGTTTATTGCACCAGTGCATAGCTTTGTCGATGCAAAAATATGAAACTGTATTGTAGTAAACGTTTATCAGCCTTCAAGTCTGTATTTTAATTAAATGTAATCTTTCTTTTCTACGATTAGTTCTACTCCATATCCTCCTCATGTAAAGGATGTCCTTTATAATGTAAACTGCAATTTCACAACTGGTTTGGTTTAAGCTAATATTAATAGTGCTCAAAAAATAATTAGTCTTTGATTATGCATACATTCAATAGCGGCTGGCCCTTGAGGACTCTAGGACGGAGCCCTTCCAATAAAATTGAAATTAAGAAGAAAATAGAATAAATTTTTGAAATCTTCTAAATGATTTCTAAAATGAGTTTTACTAGTAGTGCATTATTTTTATAGTGCAATGTTTACATTGGAAGTGTCATACAATAGATGAAAGGTGGTTTGAATATTGGCGCCTTTCATTTGCCTCTGTTTTGGCCTCTTTTCGTTTACCAAAAATGACCTGGCAACACTGTCACGGACTCCGACTGGAAGAGTCCGATATGTCTAGTGGCTAGGTGGGTGGGTATTTGAGGGGATTGGAGGGATTTGAGGAGAAGCCAGATAGATAGCTGGTAGAGTCCAATGTATAGGAAGGCATGCACACTGCACAGTACAGTTTTGTTTCAAAACAGTGAGCTGGCCTAACCACTGGTTACATTCGCGCTAATTGAAAAATTATTTGGAGGTTATTATTGAAGTTTGTGAGTGAAGCTTGTTTCCACGATTGTTGTCAAGAAAAGTGATAAATTATACTTTAATTATCTCTTAAAATGAATTCTGTGGTTAGTATTTTGACAGCCGACTGCCTACAATTTGAACATAGGTTAGAAAATTTAAAAAGTTGGTGCCCCTCAAACCACAACTGATAATATTTTGCAGGATCAAAATTTTTCAAGAGTAATAATAGCTATATTAGGAGTGAAAAATTGTTCATTTTGCTTAACAGAAGGAGAAAATAAATTGACTTGGAAGAAGGCAACTGGAACTCGTATCATATTAATTATTGATAATTATGAACTTCAAAATGAGTGGCCGTAGCCGAGTGGGTTAAGTGCTGGTTTACTAGCCCAAAGGTCCCGGGTTCGATCCCAGTTCTGACCGAAAGATTTTACCTCGGGCCACTCCCGTGTTTCGGAGGACACGTTAAGCTGTCGGTCCCGGCTGCCTAAAAACAGTCGTTAAGTCACGTCAGAGGCCCTGAACTTATTCAGGTGCGACCTGATAACTCCTACACCAGACCTGAGCCAGCCAGGTCACACGATATTATTATTATTATTTATTAACTATTATTTAAAATAACTATAACTTGTGTATATTGGTTCAAACTCCACTAAAACTTCATAGGCTTGGCCGCCCCTCTTTTCCAACAGCCCACTAGCCGCTACTGCATACATTGAATATGTACGTATTATAATTTGCAATAGATAGATCCAAGAATGATGCCTAAATAATATTACAAATATTGTGATGAGGATGAAATTAATAAAATGTTTTGCTGATACAAGAATATGAAATTGTTTTGTAGTAAATGTTAATCAGACTTCAAGCCTTTATTTAATGTAAATGTAAATTGAAATCTTAGATATGTAGAATAAAATGGAACTTTTTCTGCAATAAGTCTTGTTTGTCAACACGATCTATTTCTGTAATTTCTGCTAGTGCTGTATTTTCAATTCTTAATATATTTGTATGTCTTATGTTCTAATGATATGAAGGGTATGATATCTAATGATATGTTCTAATTTGTTATGCAGGGTGAACGATTAAGTCATGCAGTAGGTTGTGCATTCGCCGCGTGTTTAGAAAGGAAGCAGAGGCGAGATAAAGAGTGCAGTGTCACCATGAACTTCGACTCGTCCAATTCGACATTCACGCGAACTGGTAGCTTCCGTCAACCGTCCATCACCGAACGTCTCCAAGACAAAATTCAAGATAATGGAAAAACAATTTCAGGTTGGTATCTTTCCTTTAAATATCATTCTATGAATTTCTCACCAGAAATCTAGAGTAATTATGCTTTCATAATCTTGTATTATTCATACATTAAAGAAGAAATTAGTAAATTATATTCCAATTCCATCACGCCTAAAAGAAACATACCCTTGTACAAAACCTAAAATCTAATTAACCCAACGTTATATATCAACGGCAATATATTTTGAATAATTACAAAGCCGAAGATAATAATCTTGAAGATGGCTTTTAACACTCGAAAACGTTCGGCCTACAGAGTAAGTAAAGTACTATTTATTGTTAATAAAAATTTGACTGCAAGTCGTTGAATTCACTACATACATACAAGCGTATGGTGCCGCAGTGGTCTAGGGCATTAATAATATTTCTTTTTGAAGGGATAGTGGTCACAAAACTGAAATGTATATTATAAACATTCACATACATACATACATTCATATGTACATAGGTGCCTACCAGTAAATGGATTTGTCAAGATAATAAGAATAAATAAATAAATAAAAAAAACATGCAAACAAATAAATAAAGTGTAAGTCAGCCCAAGAATGACGTTACATGCTGCTCATTTTTTCCAGCCAGGTTATGGCCTCTTCATCTGCCAGGTGCAACTTGGGTAGCCCTCCAGGAAAGCAGTACAGTGGACACTCTGAAACAATATGGTCCATAGTTTGGCTCTCACCACATTCACAATTGGGAGAGTCAGCAAAACCCCATAAATGCATACTTCTCTGACATCTCCCTTGTCCAGTTCTGAACCTGTTTAGGCACACCCAGTGTCGTCGAGACAACTCAAATCCAGGAACTCTGCTGCTTGGGTCTGACACAAGCTCTTTGTTTCTCACCATTTGAGAATTCCAAGTGTCTAACCATTTCTGCATGGTACTATCAGTATACCCCGGTTGGTGTGGGTAGAGCCATATAGGTTTTCTGGACTTCAAACGCAGTGCAGCTGGAGAATCCGGTTTCAAGTCCTCATGGATTGGAAGTGCTGGCATTTCACTTATTTTTCTTATTTCTCTGCCAGCAATTTCCTCTCTTCTCAGCTGTGGAGGTGGGATATGACTGAGCACTGGAAGCCAATTGATTTCAGTCTGCATCAGACATCCATTGACTATACGCATTGCACTATTAAGCACTGTGTCAACCAGGTGAGTGTGACAACTTCTCATCCAAACAGGAGCACCATACTCTGCAGTACTGTAGACAAGTGCCAAAGCTGCGGTCCGTAGTGTATTAGCACTACTGCCCCATGATGATCCAGCGAGCTTCTGCAGTAAGTTTACCCTGGAAGATAGTTTTTTCTTAACTTTCCCCAAGTGCTCACGGAAAGTGAGAGTTCTATCCAGGGTAATCCCCAAATAGGTGGGATGAGGGTTTGCTTGAATGACTGTACCACAGAAATTCACTATAGGGGCTGCTGTGGACTGCTTATTGTTGAGGTGAAATGAGGTTATGCTTGTCTTGCTTGGGTTTGGTTTCAGACCCCAGTACTGCAGGTAGTCGGTCAGGGTGTTGATGTCTTCCTGAAGAATGCTCCCTGTTTCCTCAATAGTGGTTGCCTGTGCTGTCACCGCAATGTCATCTGTTGAATTCACTAAAAAGTTCATATTAACAACTCAGTTCGTCATGGAACCAGAAATCCAGGACAATAATCTATTAAAAATTAATATATCGGAATTTATTAAAGCCATACCAAGCTCTTAATAGTGGTTAAGTATGATAATTCATTTTGTTCTTTTTTTAGTGAAAGTTTTTAGCAAATCTTAAATTTTTAGTCTGTGTTAACCTCAATGTTTTGGACAATGTAACATAATATTCAAAATTTGTGAAGGAAGCAGTTTTGTACTTGAGTCTGTTGCGCCTTCACATTCGTTGTGAATTTGTCTCAATAAATAAATAAATAGCTCTTTACCATTTCCGATATTATACAATCTGTTGAACAGTATACAAACTGATAGCTTTGAAATCTCCTAGAATTTTTAATTTACTATTACTAAAAAATGCTATGGTTTCACCATTAACATTTACAGCATGAACAACATGTAAGATACTAGCTAAATTGGTCCAAAATTTCATGCAATGTAATTGTCCATTTACGAAAGATGTGACTGCTTTTTTTCCAAGGAACTTCTATGCCACGAGATGGAGGAACTACCTACAATATCCATCCTTAATGTGTAATATTAAAAAAAAATGTAAAAGCCAGAACAACAGGCAGTAGTTCTGTAAACGTGGATACATGGTGTGACGTTCAGGATGAAACTAGTTGCTGATCATTCTCATGGGGATTACAATAGAATATTTTCGGTAACATACCTAATGCATTCTAATGCATACTGTATTCACTCTATTTGTTCTATTTCTTATTGTAACTATGGTAGTGAAGTTTTTTTTGCTTAAAAATGCTAAAATTCCAAATTATATCATCTTTTTTTGGACTGTGATAGTGCTTTATTGTTTGAAATGAAAAAAATAATATTCTTTATCTGCAAAAGACTTGTGATTGTGAATAATTTTTGTGCTTCAAGGTGAAATTTCAATTGAAACAGCGACCTAGCCTAAGATTTTGATCCTACTTAAAAATTTTGTGAAAAGCAGTTTTGGGCAATAGCCTGTTGTATTCACATTGACTTTATTTTAGTTGAATGAATGAATAAATAAATGCTAGTTTGGCAATTTAAAATGCATGGAAATGTCGGTTTGACGTGTGTGCTTACCGTATGCGCTTTGTTCTAGAAGTTCCAGTAGCGACAGTGGCTCCAGTACCGGCCCCCCTCCCCCATTCGGCCACCGTCCCACCCACTCCTCCACCGCCGAAGCCCGTCAACAACCCGCACGCCATCGAACGGCCGCACGCCACTGTCTCCATGCTCGTTAGGCAAGGCTCTTTCAGGTAAACACAACACACCAAATTCACTCCAACTCAGCCAAGAAAAAAGTGATTATATTGATAGTTACAACTGATTAAATTGTAGAAGTTGATAATTTTAGAATTCTCAGTTACAGTATGGCTTCGGTTATTGGCCGTTTTCACACACACCGACACGGCACCGGCATGATGCCGTCCCGGTGTCATGGGGGTTAAGATCCAATGCTGCCAAATGGAACAGCTTTCACATTCTCTGACATAGCACCGGCAGCTGGTTGCCGGCGCCGGCATGTCGTTGGCAGCATCGCTCCCGCTGGTGCCGGCGCCGACACTTGTGTGTCGTCAACAGTTTGAGGTTAGGTGCTGAAAAAAAAACATGTCTGTTACGATGGCTGATAGGTATGATGTTGTCACCCTAATTGAATTAGTTAAAAGTTTCCTTACTCATTAAAAAATTTTGTTGGATTTGTCACTAGCTTATCAAATAAGGTGTAATACAAGCCATCCAAATAGCGAACTTTTATTATTGGGCCAATCCAAAGTTGTC
Source organism: Conomelus anceps (assembly GCA_948455865.1). NCBI lineage: Eukaryota > Metazoa > Arthropoda > Insecta > Hemiptera > Delphacidae > Conomelus > Conomelus anceps. The sequence continues at coordinate 33,744,154 of OX418220.1, forward strand.
TATTACAACTGCGCCTTTTATGACGTAGATATAACAAATACAACCTCCTGTTGTAATCAGCCATCGTACCGTTTTGAACTGTGCCGCCCACTGCAAAATGAGGTTAGTTCTTCACCGACAGCCAGATGCTGTGCCGGTAAGTGTGAAATGCTTCAACAATGCCGTGACGATATCGGCACCGGTGTCGTGCCAGCGCCATGTCAGTGTGTGTGAAAACGCCCAATCTAGCCCGATCAACCGAGTTTCAGATTAGCAGAGGTACTGGCGTGCAACCAAGGTGCTGTATTACAGTGTTTTCTAATCATCAATAGATTGAAATGAAAACATTTAAGATTTCACAAAGTGCAGTACAACTTCGCACCAGTAGTGGTAACTAAATAACTTATTTACAGCTTTGGCCACTTATCTATTCATTTTCCCATTTTATTATGCCAGAGTCTGTGTTATTGATTATCGAGGTACTTTCGGTCTACATTACCTCGGTTAATCGAGGCTCTAGTCTAGTGTATCTATAATTTGGAAGTCTCCACTCCAGGGAATTGATAAATCACGGGCTCTAGACCAGTAGTCTGAGAAGTAGTAACTGATCAAGATATTTCAAAAACAAATTTGGGGAAGTGATAGCCGAGTGCCGTAGCAGGTATCTGTTCAATCAGAGATGAGCTGCGAAACTCCTGGAAATTCGCTCTTTGTAAGGGTGACTGATTGGATTGGCCAGCAAAAAAGACTGTTCTCTGCTGTAAAATCACTTCCCGGTGGTTCGGGACCCACCTAAAACTGTAGGTCCAACTCATCAATCACCATCATCCAATTCATTACCCACGCACAGGTCTCAGCCCTATGTGGGCTTCATCCTCAGAGAGAGAAAAAAACCACAATATTAATTGAGTAAATCATTAAAATCTGTTCTTAGTAGTTATTGCAATATGGAAAGTATGTAATTTTATCTTCAAAATGAATAATAAGACGAACTTGTCACAGCCACATTTATTAGAAATAGTGAGATACTAGTTTCGGTTGTTAAACCATTATAAATCTCAAAGAAACTAAAACTAAAGTACAGAGATACTTGTTTCGGTTTTTATACCATTATCAATCTCAAAGAAACTAAAACTAAAGTACAGAGTAGCTTAATATATACTTAACACGGAATGATATAATTAATCACGACTTGTCATTGGTAGGATGCTGGATGGTCGGGAATTATTTGCTTCCAAGTGACAGCTTGAGACTAGCTTCACACTCATCAAACAGTTCTTTACATTTCAACTGAACAAAATCGATAGCGACAAATTAAGTTCATCAATTGTCATCTATTGGTTAATTGTTTTAAAAAACGATTCCAATACTAGTTTAAATGATAATCATGTGTAGTATGCAACTTAGAGGCTATAAAGTCCTTATATTCTAACCGACTTCCAAAAAGGAGGAGATTCTCAGTTCGACCTGTTTTTTATGTTTGTACATCAATTACCCGAGCACTATTGAACCGATTTCGATAATTTTTTTCCAATTGAAAGAATGTCATTCTGCGATGGTTCCATCGCAAGTATCGACCCAATATCAAGCAAAAAGTAGCATTCATCGATGTCTTCATTTGAATTTTGTCCAAATAGGCTAGTTTCACACATAACCGGCAGTCGGGTAACCGGTGTCGTTTACCAGGCCGATCATTGTATCGCATGGAGAGCTGCACACTTACCCGATTTTTTAAAATCATATGGAGCAATGTAATTATGCCGGGCAAACGAACATCGGTTACCTAAAGCCAGTGTTGTGTGTGAAACAAGCCTGTAATGTCCCGTTTTGAACAATCAGTTAAACGAAACAAATTGAGAGGTATCACATTTCATCTGATGAAGCCTACCAGCCATAGCTGGACATGGAGTAATTAACACATGGCAATTTGAGTTAATTTAGTTGATGTTATGGAGTCATTGGAACAAGTTCATATCGTTGTTTTAATCAGGAGTCAAAATGAAAAATGTTTTTAATATCGTTAGTTTAAAAAAAAAATAAAACTTGAAAGTTAATTCTTTAAAGTTATTAATTTTTCAGTGTAGGTATACTCTGAAAGAAACCGAATTAAAATGATAAATTAGAAGCAATTTTACTTTTATGCAGCCTTTTGCTATTATAATTTTACTAAATACAATATTCAATAATGAGTTGTAGAATAATATTCTACGTTCAATAATGAGTTGTAGAATTCTACTCAGTTCATCAAATTTTCTTATTAGATTTTTAGTTACTTTATAACTATTGATAATATTGATTTGCTAAATATTTTATGTCATAATGTATGACATATTTCTCATTATTTTAAAGTCTGAATATTTAACTAAAAAGCTAAAAATTACCAAAAAACCCTGGCTTCAATAAAAGGTTACTTAAAGAGTTCGATACATACTAAAAAGTTGAAAATAAAGTGTTGACTTTAAACTGAGAAATTTTAAGTTTAATACATGAAAACTTTGAAGTCGGCGCCAAATATTTTATGATAATAAAAAATGGAATGTAGTATTTTAGGAGTCTATGTAAAATTTTGCGTTGTCTTTAAAAGGTTTCTTGTATAAAATTGAACATTTTATTACTTTCAAGTGAACACTTCTTTTTAAACTTTTTAATAAATGAGTATTTAATTTTTAAGTACCTTCTATTGAGATCGGGTTCTTTTTTGTCAACTATGGCGTGTTATGTTTTAGTCTCTGGTGCAAGTGTATTTAAGCACATACATCATTTTGTAATTGTGGTTTCTATTCTTTGTTTTCCTGTTTTTGGGGAGCAGATGGTATAATTTTGGTGCTGGACTGTTCCTCTGGTTCCTTTGTTAGCAAACATTACTGAATTGTGATATTAACTTTCAGAAGGAAAATGATAGCCATGAGCCTTAGCTGGTATCTGTTCAATCAGAAGGGTGACCGATTAGATTGGCCAGCAAAAAAGACACTGTTCTCTGCTGTAAAATCACTTCCCGGTGGTTCGGAACTCACCTAAAACTGTAGAATCAACTCATTACCCACGCACAGGTCTCAGACCTATGTGGGTTTCATCCTCAAAAAAAAAAAAAAAAATGAATGTACGTCAGTATTTGCAACTTTCTACAAGTCAATTGGACAATCAGGATATTTATTGATTATCTAGTAGCTGATAAAATTCAACATCTCTTTTAAAATTCAAACTACGATTTTTAATACTTTCAGGGGATTCCAGCAATTAAACCAGTCATCACCTTTCAAAAGACAACTCTCATTAAGGATTGGAGATCTTCCATCGAATTTAGAAAGGACGCGTTCTATGTCACTTGAAGGATCATCTGATTCCAGGCAACCTCCCGCTCTAATCCATTTAAAAACACCAGGTGTGAATCCAATTACTGTTTCCTACAAATATTTGCATCTTGTTCGCAAATGATTATTGAAAAATGTAATTTGATTTTTACTTTTCTAAAAATTTTACTTTTGCACAATTCTTAGATTTTGACTTAATTGATCACTTAGAAATTCTCAATGTATTTTGAGAAAATTTTGTTAAACTGTTTCATCCATTTGGCAAAAAATATGTGAAGTTGATTTGCTAACAAGGTATTCTAGAATTGTTCAAAAATCTCTGATCTCACCAATTGACGTCAGAAATTCAATCACAAATTTCTAATCTGCATGTAGAAGATTTGTCAGTTTTCTATTTCAAATCAAGCATATTTAATTTTCATTGTCATTCATTGTACGAGTGTCAAGTTCTTATTTGGAAGTAATTTTCAATTCATTATTATTTTACTAAGATCTTAATTTGTTTATAAACAATTCTTCATTTCTTCCATTTTTTCATCAAGTATTTAGTTGAACCACTTTTGCTATACGATTTTAACACTAGAACGACGGCTATTTTGAACTACCTAGAACGATGGATGGCGGTCATTTTGACCGGAATGAAAATACCATTTTTTCCACTCAAATGATACTTTTTTAATATTGTGACATATTTAAAGTAAATTATCAATTCTGTATTGTATTAAAATATTGAATTTTCATATTACTTACACTGATTCAGTCACTAATAAATTCTAAATAAAAAATGTGATCGTGCATTTATTCTGGTCCTTCAACACATTACTTGCAATAATAAACGTTTTCATACACCGTTCTTGGCATTTTCCACAGGTAGGCTAGATACATAATGAGCATGAATCTGGTGTTTTGTTGCGGCAAAATGAACATTAACGACGTTTCTTTTTATTCATTTGTTCCTCTGTGGAGGGCAAGTCTTCGTGGTATATTTTCTGTCACTAAATACGGAGATCTCAATTCTTTCATAAGATTTAGCATGAAGTTCAGCCGAGAAATGTTTGATTCATTGCATGCACGAAATAAAATCCATGCGTTTATAGCTGCTAAGTCCAAAATGTTATAGAAAATGTTAATAAACAATCTTCTTGAAACAGATCGCGTTGTGTATAAGCGGCTCAATTGGTCGATAACATCCACACCACACTGAGCTCCTAAAGTGTTATTTATTGGAAAACAATAACTAAACATCGTCTCTTATAGTTCTGTGTATGTGTTGTGAGTATAATAAACAACCACAGAAGCAATACATTCATTTTTATTTGTATCTTTCCTCACGTCACAATAGTGAAACGTATGGCGGTCTTTTTGACCGCTAGCCGTCGTTCTAGGTAGAATGTCTATTTGATGGTTTATTGTGGAATGTATATTTTTTTTAGTTGATAAGTCGATAGATCTCATTAAAATAAGAAAAGCCATGAACTTTGAAAAAAGTTGAATCATCCGTTCACTTGAAATCAAGACTTGAACTTCTTGTGCGGTCTAAATGACCGCCTCCGTCGTTCTAGTGTTAATTGAAATTTAACCGTTTTTTAATTTGCATATCACCATTTTTTCTAATTCGTGCCGCACGCAAATAGTTCCATAGTCTTACCGCATTCAGACTATTGTTGATTTATCATCATTTTACTCTGTAAAATATAGTATATAAAGTTTAAGATATACAGGTTGTCCCATGTAAGGTGTAAAACCCGGTTACCAGAGATTCTACATCATACTTCTGACAAAAAATGTTCAGTTACGTTTTTGAAATGGGGCGGCCTTTGTTTACAAGATATCTCGGTTTAATGTTTTTTTCGAGATACGCTCACTTACCGACATTTAATGCTCAATAACTCAAAAACTACTGATCGGATTGGAATTATGACATTGTTGGAAAAACACAACATTTTGCTTCAAGATTTTTTTACAACAAGATTTTGAAATCAAATTTATACTCTCTCAGCTCTTGTCCTTTACACACTAATTCGTGTTTGTTTGTGACAGTTTTTTACTATTTTCAAGCATTTGAAATTCACCAATTTATAAAATTTTAGTATCATTTTAAAGCTTGAGAAATTAGGAAGTTTTTCATGTAAATTTTTCATTATGTCATCCTCAAAACAAATCGAGAAAAATCGCTTTAAAATTTCAGTGAGATTTCGGAAAATCCACTTTTCTGTACTTTGACCCCTAAAAATACCCTAAATGATTGGGTTACACATTGAAAATACATGTATCTTTAGCAGAATGTTGTGTTCTTTCCAACAATGTCATCATAATTCCTATCCGATCAGTAGTTTTTGAGTTATTGAGCATTAAATGGCGGGAAGTGAGCATATCTCGAAAAAACATCTCGTAAACTAAGTCCCTATTTCAAAACGTCACTGAACATAATTATATTGTCAGAAATATTATGTAGATCTCTGGTAACTGCCTTTACACCTTACATGGGACTTTGTTATAATAGGTCATAATAGGTTGTATATATAGGTTTTGAAAAGACTTTGATATATGATACTCCTATGTGAAAAAAAATCTTTCTTCAAATATTACAAAGTTTATTTAAATCTATCTTGATATTCGGTTAGCATGCATTGCTAATTTTGGTTTTACTTAATTGGAACCATTGCGTTTTGTCAAAATTTAAACCATGGATAATCTAACCATTCCTAATGCGGACTTTAGACCAGACTTCAATAATAATAAACATTATTAAGTGAAGCATTTGTGTTTATCAGGTATCTATAAATTTTTCTTTTGGTTTCATTCCATTTTAGCTTTATAATAATTTCTTCTGTGCATGTGTGTCTATCTGTTGCATGATGTTGCTTGCATGCCATTCATTTCTGCAGTCAACAATACACTTCTTCCCCCGCAAAGAGGGAGACTGCTGTCTTTGCCTAACGATCTTGGCGGTGAGTTATGAAACTTCACATTTTTGACGTTTTGTAAATAAATGACGCAACAGCCCATAGAGCCTAAGATAGACAATATACCTACAAGTGGTTACCGGATCCATGATCATAATAGGTTTCGTATGCATTTTGAAGAATATCAGCTAATTTCTCATTGGACATTTTTTACATTTTATTTCTTGTTCACATTGATGATAACAATTGAAGTGATCTTGCCACTAAGGAAGAGTGACAATGATGATGAGTGCTGTTAAAATTTAATATCATGATGAATACTGCAATTTTTATGCTATTTTCAGCTCTTCTTTCGTTGTAAACTTTTTAGTTGGTAATTACATTGAATTACATTGCTTTGATTTTGCAGTGAGTCCCATTCCAGAAACATCTCCTCAGAATGACAAGACTGATCCAGTCAGTATGATGTGTCAGCAATTATCGCAGGGTCTTTCATTGCTATCAAATAATGATGATGTACTCCTTTCAAAAACATCCCAGGTGAGTTGAACCATTTTGACCTTCAATGTAAATTTTTTAACACTCACATGGCTTCAGGAATGAAATCCTCTTAAGATTGAAATATTATCAAGGATCCGACAGGGCCTTATTGAAATCTTGTCGTTGTCCGTCTGTCCGTCCGTTTGTGCTCTAGCACTTGAAAAGAAGATTGCAGACTCTTGATACTTGGTATATAGCTTCATCATAGTCCAAGTGAGATCGCTATTGATTTTGGAGTATGGGGGTTGAATATAAAAATAGTCATGATGTAAATAGATTTCCACTATAGGCTCTAGGTTAGTTTTTGATAGGAGACCAAAACATTGGACAGATGGTGCTGTCGCGGTTACATTTGAATATCAAACATTGGACATTGCAAAGGCTGATCCTTAGCCCAATTATCCACTTTATTTTTACAATGCAAGCGTTGATGTTTCCATTTCTGATTGTATTGAAATTATTTCTTGAGTTATTTTAAATCGTCGAATTGAAAAAACAGAGAGAAAATGTTAGGGCATGATATATTGAGATCTGTTGAACAAGAAAAATAAGAAACAAAACTGTTTTTCAAGAACTGTCGAGGTGAATATTTTGTGAATTGGGAAGCATATGGTGTTAAGAGAAATCAAAGCAGTTGAATGGTGCATATGCCTATCAACATATTATGTTAATTTTTTCTCTTATAAATTAATTTTTTTCTCTTGTATTTCATAAAAAAAAATTTGTAAGCTCTCCATCAGACTTGTGAGCAATACGTGATTCTAATGTACTGTTATTTTTTTGGAGATTATTGTGTATTTATTCACAGAACAAGTTGTACAAGGATTCAATAAACTCTTATAACACAACAGATAATAATATTATTATTTTATGCAAATTCATCGGGGCCTTGGCTAGTCCGTTGTTTTCGGTTTATTTTTATTGGTCACTATGCAAAATAACCTTGAATCAATTATATAAATAAATTAATATATCATCAAATTATATGATTTATTTTTAATTGAAAGATTCTGTATTCTTGTTCATAAACATGGTTAAGCTAGAAGATTAAATTTTACATAGATTATTTTATAATTGTGGTGTTCGATCTTATTACTGTATTGTGATTTAGATGTTAATTAAATATTGTTTTGACTGACAATCTTTATTATTTTCCAGCTGAATTCTGGAAACAACCTTCTTCCTAAGCAACTATTTCCAGCTTTAAGCACAGGTAATTATCGAATTAATTTTTTTTATTGTTTATAAGGATACTACACCATACAATTGATGACAGGATATTCTATCCAACTGAACAAGCTTGTAAAATAATTCACATGATTTAACTATAAATTGCTGCAAACCCAGTTTGAAGATTGAAAGTTGTAATAATTTCTAATAGTTCAGTGAAGGAGAATAAATATGATTCAATTTTAAGATTTTTAATTTGTTTTTTAATTCAATCATAAAGCCTTCATAATAAGGTTGTGAATACTAGTTCAGTATGAATGGTTGAGGAGCTTGTTCTTATTCACAATCTTGTAAAGTAGATAGATGTTATTTATTTATTTATGAACATGCAACCAATTTGTGCGCCTGTGTCTTTTGTGTTATGATAAACAATATTATTTTTTTCTCTCTCAAATATATTGAAATTAAATGAATTTATTTTATGTTTCATTCTTATAAAAATGAACTTTCCTAAACTGGTGGAATTTTCTGTTTGTCCAGGAAATGTAGATTCATTTCTGAATCTTCTGTAATTTTGAAGGAATTTTTAGTTGATTTTGAATAGCCTTATATGTGTTTATTATGTGTGCTAATAGATATTCCTTAATAATTTGCGTTCTCAAGCAAAGAATATCATTCTTCTTTGATAGTTTTATATGTAGTCAGTACATTGTTCAATTTATCATTCCAGCTTCTGTGTTACAAAGAAAGTTGGGATTACTCGAAAAAAAGATTAATCTATTTAAAAGCATCTACTAACCTCCTTGAATGTTGTGTCTTGATTTTTCAAAGAATTTATACTAAAAGTGATACTGTATTTGTAAAAATTTTCAAGCTGTTAAAGAGAAGGATTGGGGGGAAAAGGAGTGAAAAATGAGAAAATGTAGGGGGAAAAGTGAACAGAAAAATGAAGTGGACCAAAGCAGACATTGTCACCTATGAAAATTCACCATTTTTGCTGGTGTAATGTTATATACTATCAGTTACAGAATGAAAACAAATCCTTGAGGTTGTTAGTTACAAATCAGTTTTAAATTTACTATATGTGAGCATTTTGCTACTGATAGGTAGAATATATGAATCCCTAAGCTCTTCTAAACGATCCCAACAGTTTGAATGTTCGAAGAAAACATGCTTCAATTATTTTAAACCTTTTACTAAATATTTGATCGTCATTTCGCAGAAACAAGTGCAAACACGTCGCTAAGCTCGTCAGAATCGGCACACACGGAATCGTTCCTGTCGAAGATTGATTCGATGAAGTACAACAATATAAACAACAATAACAACAACAGTAACAACAGGTGCGGCTCGCCGGCAATGAACAACACGGTGGTGGCATCGTGGGCCATGCAGCCCACTCCCCCCGCCACGCCGCCCCCTCCTCCACCCATCCACCAGGCTCCCGCGTCGCCGCTGCCTGCAGTCAGAGACCTGCCCAGGCCTGAGCAGTGGCTTGGAAAGGTGAGTGCCAGTGCACTAGTTGCACATCAATGTTTGAATTTTAATAAATGTAATTTATCCCTCTTTGTCATTAATTTATTACTGCTAGTTGCTTCATGTTTTAATACAAAAGAGAAACATTTCACTAGCATCGTGAAAAATATAATTCAGTTGAACTTCTGCACAATAGATCTAAAGTGCAAAAAACGTTTAAGTTACTCATCTCATGAACATGTCATTCTCGTGAATGGATTTACAGGATCACAGACAAAGCTATTTTTTTTTTTTTATTATAGCATCCATTGACCTCCCATAAAAGGGGTATTTGGAATTGTCAAATTTTAAGTTTTCATACTATATAAAACCTAACTTATTGATCTGTTGTTTTGCAACTCACAATGTGCCCTAAATTCTTCACTTGAATATGCACAAACATGCAGGAGCTCTTTCTTAAGCTGAGCTCTGAATTTCCTTGAGCCATGATGGTAACAAATTATACAACCGAATACCCGAACCCTTTACACCACGTTCATACAAATTGTTCGGATTTACACCACCCTTTACACCACGTTCATACACATTGTTCGGATAGACTCTCCCACCATCACTCTCAATGCCCACTTCTGTAATCTAAATATTTCTATTACGCGGCTTGAGTTGCCCCAGAAGGCTATTTCATATGTCAAGAGGGAGTGAAAAAGCGCAAAATATACACCTCGAAGAGATCCAATGTCAAGAAGTGATTTTAAATTTCTGAGTGCAAATACTGCTGAATTTAGTTTATTCTTCAAATACTCAAGATGAGATTTCCAGGAGATTTCAGAATCTATCATTATGCCAAGTACTTTTATATCCTTTACGGACTCTATAGTGTGGTCTCTTATATTGAAAATTGCATCTTGAGTTGATCTAAATGAAATTTCTTTTGTTTTTTTATAATTCAAACTTAACATATTAGCGGCTAGCCAAGTGTCCAATTTATCAAGAACATTTCTGCATTGAATTTCCAAATCGTGCTGAGTGTTGCTCTTTAGCAAGATGCTGATGTCATCTGCATATAAAACACAGGTAGCCGGTTCCAGGAAAGTGGGTAAGTCATTAATGTACAAGAGAAAAAGGAGAGGACCCAGCACAGATCTTTGAGGGACACCACTTCTTGTTCTCAACCAGTTTGAGCTAAATATGTGTGGGTGAGAATCTATTACAACTTTTTGGAATCTATTATCAAAGTAGGAGTTGAACCATTCAAGCACCAAACCACCAAAACCATAAAATTTCAGCTTATTCAACAAAATCTCTGTATCAACAAGATCGAATGCCTTGGACAAATCAGCAATCAAACCACACACCCTAGATCCACCATCAACCGATGTCAATACCTCATCCAAGATGGAAAATAAGGCATCATCTATAGAAAATCCAGGCCTGAAACCGTATTGTGTGGAGGATAACAAACCCAATTCATCCAAAAACTTTCTTGATCGTCTCAGGACAGCATATTCAAAGATCTTTGAAAATACTGGGGGGTTTGCAACTGGTCGATGATTTTCTGGAAGGACAATACTACCTTTCTTATAAAGTGGAACAGCCTTTGACAATTTCAACTTAGAAGGTACATACCCTATTTTCATTGAACGATTAATAATGAAATTCAATGGCCTTAGGATTGCTGAAGCTGATTTTTTTACCAAGTAGTTAGAGATATTAAAGCAATCGTAGGATTTTTTATTCTTGAGTGACTTTATGATTTCCTGAAGCTCTTCACTATTCAATGGATCAAAATTTTTTAGCTTCAACCTACCGCTTTTAAGGTGTGGAGTATTTAAAAAATTTAAAAAAGATTTCATATTGGTTTGTTGGGGAAGTGCTTGTTGTATTTTGAGTGACATGTTTATAAAGTAATTATTCATTAAATTGGCAGCCTCTTTTCCGGTTTTCACAGATCCATTGCAATCTGCTATTTGAATATCTGATGAATTATCTTTGTTTTTAGCTGTTTCATTTCTAACCAATGTCCAAATTGCTTTTGATTGTCTGATTTTTTTATGAAACTGCTGGCGGCTTTTCTTTTAGCTGATTTCAAAACCTTCCTATATAAGCTCTTGTATATAATGTAACAGGATGCAATGCTGAAATACTGTATGCCTGCACTTGTGATGACATGTACCATGGAGTCTCTCATAAGAGGATTCTTTGATAGCAAATTTAGTATTCTTAACCTGTTTCTGGAAATCCTTATACCAAGTGTAATCCATGAGAGATTGTGTCTTTCTATCTTTTTTAATTGTTTCTCTGGAATGGAAAAGTTACAATGATTCAGATATATGGATAGAAAATTATTGAACATATCCTCCACATTACTACTGTTTTAAACAGCATGCCAATTTTCGTTTGCTAGTCTATGGTTTAAGGAGTCTATGTTACAGGTATTAATGATACGAATGGTTTTTCTTACACCTTTTTTTGATGTCAAATTTTTTAGGGTGAGGCTTTGAATTTTTGACTAGGAACTGAACACTACTTCCATTGTGATCCGAAAAAGGACAAGGAATTGTTTCACTGACACGACATAGAGTCTGGGGATAATTTGTTATCACATCATCAATTTATGAGGCAGATTTTTCTGTTACACGTGTATGCCCGATAGTTACTTGACTCAAGTTAAATGTTGAAAGTAGATCTTTGAAAATTCTTCTATCCTTATTGCATTTAGAGAAATCTATATCTATCTCTCCGTTTTCTGTGACAGTGTGTAGCTGTAGTTACATAGTTCTGTACTGTTCACCTAATCACGGTTCCAAACACGGTACTTTTCACCAGATCGATGCGCATTGGCCAACTCAGGTTCTTGATTTCAACTGGTGACTTAACTGAACTATCAAAAATCTACTATGGCATCAAAACGATTTTAACTTATAAATCAATATTGGCACGCAGGCGTCATTTTGGGTCCCTCCTGAAGGAATTAAATTACATTTATTCTAGGTTGGGGATGTGGTAGCGGGTAACTGTTCAGTCAGATAAAGATAAGCTGCGAACTCCTAGTCCCTTTCTCTAAGGGTGACCGGTTGGATTGACTATCAAAAAAGACTGTTGTAAAATCACTTCCCGGTGGTTCGGAACCAGCCTGAAAGTGTAGGTTCAACTCATTACCCACGCACAGGTCTTGGACCTATGTGGGTTTCATCGTCCGAAAAAAGAACCTTATATTTTTATATAGGTAAAATAAAATACTGTACAATCAGTAGACGTAATGATAACTGTTTTCAAACGTACATATGGCTCTATTCATTATCTTTAAAGCTTCATTGTCATTAATTCAGTGGTTTGGAACCTTAAACTGATTTTCTTCATAATAACGAGAAGGAACTTCCTGGAAGAGTCTCTTTATCAATAAGAACCATACGATAATCCTTTTTATAACGGTACTAGTATTTCAATATAATTCTCAATATAACTCCACAAAATGGCGAAGTTGTGTACTCATTATTAATAGAGACTAACTCTAATAACCAATTTCACGATTCCACTCAATGTGCAAAACAATTGCTGGCTGTATTCTCTTAACACATTTCTATAAATATGTAAATCACAAATGTAGGTTCGCTCTGAAATGTGACTGCAACTGAAATTGTAAAGTTATTTGCCATCATAGCCACCTTTCTGGAAGGACCTAAAAATCCTGTAGGTGAGAAACAGCTACACAGATAATGTCCACTGATGACATAAAATCACTCCGTAAATGCTCATGCAACACTACTTCATATTTTAATTATTTTGGTATCTGTATCAATCAATCAATTATTATTTAAGTTTTGTTTCATCTAGGAGAAATGCTCCATAACATTTGAATAATTAACTTCCTATTTTAGCATCTTTAGGAGGTTCTTTTCAGCCAGTAGTTTTCAGCCAGTAGGAGATCGAGGTAGCAGTGGTACTGTGCATACGTTGTCTGAACAGGCTCTGCGAATTTTGAAGCATAGAATTTTAATTCGAACGGATAAGTAGTATTTTTGTTTATTATTATTAGTATTTATAATATCTTAATAATTTACATCATTAACTTGTCTAATATAAGTTAAAGTATTTAAATAAAAAGTCAAATTCTATTTTCGAGGTTAGGTGTACCGATATTGATAAATTTTCTTGTAATTAAATAGTCTCAAGTTGACAATTGTAATAAATTAAGTAATATTTCATTAAACATTTAACTAAAATCAATTGAAAACAATTTTTAGCTAGGAAAATGAGTCCAAACAAGGCATCTAAATCTAATTGTTCAACTAAAACTCAAGTAGCTACGCGATCTCAGCAATTATTAACGAAAAAATCTCCAACAGCTCTTAAAGCTACTGTAGATGTAGAAGAAAAGGTTGCTAAACTATTGAGTGATCACACCAAATTGAAAACAAAATTAGAAACATCACTAAAAAATTCTGAGGAAGAACGAATAGGGTTAGTGGATCACATAAAATCTCTGGAAGTTATTGTAAAATTGCAGCAGGAAGACCATAAAACTGAAATACTAAATCTCACGAGTCAATGTAGGTCTATGTCAGAGGAAATCGAAATATTAAAATCAAAAATAAACTTGGCTAATGTAAGATCTGAACCTCTGATCAATACAAAAAAAGTAGAACCTAAATCAAATGGGGAAAAAATAAATAGAAATGGTCAAACAAAAACGTATAGTCAGGTTTTGCAAACAGCAACCAAAACTAAAGTAAGGGCAAATAACGATAGGAAAGGTAGAGTACTGCTCTTGACATCCAGTCATGGACGAGACTGTAGTGACCTACTAAATAAAAGATTAAAAAATAAGTATGAAGTTCAGAGCTTTTTCAAACCAAGTGCCCCTATAAACGCTATCGTAGAGTCAGCACAGGAACAAACTAAAGATTTTGGAAAAAACGATTTTCTAATAGTACTGGGTGGCTCAAACAATATAAATGAACCTAATCTAAAACATCTTCCTGAAATAAATGAAAAAATTAAAGAGATTGTGCCACTCAGCCAAAAAACTAATGTAATAATAAGTACAATTCCGTATAGGTTTGATAGGCCAGAGCTAAATGAAGCCATTAAGTCAACAAATGAATCAATTCATAATACAATCAACAGCCTAAAAAATAAGAATTCTAAGCAGTTGGGGATTTGTTTTCTAAATGAAAGGCTGAAAAAACAAAACTTCACTAATCATGGTCTACATCTAAATCAATCTGGCAAAGTAATATTTTGTAATAGGCTGGCAGAGCTGATTGAAAGTCGTTTGCAATCTACTGTCAATAATTCTCCTAAACAATCATCTAACGAACCTTTTTTAGTAAAGTGGCTCAAAACCGGGAAGGGAAACTAGTTTCAGATGATAAATTCATATCTTCAATTGTATTAAAAGACGTTAATCGATCAAAAAATCAGGATAGCATTAGTGGAAGGAACTCTTGTAGCAATCTGATAGGATCTCTAGATTCTAAGAGATTAAGTAAATCTACTTCAATATGCAAAAGCAACGATAAAGTAATAAGGGATGATAGGGAAGTACCGGTACTCACTGTGTTCCATCAGAATATTCAATACATTCGTAACAAAATAGATAGAATCGAAGTATTTTTTAAAGAAGAGGCTCCTGATATAGCTATTTTCACAGAGCATGGTTTAAAAGAAGATGAATTGTCACAACTTAATATTCCAAACTATTCATTGAAAACGTCGTATTGCAGGACATCTCATCGAAGTGGGGGAGTAGCTATCTTCACTAAAAATGCTAAGAATATGCAAACATTTAATTTAGAATATGTAGAGAAATTTGCTGTGGAAATGGATTTAGAAGTTACTGGTTTGAGAGTAAAAATCGACAATAATTTCGAAGTAGCGGTGTTAGGTATTTACAGGTCACCAAATGGGGAATGGAACAATTTTTGTGAACTATTCAATAGGCTTTTAGAGATTACTACTACTCGTTTTACAAACGTTATTGTAGCGGGAGATTTCAATACAGACTTTGCAACACAGAATAAAATGACAGAAGATTTAAAGGATATTATATGCATGAATAACTTGGAAATAAAAGTTCATGAATATACCAGAGTCACAAGAACATCACAAACAATAATTGATAACATCCTTACTAATATAGATTACTCTAAAACAAGATTAGGCGGCTCGGAACTATCTGATCATGACTATCAAATCTTAGAGGTGGGGTTGCAAGGTCATAAATCAATTAAAAAGAGTAGAGTAATGAAAGAAATTCAACAATGTGAACAGGGGAATATCGATTGTTTGAAGCAGAATCTGCTACAAGAAAACTGGAGTAGGGTTTACAATAGCAATAGTTTAAATGACAAATATGATAGTTTCATTAATATTTTAAGGTTTCATATTACTATGAGTTGTCCAGTTAAAAAAGTCCCTGTAAAGAACAAATTAGACAAGATTGAAGAGTGGATAACTGATGATATCCTTGCAGAAAGAAATAGGGTTAAAGATGCATATGATGAATTCAAACTATCTAGAAATATGTTAAGTGAAGATAATTACAAAGCTCTAAAGAAAAATTATACAAGAGAAGTGAAAAGAGCGAAATGTAAGAAAACAGCTGAAATTTTGAATAATAGTGTGTACTTTAACACAGCAGTGTGGGATGTAATAAACAAAAATAGGCAAGTAGCTCATGTAGATGCTTATACTAGTGTCCCCAGAATAATTAACGAAAATAAAAAATATATTGATGATAGTGTAGACATTTGTAATTTCTTTAACAGATATTATCAACTGGTTGCTAAGGATCTTCAAAAATCTCTTAATACAGGTATTAGTGATGCAAACATGAGGAATACTGAGGGGATTCAGAACGAATTAAAATTCCACCCAGTATGCCAAGACGAGTTGTCAAATATCATTGATAGTTTAAATAATAAAAAAACTGTAGGAATGGATGGGGTATCCAGTAAAATTCTGAAAGAATGTAAAGATCAATTGTTAGACCCTTTGATTCATCTGATCAATCATTCATTAGAACAAGGTGTTTTTCCAGATAACTTAAAAGAGGGGAAGATCTTGCCAATCTTCAAAAGTGGTGATAAAGAAAAGGTAGAAAACTATAGGCCCATTAGTATTTTAAATGTAATAAGTAAAATTTTTGAAAGAGTAGTTCTAAATAGGTTACTTCTGCACCTTCAAGAAGCAAACTTTATCTGTGATGAACAGCATGGCTTCCAGAAAGAGAGATCAACAAAAACAGCCATAGTTTCCCTAGTTGAAAAACTAATAGATATAATAGATTCAGGTGATAAAGCTACTGCAATCTTCTTAGATTTGTCAAAGGCATTTGATTGTGTTAATCATAGAACTTTATTGGAAATACTGCAAAATGTAGGTGTAAATGGGGTTGAACTGAAATGGTTTGAATCATATCTTATTGGGAGAAAACAATGTGTAGAACTAACTACAGTAGTTGGTAATAGGATAGTAAAGAATAAATCTAATAAATTAGAGGTGCAAGCTGGAGTGCCTCAGGGGTCAATACTAGGTCCATTGCTTTTTTTGTTATATGTCAACCGTTTACCTAAAGAATTAATTAGTGGTAGAGCCCTCTTATTTGCTGATGATACATCACTCATTTTCAGCAATTCCATTCTAGATAATTTAGAAATAAGTGCCCATATAGGTGTGCAGTCCATTGTCCAATTTTTAAATCAGTTGAAATTAACTATAAATAGTAAAAAATGCCAATACCTTCAATTCAAAAACAAACATAATTTAAATGAAGATAGGGCTATAAACGTGTTTGTAAACGATAATCAATTAGACCAGGAAGTAAAAATTGCATTTCTAGGAGTTATGTTGGATAGACGATTGACCTGGACTCCATACATTGAGAAAATATGTAGTAAAATTTCATCTGGGGTATTTGTCCTGCGACAGCTCGCTAGATTGAATGACAAAAAGTTACTTTTTACAGCTTACCATGGGCTCTTACTGTCACATATTAGGTATGCTATCTTAGTATGGGGTAATTCATCAAAACAAAATCTTGATAGGGTGTTTAAGATCCAAAAGAAAGCGGTTAGGTGTATAGAAAGAGTAAATAGATTAGATTCATGTAGGCCGTTGTTCAAGAGACTTGGTCTCCTAACTGTACCCTGCTTATATGTGTATGAAGCTACTTTATATGTAAAAACGAATGATATTAACCAAAATCTTGATGTACATGATTATAATACAAGAAGCCGAGGAGATTATCACTTGGTGAGTCACAATAGTAGCCTATTCAAACAAAAACCTAGTTATATTGGTAGGAAATTCTACAACAAGCTACCGCAGTTTTTGAAGAGTCTTGAAAATATAGAAATATTTAAAAATCAATTGAAGAAATATTTAGTTGATAAAGCTTTTTATAGTGTACAAGAGTTCCTTTCACATCAAAATTAAGCCTCACCTCAACTAATTGAAGTAATTATGATATCTAGTGTATAATATTGTTGATCTGACTTGTCTTATACTCCTTAACTGGAGTCTCCAAGACGTAATCTACAAAAAAAAAAAAAAAAAAAAAAAAAAAAAAACTAATTAAGAACCCGGCACATCGTGCGCTAAAAATGATATAGCAATAGGCTTATTATACGAATATTAATACCAGAGACTGAAGTTTCTGAGGCACCCTGAAAGCGCCTCCAATCTATAAGAGAGAGTAGGGGTGTGTTTGTGTATTTTTTTTGTCTTACGGATTTCAAAAAAACGGCAACGATTTGGAACACTAAATTTGGCATATATCTCCCTCTAAATCCGATCCAGTGCACCTCAAACCCCGATTTTTGATTTTCCTTTCAGAATATTCAAAATTAATGTTCAGATTTTACTTATGGGCACTAGCTCATAAAACAACTAATAACATGATACGTCACTTTGGTGATAACATAGATGATACGCCAATATGACCAAAGCAATGGTTATATGATTAGCTCTGAGTCAATATTACAGCTGCTAATTACCCAGCGTCATGCGAGCTTTCTTATTGTTTGTATTGAGCTTTACCAGTAGTTTATTAATGCTAAGAAGAACTAAACACAAAACTGTGCAGGTGGGTAGGGTTGCAAATGCAAAGCTTACTTATTAAAAACATTAAAAATTCACATCATCAGTGCAAAAATAAAACAGTTTATTTGTGAACGTATTTTTAAAAACAGATGGCACTTCACTCACCGTTCCCAATTTTGTGACGACTATCATAAGTTATCTACCAGGAAAGAAAAACTTCAAACCGGATTCCCGGGCAAGACCGGGAAAACAGCTAGTTTAAAATAATGATAAAAATCATTAAAGACAAACAGAACAATGGAAATAAATATGAAATGATTCCTCTAAATGAAAAAAGAGAGGAAAACTACGACCCTCCCACAGCATCTCAACTTATTCTAAGACAGAGTGTGGAGAAACTTTCAGCAGTCAGCAGAACTTCCTTAATAACCTTTTTCTCTTTCTTTTTTATCCTATTTTATGCTGTTTTTTTTTTTTGTATAAAAATGTGAATTGACTCCCGTACTTCAATATTTTCATTTTGATAAATCTATAAAGTGACATCCTTTTCTTCTTATAGAAATGTTAAGGAATTTCATTTTTTGAATTACCATCTTTCCATCTTTATTCAATTCGTTTGAATGATTGATTAATTATATGGTATATTGTGCTCCCCTATGCGATCAAGCTCGTCGAGCTTTGTATGTGTGTATTCTTGGTCATTTCATTATTTACTATGATTTTTTTTGTATATATTGTTTTGTTTCATGACTGAGAATGAAATTATTCAGTTATTATTTGTTAAATGTTGTTGAAACAGACGCAATTATGATTGCCGCTATTTTGTTTATTTGTGAAGGTTTCGGCAGTGACGCTAGGCGCCTCACCGACGCCACCCAGACGCACACCGGGTCTGGCTCACCTGCGCGCACACTCGCTGGGCTCGGCCGAGTCCTACTACGCGCATCACAACGCCAACGGCACCTCGCAGGATCCGTTCGACGCCGAATGGGCGGCGATCGCCTCCCGCAACGGGCAACCGCCACCGCCCCGCTCCACCAACCCCTTCCTTGCCACCACCAGTCCCGTCACGTCCCATGCGGCTGCCGTCCCATCCGCTGTCAAAGCTTTCGAGGTGCAAATGTGAGACCACGCCTCTCGCCGGCTGCCCCATTAGGTCTTGTTAACTAGTGCATAAGTAAGCAAACGTTTAGCCCAAACAATTGTTGTTGGCTTTGACATGCGTTTATGTTTGGAGCCACTAATCGAATCATTCATTCACTCCATAATATCAATTATCGATGTACTAATGTCTGTAACGATACAACTGATAAAATAGTAATGTTAAAAAAACAGTAGATACAGAGTGATTAGTCAACCGCATGCCATTTGTAGGCTAGGGCAGTCGGGGCACTGCCCCAGGGCCCCCGACCAAAGGAGGCCTCAGAAGGCTTGAACTCGCAGATAGGTCATATACTTCAAAATCAAAATAGAGGGGTCCAAAAATACTTCCTTCCACAAAGCCCCCAGATATATTTGAAAAAAAAGGCCACACTCTTCTTGTAAAAGGGGCCCCCAAAACAGTAATATACTGTTAATTCATTATAAATAAATGAAGTTTTGGCAAAACTACATTTACTTCAACGATATTGCTAGCCTAATACTCTATGCATCTGCCAGCTCCAAATGCAAGATTCTATAAAGTATACAAATCCATAGAGTGTTCAGGTTAGCGTTATCATTAACGTAGTTTTGCCCTAACTCTCTGATCAAGAAATTATTGTTTCAAATTTTAGCTGTATGCTATATTGCACATTTACTACATTGTAAGATGTATTTTTTAAGGCAAAATCCTGCCTGACACGAGTTTATAATGAGAATCATGACACGAACAAAATCTTGGTTATCGTTACAATTATTTACACATGTGTATAATATTCATAAAATGAAATTCAAATGTTTTTTTTCTTTTTTCTTCTTTGTAATTTGTAAATGATTTTGTCCCATCCCCTTCTATCTCTCCCACTCTATTGGTAAACACGTATTTATTATACGTAATACACCCATCAAACTAATTTCATCTCATTTTCTATCAATTTTTACTCATAAAATCATCAAATGTCAAAAAAAATTGAATGAATGTAATTAAGTCAGTTGGCTTATTTGCAGGAAGGGGCAAAGTAATTTCTAAATGATTCTAAATATCTCCCATTTCGTAGAAAAATTCGTTTTATAATAATTTCATAGTAGTAATGATAAAACATATTTAAAAAAATTATGTTGCCAAATAAATATTGACAACAGAATGAGAGATAAAATGAAGTAGAAAAGAGAAAGGTCAAAGATGGAGATTTTTTGTAAATTTTGTTATAATTACCGATTAGATTACATGACCACTGTTTCCTAAAATAGCGGACAAGAAATTGAGCGGGTGCTTTCAAATACCATGTAGACGCTTATTGGCTTAATCTAGAAAAATGCCTTATTCGTATTTGAAAAATCAGAACTAGGCTGTTTCCTTCCCTTGATATTAGATACTCTACAACTGTTGTTGAATTTCTAAATTATAACATTATTTTTACAATTTAGTAGTCAGACTGGTTTTCTCCATAATATCATATTTTATCTGGGAATAGTTTTAGTTATTTACTCATTGCACACATTACAGAATCAATATTGTAACTATACAATACGATAAAATAACTATAATATTGTATAGTTTGATTGCTCACTATTTATTAATGAACTGAGAATGCAATCAATTGAGTTTCAAAAGTAGTACCTGTGATGTTATTATTCACGTTCATTGAGGGAAATAATATTATTCCTACAAAGGTATATCTGATCGCAGTTATGAGTTGAACACTTATATAAAGTAATAATTAATTTGATAAGTAATACGTTCTACAAAAAAGTTGAAAATACACAATTCGACAGCACTCTGTGATCAGTGCTATTGATTTGTGCACTGCTGATGAGAATTGTGTTCTGGTCTTCATGAAGTCAACTGTCTGTTGTCTGGTCAGCAGTATTGCTATTCAACTTATTCTATCATTCCCCTTATTTCGTAGTCGTTAATTTATTTACTACTCGACAAATTTAAAGATTGAAGGAGCTATCAGGTTATGTAGCATTTTTACTGCCTGAAATACATAATACATATTTTAAAGTTAGTAGCCAGCAAATTAGACAAACTCTACAAGTTTATAAAATTTGCTGGTAAAAGCTAGGAAGTGACATCATTATAACTTCCCTTTTGAACAATTTCTTCAACACTTGAAATTATAAATAAAAGATTAAAAAATAAAAGTAATTTATAGGATAACATAGTACTCTTTAACACTATAAATCAAGATGGATAGTTTAGTTAAATGAAAGAATAATGGGTTGTATGTGAGAATGTTAGGGTGAGAATATTAGGGTGAGAATATTAGGTTCTTTTACAGTTTTGCGAACCTTGGATTAATTATGGTGCAATATAATTCGGATAATAGAGCACGGTAAAGTTGACTCAGCTCACGATCAAAGATTGTCTTGAAGCTCCAATGATTATGACATTTTTAATCATCCAATGAAAAATAAAAGCAAAACGGTTAAGAAAAAATGGAATATTTTTTAAAAATCACATGAATTTTATTTGTAACGCTCAATGTGATTCTTATTCATCCATGTAAATTTTATTCCTAACATAGCTTTTCCTTTTTTCCGCAAACCGAAATACTAACTACAAAAATACTGTAATTTAGAATACTTCTGATAATGCACATTCGGTATTATTCAAGTCATTCAGTTTCTTCAAAAGAAATCTTGAAATTCCTTTCTTCTTTGTTAAAGAAGCTATCTTTCTATGCATCATATTGAGTATAAGAAAAAAAAAACATTTTATTTTCTGCATCAACTTGTAAGACAGTTCAATTTTAGGAAGATTACTTGAATCTTGTAATACAAAAAATATTTTTTGTTGTAAATTTGCTGGTAAAGGCTAGGAAGTGACATCATAATAACTTCCCTTTTGAACTATTTCTTCAACACTTGAAATTATAAATAAAAGATTAAATAAAAAATAAAACAAAAATAAAATAAATATGTACTAAATCTTTATTGAAAATATCAAAAATTGATAAAAATTATTTTTTATGGGCTACAGTAGGCCTTACATTGATTTTTAATAAAACATTTTATGCAAGTCTACGTCAGATCAATATGAGAAGTAATAAGGTATTTTCTTATTTGTGTGCAATGAATTAAACTCGCAATAGTATGTTTTGAAATTGAACTTCTCTTACTTGAATAGTTCCAAAGTAGTGTGAAAAATATAGTTTTCAATTTTTTTTTTCAATTTTCAATTCAATTCTTTTAGTTTTAGTCATTTTATCTTGCTTTTGTCAAAATCTGGGGAAGTAAAAGTTCTCCCACACAATTTCATAGGAGAAAATGAATTATTCTGTGTTTCAGTTGTATGCTCAACTAGTATTTTATTTTACTGTTTGTTTGCCAATACGAATATGAAAAATAACTTCTCTATTACTGCATTTTGGGCGTTTCTAGACATGAATCCATCCATTTTAATTCACTTAGTGTCAAAGTGGATCTATCTAGTGCTTGAGTACTATGATAGGGGTCCGAAACCCAGGAACCCTCCACCCCCTTGAATGCGCCCCTGCCACCAATTGTGTTCTTTCATTTTATACCAATTTATATTCTTTGTTTGTTCCATTGGTGCGAAGATGAGTTGATGGTCGGTTTTATATTCACTTACTTAACAAAGAATCATTATCATTTTGAACGCATGAACTAGAGAACTCCTTATTTGCACTCTTAAGGCCTCTCGGTCCTTGTTTAGTGAATGAATAAATTTTATAGTTCGTAGCTGTTCCAAACATAAATGCACAAAGTAAGTCAGGTTGGACATGTTGAATGTATTGTAAATGTAATTAGTGAATGAATAGAGCAAGGTTTTTTAACGCTGTAAGGTTTAAGAGACCAATGTTGGTTAAGCAAATGTGGATAGAAAAATTTAAATGCTTGTGCTTGGTGTTCTCGCTAGTATGCGTGAATGAAAAAGCAGTTAGCAATTGTTAAAAAATCTTACTACAAAGTAGCTTAAAGTATTAGCCATAACAGTCGTGATGCATTCATTTCAATGATAGATTAAGTAAATAATTAAAATGACGTATTACGATTAATACTATCATTATATTAGTGAAATAACAAATGATATAAAATAATCTGCTTAATCATTTTAAAGTGTTTTAATTCTGTTAATAATTTGTAATGTTACTCTTATCTTCATAATATAACTATCACAGTAACAGCTGAACATCTTTTAAAATATTTTGAAAACAGTGAAATGATTATGGAATGAGATAGTTATATTTCAAAATCAATTATAAAAGAAGAGTATAAATAATGAATAAAAAGAAGGGGTTCAAATAATAATGATATAGATACTAATATTCATATTTTACAACTTTTGAAAGAATTTTACTGTCGACTGAACTTCATGAATTCATTTTATTTTATGTCAGATTAATGATTGCGGAACTATTAATTCTATATTTCAAATCTGAATAATCGATTCAGCATTTTAAAAACGAAAAATACACTTAGATAATAATATTTGTCTATTGGTAATATGAGAACACCTTTGAATCTACGTTTAAATTGTTATCAATTCTAGCTCAGTAACTGCTCACTTTGATATTTTAGTTTTGAACACCAATAACTTGCTTTAGATGACGAAACTATGCAATTGAAATGTTCATCTCAATTGTATATCGAGATGCCATTCATTGAGACTTGAATTGACTTTGAATTGAACCAACCAAACTTTACTTTTACTATTATTTTTGGTTTGACATCATTTCCAGCTTCTAATTCATGAAAACGTGATCATTGTTGAAAAATGTATTCAGTGCAGTCCAAGACCTAGTATCTTCATGTTTTTGGAAAATTGATTGTCCAACCACTTTAAAAATGTCCTGTAGGTTGATTATGCTCGCCCATGTGATTAATTACAACTTATGTACTTATTATTGACTTGTTTAACACAATATCTCAATTAACGCAATATTTATTCAAACTAATGAATTTACTTACTCATTCACAACCATGTACTCTGAATGTTTTATTTCAAATGAATAGTTTATTCATTTTTTTGTTTCAAAGTGATGAAGAATATTTCTAATTGTGATCGGTATTCATTTGTCCATATTATTCAGTTGCTATAAGATACATTCTATGAATTAATTTCTGTTTTGTACTACTGCCAATATAATAAGAGTGAATCTGAGCAACATGCTCACATGGAATATCTAAAATAAACAACTTATTTCCTTCAGAAAATGAGACCATTCAAATAAATTTACATATTGATTGAATTAGTGAATAATTCAAAATGTTGTTAGTCCTAAATAATTTCTCATAGCTTTTAAAATGAACTCACCTGTCCATTCATGTGAACGGTAATTTCAGCTTAAATTTTACTTTCTCAAGTTACTCTCTTATTCAATGTTGGTCAAGATGTTAAAAAAATGATTTCACTCCGCCATAAAAAAAAGGGGGAAAATAAGTCTATAAGATTCCTAATTTTCTTACTTCTTCAGATCATACATTTTATTAGTACTTGTGTTTCAACAGTGTAATACATAATTCCATTTTGATCTATACAATAGCTTATACATTATATTAGCTAAGCCTGAATGTAAGTACTAGTAGACCTCGTGTTGAATAGTTGAAAACTTTGAGTGAGTTTAGTCGTCTGAATTCTGAAATTGATATTGAAACTCATAGTAGATTTTTCTAGGCTGTAAAAGCGATCCACAAAAACAATATCAACTTCTTTATACAAAGACTTGAAAATAACTTCGTGTACTTATTGTTTGTCGAACCCGTTAATTTATTATCTAATAACTTTACAAAAATGTTACAACATCATTAACTTAACTATGTGGTAGGTTTTTGTAACATAATATTTGTGATAGTTTTATTGTTTTATTATTTTTATCAAATTTCTTATTAAAACTATTCATTCATTTAATTTCATCAGTGGCGCATCCGGGAAGGGGGGCTTTGGGGCTAAACCCTCCCCACCAAGGACCCGAGGTCTTCATCGAAATGTTGATATTTTTCAAGAAAATGATGTGTGAAATATCAGGCTGATTAGTGTTTGTACATTTCATGTTTCACTCTTGTTTAAAATAGAATGATGTTCATAACAATATCATTACAGTACTTCAAGACAAAAGTCTTAGGAGTGCCATGGATGGAAAATATGCCAACTTTTGTATTAAAGTAAAAGTTTTGCCAAGTATAACTAAATGTTTGTCCTTCCCTGTATTGTATGGGAACAAAATTGTGGGTGCGCTCCTTATTTCGATTATGAAACATGCATTTATAAATATGAGACAGTCGTTTGAGTACTTAATAAACAATATGTGCATATTTTAGAATTCAATTATCCTAACTTATCTCTTTTTAGGGTCAACATTTTTAAAAACCTAGATGAATCTTGTAAATGCATACTTTAGCATAACTGAGGAGACTATACTATGTATTATAAATCGGACAGTTACTTGAAATAAGCTGTGAGGACTATTTTGATGGCATGAAGCAAGATTTTGGTTATTAAATATTTTCTATTCATTTTGGAAATGTAACTTCTAATTTTTACAGGATGAAACTTGGTGCTGCATTAGTTCTTATAAAAATAATCGGCATTCAATATTTTAATCAGTTTCTCTGGTATATATATTTTGAAATTCGGCAGAATTGATTCATTTTGAACAACCGTTATAAAATGTAGAAACTCGTTTTTTATATAGCCTAGTACAGTATCATATTACAGTAACTGTTTAGATTCTCGAATAAGAAAAAATTTGGGACTAATCAAATAGTCCTTAGCTTCCTTGTAAATAAAAAGAGCGAAGTTTGTGAAGAAACCAGGATGCTCGCTGGCTTCTGCTACTACATATCATTCCATAGCGCAAATTGAAACTAGCTTCTCTTTCTGTGTATGTGCAATTATTTTGATAGAATATAGAACAGTGAACTATTGGAGCAACGATTTAGAACATCTTCCAATTCTAAATATTGCAATATTAGAAAATATTTTTGAAATGTTATTGTGTATTATTGAAATAAGCATTATTGATATCAGAAAATTTAAATTATATGTTACTTTCCACTGTAAATTACTTGTATCTCATAGAAATGACCAGGACTACGAGTGTTAATATAAGTTTTGTAAATATTATTGAACAGTGTTATGTTTCAAAGGACTATTTTCGAATTGAAGTTGTGCTTGTAAAAATGTCACTGATCTATGTAATGTATCTTTCCTTTAACAATTTGATTTAGAGTCATGCACATTAGTTTTTATAAATTGGTACAGATTCTTCTTCCATCATTACTGTTACTTTGTCTGTTTCGTATATAATTTCTTTTTATTTGACTTACTTTCTTTGTAATTTCCTCATTTGTCAAACGTATGACTTCTTCGTCTCCTGCTCGTTCTGATTGTAAACTGCTTTTCGTTCAATATCTCTATTTTATCACTATTTTTTGTTTTTTTTTCCGTGTATTGTTTTTGTCTAAGGATTTGCAAATAATACTTTATTGTGTGTGATTGTCTATTTCTGTTTTTAATCTTGTTCGGTTTTCATTTTCTTCTGTACTAAAAAAATTACTTTTCATTTTGTACAGTAGGCTATATCTCATTGAAACTAAAAAAAAAAATGAATTTGGTATTGTTTTGGACATCTATCAGATTCACTAATAAAAGTAAATAAGGATTTGGATTTGTCCAAATGGCTTCTTTCCTACATGGTTTTTCTTCCATTTAATCTCATTCCAGAAAAGATTTCAGTTGAAAATACAGTTTCTGATCAATAAACATAATTATTGTTCAAATGATATTAGAATCATGAATGAAGAATTGTTGAAAATACCATACCGTAGTAACAGTATCTGTGCGTTTAGACTTTGCAACAATTTAATACAACAAAGGGTTCCATAAAAAGCTGTTGAATGATTATTAAACTTTGTTTTACATATCATTTAACAATTTGATTTTGGAAATTGCATTCCCCTGTTAAAAGTTGTAGAACACTACATACAACTTTTTTGAACGCACCCATAACTGAATTTGAAACATTAAATACAGTGAATAAATAATAAATAAGTATCACTAACGGAGCTTCAATTGAAAACAAGTCTCATAATCGAGCAAAAATAATAAATAATTGTAGAGACATAATAATTTTTTTCTTGAGTCCATCTAAACAGTGACACTATTTCAGTAGAGCATTATCGTTGTGTAATCCAAATTTTTGCTAAAAGAATGTAGGTTCAATAAAGGTGTCGCTCTAAGAGAGCGTTCTATCGCAATAAATGTCTCTCTATAAAGAACCTTGATAATAAACAGCCTTGTCCAACTTTTACCACACTGGAACTGAATTTCAGCGATTTATTATACTGTTGTCTTCATTTATTAAATTCTCATTTCAGTGTTCTACCCATACTAATCTGCTTTTTCACTGCCTTTTCTATTTCTTTCCTACTCTTAATTATTATGAATTAAACAACTTTTTCTTGCAATAGTTGAAGTGAGATATTGAAAATAGAGAAAAAGTAGAATGATTCTGCTCTATTCACTTTTGCATTGCCAGTTATCCTTATCGTCGTATTTTTTAAACAAATATACTTGTTGAAGGACAGGACAATTGACTGAGGGAGGGAATAAAGTATTAAATATATTTCGATTAATATTAAATCTACTGAATATTATTCAGCATGTAATACAATAATATGTTACTTAGTAAATTGAAAATAATTGTATAATAGTAAGTTGATTTTATCATCTGGTAACTAGTTTGGTAATATGATTTTCCACTTTGATTTATGATCGCCAATGGATTAAAGCTGTGAGCTATGTACTTATATTTTTTTAGGTTATCTCTTTTGTATTGAATTTATGTTCAGTTGGGAACGCATGTGTATATGTAAATAAATTGAATTTGCGAAATAATCATAAATATATATAATTATTGTAAAATTGCTCTTGATTATTCAAAGCTCCTTTTTCATGTTCAAATGCTGTAGGTTAGTGGTGTATCTATTATATTGATATATATAATATATATATATATATGTAACAATGCACGCTTATCGTACATTCTCCGCTGGAAATCGTATTGAAATCAAAATCATATCTTCATCTATTACAAAATAGTTAGTTTTTGAACATACTTATGTGATATATTATATGAGCACATATTCCTTAGAAAAGGCTTTATCTTATAGTTTTATTAGAATTACATACTGGGCTAGCTCAGGCGATATGGACGATTTGGTGTTTCCAGCAACGTCAAACGAACAATGCTTTTCGTTGATATCTTGAAAAGGCAACAATCTATTGTAAAATTTTAATTCCAAAGTTGCTTTTATACAGGAACTATGCATGACGTCATCAAATTAGGCGGCTGTAATTTATTGCGGTTTTGCTAGATATGTACCATGCCAGCAGCTGATAGTAGAGAATCGTCAACATTAGCTTCAACATATGAATTTATTGGCAACACTGATCATGCCGTGTAGACTAGTCCATAAGTCTGACGCAAGCAGTCAGTTGGCTTGACACCTCAGTCAGTTGTTTCTTGCAACACCGCAATTTCTTTCAACCACGTAAATTGGTGCGTTTTCTTCAAAGGCAGCCATACTGGTGTCTGAATAAACCCACTTTAGGAGTAGCAATCGAATAACTGTGGAACAGGGAGGAGAAATTAATTCTGAGCAGACTTCCCTGAGAAAATGAGAAAATGAAACACTGAGAAAATGAAACACTTTATTCATATAACTCATAATCAAATCAATTAATTGTAGTATATCAAAATAGTCAGAACAAAGAAACATAAAACAAATAATTTCTCATTCAAAATACTCTTATCATGTATCAACATCATTCAAAGCAGAACACTATAAATGCATAAATAAATAAATCTTAGAAAATGAACGGGCAGCTCGAAGCTTATTTTACAAAATATTTATTTTTTCAAATAAAAGATAGGCATTGTAAAAACATTGCACAGACTGTGTTGGGGGGAACATTACTTACTAGACTTATTAGTTCTTATAAGTAGAGCTTAGAAGTATCAATCAGCTCACGTTTTCTTTTAAATGAAAGAGGCATTTAAAATCAACTTCATCCCTTTTGTTGATAAAATATTCGATAATTGAATTGAATTAGGCTTCTCCTTTCTTAAGAAGTTTGGTCGCACTGTAAAAAGTAAGCTATTTTTTTGTTGCTGATGAGAAATTTTGAATGTGGGTACAAGACAATAATTAATTATTTTGAAACAATAAGCCCATTTGATGTTCGCTTAGCGCTCGTCGTAAATGTTCAATAAAAATACAGAGCAGTAACAGAGAGTCAAATAAAATTATTCAATCTTCATTAGTATGTAATCTGTATTAAATCAAATAAACATGAAAAATCTCTACTCGACAATAATTCGATAGAGTCAATATTTTATTCATCAGTTTGTTTATTCAGTACAACTTTATTGATGTTTCGTTTCGCTTTTCAATAAAGCATCATTCTCAATATTTAAAACTAACAACACTCATTGATTGAGCTGTAAATAACTCTTTCTCTTTAACAGTCTGATACATGCCAACGTAAATATATTCCAACATAAATCATCTACGAATACTCTATCCAATTAACAGTCATTTAAATTAATCTACTGACTAGGCTCAAGTATTTTACAGATATATTGACAAATAATTTACAAATGGAATGACTCGGGTTGTAAAATCTATCTATTAATAATAATAACTATTTTTGCCTAAAATAATGCGCGTGCTCTTTATACAATATTGTGTTGCACACAATTTAATATTAGATGAAGTAACTAAAGATGTAATATGCGTTTTTTATAGAAAATTGAAATTTACATAATCATGTTCATATTATATACATTACAAAAGAAATAGCTTTGTGATATGTACACTGATTTGTGTTCAATATGGTATATTTTAAACCTAAATTTCTTACAATACTAGCAAGTTTATTTACAACCATCTTTACCATAATTTTACCTTTCATTAAATTGTCTAGTATTAACACGGGTAACATTCAATTAACAATCATGTATCAACAAGCAATAATTTATTTGAAGATAGTAATCAATAGTCTTGATTATAATAATCCAGTAACATGAAAAATAGCTTGTAGCATAGACGAACATTCAATGCACCTTGAATTCTTCTATGCTTTTAATTGAATGTAGATTTAATTGCAAAAATATTCAAAATAAAAATATTAGACTCCTCAAACAAGTTTTGAGTCACTGTTTGGAAATTCCATAACTAATTTTATCATAAAATCCATTTATGATTTATTAAGGACCCGACAGGGCCTTATTGAAATCGTGCCGTTGTCCAGCCGTTCGTTTGTGCCCTTGCGCTTGAAAAGAATATTCTACTCTTGAAACTTGGTATATAGCTCCTCATAGTCCAAATGAGATTACTATTACTACTAATTACTATTATTATTGATTACTACTGATTCCCGCTGTAGGCTCTAGGCTTCACCCAATCTAAGATTTTGCTGAACTTTTTTTTGAAGATTAGACAGTAAATTTCATTGGAAAATATTAACATTTTTTTAGACTTTAAGTCCTTGGGGTTGGGGGTGGCTTCCCCAAAGCCACTGGAGGCATGATATTGATATATTACAAGATCTGTTGAACTTGTAGAAGAAAAAAATATTTTTCAAGAACTGCCGAGGTGCTTTTTTGTGAATTGGGAAGCATATTACATTTTTTGAAATCAAAGCAGTTGAATGGTGCATGTGCTTAAAACTGATAATAATAATAATTATTATTATTTTATGGAAATTCGTCGGATGCTTGGCCTTTGATACTCCGTTGTATTGGTTTATTTTCTGTGCGTGAGGAGGTTTTCATAATAAGATGAAGTAAGATTATATGAATCTTGGATAAATTTCAACTACAACTAGAATACAGGGATTTAATTCGGACCAAAAACGTTGAATGTTCTTAAAAATGCAAAATTATAAAAATAAGGATTTTTAAAAATGGAAAGTTTGATGACTACCAAAAAATTGCTTGATTACATTTCTTCAATTGATATATGGTTTGTTTCTGGAACTATCAAATACTAATAAAGTTGACTGCCAAGTTTAAATACAAAGATAGATCTTGTGGTTTAGATTTTCAATAATTGAACTCTCATAGAAATGAAAAAAATAATAGTTTTTAAAAGTTCTAACAATAAATCTACATGCTTTGATTAGGATTCATTAGATTTGAAAGTTCAAACTCAGGGAACTTTGGTGATATGATATACTAAATGAACTGCAACTAGGATCAAAAACTGAATCGGTAACAGTCAGGGTAAAAGTAGCCTAATCTAATGTAAGATAAATAATTAATTCTGCTATGTACTCTCGGATCAATGAGTTGGTTCAATGGAATTGAAATACTTTTTTATAAATTTACTAGATACAAACTGTTTTCTAGTAGGTCAGTTTTGCAACTACAAAAAACAATAATGTGGAAGATACGTCTTACTTTAAGAAAGATACAAAAGCTTCAACTTCCAGATCTAAACCAAAATTTTGTTTCAAATTAATTGCAGTTAAATGATTTATCAATATACACTCAGTTTCCAAAATAATGAAATCGTATTCATATTGATATCAACTAGAACACTGGTTTTCCATCAATAGCCTATAATTCGAGATTAATTAATCAATTAAGAAAATCAATTTGTAAAGCATGTCTAATGTGAACCTATTCTTCACTAAAGATAGTTTTAGAAAATTATATACCGTAATTATACATTCTACATTATAGAAGACTTGATAAACTATTTGAAAGACAAATATAGTACACAACTTGTAGACCACACATTCATAGTTTACAGGAAACATGAATTTTGTTACTTTATACTGAATTTTTTCACTATTCAAACGTTCATGAACATCAGTCATTCCATTAAATGAGTAAATCTCTTTGGTAAAGTTTTTAGAAGCACATATAATATTGAAGGTGTTCATAGTAGGTAGAAAGCTTCAGCATTTTCGTCAGATAAAACTCATTACGACACTGAAACTCGTCCCAATAACTCTTTTCAGGATTAACATTTCTTCTTTTACCAAGATTTCCACTCCAAGTTCATCACAACAAATAACACTTGAATCTAATCATAGCCTTTTGAGCACTCTATGTATGCTGAAAGCTGCTACCTCATTGCTGCCACAACTCGCACTGCCATTATAAGAGAAATAACATTGCGGAGCAGATCATTTGCAACCATTCTTGATCCAGCTCCAGTGGAAGCTGAAAACATACAATAATTAAAATACTTTAATAAAGGGAGCTACATGATTCATAAAATAAAATAACGTTTAATACCTAGCATGTATTAATTCAGTGTTTTTAATGTCAACTTTTTGTTGTAAATTTAAAGACTTGCAGTCAGTGTCATAAACTGACTGCAAGTCGTTAAATTTACAACTAAAAGTTAATATTAATAACGCAGATCGTTATGGAACAAGAAATCCAAGTTTTTAATGTCCTTGTATAATCAAATAGTCCAATTTAAATTCAATTTATTTTATTCCAAATTATACAAATGTACAATGGAACTCGAAAAGTATCATAATACTGTAGTAAGCTTTTCGATATTCATTAAACTTCTGGTCAAAAGAAAAAAATTAAAACCTTTAGCTTTAAAATGTTTTTTATGGCGCTAGATTACATTGATTTTATTATTGTTGTGGATATCCATTTTTCGTTATATTTTGGCAAATTACTACATATTTTTTAAAGCCTCACAAAAAATGAATTACTTATCCAACTGTCATTATAAAACAATGGAATGCTCTATGATCAATGCAAATGAAAGTTGAACAGCGAACATCATGTTATAGTCCAGTTGATATTAATATGTTGTTACTATGTGCAAGTAACGTATATATATATTTGTGAGATTGGCTCAGTAATATTGAGAATCAGATTAAATGAAATTTTTGTCGTCCATAATTAACAATTTAATGAGGAATTTCTTCATAATCACAATCATGCTTGCTTTAAAAGATACCAATAGGACTAACTTTGTTTGAAATTGTTTTTTCTTGTTATCCTTGAAACATTTGAAACAAGATTTATAAATGATATTTGAAAGAAGAAGTCAGTGGGATATGGTAAAAGCTACATACATATCATGACATTTTTTCAATTTTTCAATTTCAATGCTTTATTTTCAGAAACAAAAATACCTACAGCAATAATATATTTCTGAAAATTACTCCTCTGATATGGAGCAAGTCCGTGTTCAGAGGAGGAGCAATTCTCAACAGTACAGCATTACTAAGTAAGAAACATTATTAATAATATATTTAGAGATAGGAAAAAATTGAAAGCTTCATCAAAAATATAGTTAAGAAACATCATAAAAAAAAGAAAAATGAAGTGTAACAATTGACTCAAGGATACCGATACACTAGATCTAGAACATTCTAAAAAGGATATTGATCACATACAACACGGGTTACTCTCTACTCTGTCTTCTCATAAGAACATCTGAGAAGTTCTCAATTATATCACCATCTCCATCTCTGAATTCCTTTCAACTTTTAAAAGGTAGCCCTTCAGTGAATATTTAAATCCCCTCATGTAAGCCATATTTCTCAGCCATTCAGGTAGTTTGTTAAATAGCTTTGGGGCTAGGTAATAAAAATGCCTTTGTACGGTTGCTGTATTTCTTTTAGTTTTTTTTTATTTGAGGCAGTCTTGCAAAAAATCGCTACCTTGAAGTTTCACAACACTTCGGAAATTACAGCACTTCTAGGAAAACAGCAGTGCCAATTAAAACATTTATCAATAAAAGCATTTAATAGATTGCCACTTGTTAGATTGTCACTTGGTGAGTCACAATAGTAGCTTATTCAAACAAAAACCTAGTTATATTGAGAAGAAACTCTACAACAAGCTACCGCAGTTCTTAAAAAGTCTTAAAAATATAGAAATATTAAAAAACAATTGAAAACATATTTAGTTGATGAGGCTTTTTGTAGAGTACAAGAGTTCCTTTCATATAAAAATTACGCTTCACCTCAACTAATTGATATAGTAATTATGGTAAATAGTGTATAAGATTGTATAATTGTTGATCTGAATTGTGTTATACTCCTCAACTCGACTCTAAGACGTAATCTTCAAAAAATCCAAACTGCAGCTGTTTTTGAATTAAATGTGGTGATAATGCTCCTGGAACCCCCTTTATATTCGGTTCAGGAATTTCTTGAGTTGTCTGCGTTATAATTAGTAGTTATTTCTAAGTTGATGTTCCTGGGTATTGTATCTTGACATATTTAGTAATTTTAGACTGTAATAAAACCACTCACTTTTGGATGAGGCCATTGGCGGATCCAGAAATTTTTTTGGGGGTGGTTAGTAGCTGCTGAGGATAGGAGGGGGGGGGGGGGGTTGTAGTGGTGTACTGAATGCAAGTAGTATTGTGAAAGCTACAGAATTTTTCATAATCACATAATCAATCATACCCGAACTATAACTATTCATATTATTGGGAAATAAAAAATAGCTTTACTAGTGCTTTGAACCGTATCATCGATAACATTAATTTAAATTTAAAGTATATTATGAAAATTTTGATTGATTTATGGCTGAATCTGGTGTGTTCAGCAGTTTGACAAGGAACATAGTATTGTTCCGGTATTACGGTCATATTATTCAATTTTTGAATGAATTTTTCAAGAATGAAAATCAATGTGGGAGCTTCAATTAGTAACAAATTTTTCAATTAACTAATTAATTTTTCATCTAGTTTTAATAGATAAATTTTGTGTGAATTCCGCATTGTAAAAAGAGATGTTTTTCTAAAGTTTTTATCTGATGATTAGTTTTCCTGCTATAGAAATATGGGATCTGAAGTTACTCCCCCAGAAAATTTTTGTATAATCTCTTTGAGAAATCAGTTAAAATGGTATTAGATCCACATTATATGCAGTATAAGTAAACCCAATGCAAGCGTTGTATCTGGAATTTTTCCACGATGTAACCTATATCAGTAGCTGGTGATCACTGGTTTGCCGACCACTGTGATAGAATGTTAAAAAAAACATTGGTTTTTATGCTAATGAACTTCCTCATTACTTCTCATTATAAGGAAGTTGGTACTGTCGTGATTCAATTACTGCAATTTTATGTTGCACTACTTTTTCTATTCAGCAAAAACTGTTTCTATTCAGCAAGTACTGCCTCTATTCAGCAAGTACAGCCTCTATTCAGCAAGTAGAAAAATCCAAACACTGAGTTGATTGGTTTCAGGCAATGTGAATGTAACTAAGACATTATACAGTATTAAAACGTTAACGGATTTCATACAATTGATGACTTAGTAGTGAAATATAATGAATATTTTATGAACTTCAAACTGATTATATTGGTAAAAAATTCACACTCTTCAAAAAAACGTTTTGGAGGTTTTGGGGGGGGGGGCTTCAGCCCGAAAGCCCCCCCCCCCGTAATTCCGCCACTGGATGAGGCCTAATGCACATGATGGCCAACAAAATATTTCTATTTCTATCAGCAAAGCTACGGAGCCGAAATTCAATGGATAATTAGCAGTAAAGTAAAATTAATTCTAAGCTTTGGTTTTTGTTGATAGATAGGAAGATCATAAAAATTCTTCTCCCCCCCCCCCCTCTCACGAACAATTTTGGCTTAATTCACTAGAGTAAGTAATTGAATGATATTACCCTTATTTTATCAACTTAATGAGTTTTATTTAAAAGCTAATCACTTCATTTTGCTGACGATATACAAAGTGTTTCGCAAAGAGTCACCAATACTTTGTGAGCTTGTTGTACTCACTAAAATAATGAAAAAGCTCAAGCAAACATAATTCCGGGAATGCTTAGTTACATAATTAAAGATGGCGGAAGTAAGCAGCTTGCCTAATCAATTTACTCATTTGGAAATTTGTAGTGCCTTCATTTTACCAGCAATTTGGTCATGCTTCACGCATCATTAACTGAAAATTGAACATAACAAGTAAGAAGTCGATAACTAAAGTAATTTTGGAATTTTCAACAAATATATGCACAAATTAACGTGTTGAATAGTCCTATAAACTTGTAGTATTTTATAACCAAACTTCTAGAGAAATTTATTTTTCCAAAAATGTTCAATAATTCATCAGCTGAAAACACACTAGGATTTTAATGAATCAAGCCACATAAAAATAGCAAGCTGTGCAAAGTTAGTGTGATTTGATTCAATAAAAGCTGATTTTATTAAATTGGGTGTTTTTACAGCAGCAACGTTATTGGTCATTTTTTTCCAAGAATTGAATTCTCTACAAGTTTTGACGGAAACAACAAGATTATTGAACAATTCACCAAGTTATTCAACTTCAAATTAAAAAAAGAAACGTGTTTTTTACATATTTTGTTGATTATCTCAAATTACTTACAGAATTACTATAGATAAAGACTTCTCACTTGTTTTATTTGATTTTCAGTCAATTTCACAAACAACCAATTGCAAGTAAAATAAAGGGACTACAGATTTCTGATTGAGTAAATTGATGGGGCTAGTTACTAACCTCCGCCATTTTTGACTCTGTAACAAAGAATTTCCGGACCTATGTTATTTGAACTGTTTTCAATATTTTGGTGAATACAAGCTCACGAGGTATTGGTAACTCTATGCCAAATATTCTGTATATGTGTATAATATTTATTAATTTTATTGAATTCCGTTCCCAACTTTAATTAGAAATGCAGCTCTGATTTTTTTATTTATTTTCGAATTACATACCTTGACTCTGTCCCTGTACCCTGTCAGCTCTTGAATTGTGGCCAGTATCCTTAACCTCAAGTACTGGAGCTCTTTGAGGTTTTTCACCCTCAACACTCTCCTCGTTCGAGTTCCAATAGATTGTTGCAATAGTAGCTAAACATTTGAGCTTCAGGTCGCCATTCTTGAAGTGCTTGGGCTCCACCTGGAACTCCAAGCCCAGAATTGCTCTTTCCAGTCCCTCTTCTTCAGGGTAACTCTTGTAGGGGCCTCTCAAAAACGAGCTGTTCACCTGAAAAACCAAAATGGAAATTTATAAAATTGATCGATCATTTCTCATCAGCGATTTTTTATCAATAATAATTGACTAGACAGTTATTATACTTTTGCTAGTTACTAAAAACTGAAAGAATAGTTTAAGCCGCATATTTAATAATTTCCCAACTAATAAATTGATTGTAACTTCATCGGTCCTTCAGTATTGAGTATTAAAAAATAAGTACTTGACAGATTTTTACAATTTCTATTTTCTTGCAGATCAAATCAAAATTTATTCAATCAATAACATAATAGTTACAAAATCAGTACAAATTAGTTAAACTTATTCATAAATACAGAATATGTTTTATCAGTAATTCACCTTTAGAAACCCCACTATCAAAAACTATGTGTTGGGGTATAATTATGAGTCTGTTAATATTATTATTTTTTAAATGCTATATAATACCTAGTTGAAATATTTTTCAAAAATAAAGTTAGATGTGTTAGTGCATATTATGTAATTAAATAAAATTAATAAATGTGAAAAAATAAAAAAACACCAAGAGTTATACAAAATAGCTACTTAATGATGTATTAAAATATCATAATAATACAAGAAAATTATAAATGAAAACAAAAATATAATAATTAATTGATTTGAACTCTTACTAAATTTTCAAATTGCGTTACTTCCTGATCTATCATCCAATCTATTAATTTTCTTTTGAACCGATAAATAATTCTTTCCACTTTTATATCTACAGGAATAGCCTAATGTTATACATTCTTGGTGCTATGTAAATAAACGATCTTTGTCCAAATGCCGTGCTCATTCTGGGAATAACAATGTTTACATTTCTTAACCTAGTATGATGAATGTGATCTACAAAACTAAATTGTTCAGGTCTTATCTTCAAGTATGAGAGCGCCGCCTGAATAAAAAGTTGTCTACCACTGAGTACTCTATACTTTCTTTGAATAGTTCAATTGTTGGAAACTGATTATCTTTAAAATGTATTATTTTAAGTTTACGTTTCTGAGTTACAAATAGAGGTTCAATATGAGAGTAATTTGTAGCTCCCCAAACAATTATGTTACAGTATATCTTAAAATATATTCTACTAACGAATAATAAACTGTTTTTAAAGTTTCATGGTTCAGGATCTTGCGAAGCTGGTAGAATTTGAAAATTAGTTTTCTGATCCTTTTCCCTTCAAAGAGTAGAGCTGTATCATTGGCAAAAGCTATGACTCTCCCTCGAATTGGAAATGAGCACAACTCATTTGCAAATACCAAGTGCAAAATAGGTACTAGAACCGGCCCTTGATGTATTCCAAATTTTATGGTTCTCTCTTCACTTAGATGATTTTCTACTTTGACCTTTTGTTGCGGGTTACTGAGGTAAATGAACAAATATGAACTCAACTTAAAAACTTGAGTGCTTCTATTCTGTAGCCAGAGAGAAAAGACGTTTTAAAAATTTGTGCCAAATCACAATTTTCTTGAATTCCGTTAACAGTGACAAGACATAGATACTTGTTTTGAAACCAACTGAATACCAAAAATACATCGCTATCACCCAGAAACGATGCACACCATGAATACCAATCCTTTTGAACGAATTCACAGATGGCTGTAATATTAGATCTGCTATTTGTTTATGATTCTTCATCCACTAATAATGTCAACAAAATTAATAATAAAATTTAATTTTCACATAGATTATGAAATTGCCTTTTAGTATTTACTTGACATTACAAAAGAGTTATGTTACAAAAACTTGTCTGCGTATGAAATAGGCCCTTAGGACATTAGCTCACACAAAAGTAAATTCATTTCACTCTGGCTATGAATTTTCAATTAAAAATAAAGATTATAGATACGTTTAGTAAAAAATAAATGAAATACGTTTGTGTGTGTGACAAAATTTAAAAAATATGCTTTATGATCAACATACCTGTTCACCATTGATGAACCACGTCAAGTGAGCGGGTGGTTTTGATAGACCTGAAGTGCAATTGACTCTCACTGTGTCTCCCACTTGGTAACGCGGTCGGCCACCGGTTATAACAGGACCTTCATTGGGCAGAGCTGGAAAGTACGGGAAAACAAATACAATAGTAGTATCACTGAGACACAAAGTAAGTAATACATGAGCACACAGGTACGACATTACATCGCAGTGCATCACAATTGGCACTTAGAATAAGCGCATTAAAATAAGTCATCTACCAATAACTATCAGTGGGTCAGCTATAAATGATAATTTGTTTCTAATAAGATTGGAAATATATATGATAGAGAGAATATCTGAACTAAAAAACAATCCATCAGGTAGAAAATCATGTAACGTATTTATGATTTCAATCAAATAGAAAAAATAGGGTGTATGTTTTGCATCCAATATGCTGCCCACAAACTGGGTATTATGAAAATTGCGGATGTATTTCCTATAATCAAGCTGAATCAAATTTTTATGATAATTATATCTCGGTTCAAGATTTAATATTGATGAATTATTCGCGGAATCGAATTTTGAATGTGATAACTGGTTTGTATGGAAAATATCGAGAAAATAAGGGCCTCTGAAGATGGATCTCAAAGATTTGAAAGCGCTCGACCTACAGATTAAGTAAGTTATACTTATTATTCTTAATGAATATTTGACTGCAAGTCGTTAAATTTCACATGAAAAGTTAAAATAAGGGTACCATAAACTCATACTTTATGAAATATTCTCACTAATATAATAGTGTCATATTATATTATATATAGATACTATTATTTTCACTGATTCGGTATCAAATAAATTGTCTATCATGAGAGCCCAGGTATGAAGAAATGAGATTAATTAATTAAAATAATAGTTAGAAAACAAAAAACTGTAACTTATTCGTTTGTACAGTTTGTATAAAGTTGATTCTACCAATAAATAGTTGGAACTTCACAAAACTTACAAAATGAAATGGCAAACCTATGAAGAAGTGTTTGATGAATCGTTGAAGTTTAAGTTAGCACAAATTAATGTAAGGTACACTTTCAAGCCGTTTTTATACAGAATATTTTCAAGTATAAAGCTCCAGAGAGAAGTTAACCATAGATTTACCAAAATTAAGCCTAACCTCAACTAATTGATATAGTAAAAAATTATGGTACGGTAACTAGTGTACGGTATAAGATTGTATAATTGTTGATCTGAATTGTTGTCTTATACTCCTTAATTGGAGTTTCCAAGACGTAATCTACAAAAGAAATTCCTTCAATGTACTAATAAAACTGTTTGCTTAGAAAGGAACTTGAAAAGGTTTTCTGTTAAACTGCTCGTTTTTTCAGAGGAATGAGTTGAAAATTTTACATTTTAAAGTTGAAAAAAGTAGTCGAAATTCAACAACAGGAGAATATGATATAATAAAAAGTTGCTGTACTTTGAGGTGACAAGCTATGAATAGCTTTATGAATTTTTGCAAAGTCCAAGCACCTTCAAAGAAAAAGTTCGAAGGAACCCTTGTTTTCTCCTTATTTTACGGTACCGTACTCCTCATTCCTAATTCTTCTTGCTCTACAAAACTTTATTGTACAACCTTTCTTGAGGTGTTAGCTCATAGATTTTTTGTATGAAGTCATAAATTAATTTAAAAATTTTATTCAACAGTGAGCTACAAAAACTTGTTTAAACTTTAACGATGCTTACAGAGATACATAAAAATCTTTGTACAGCTAACGTGGTCTTATATCTTTAATGTGTAGAATCTTCATACAAAAAAAGTAGTTTTTGTACACGTTGGCCCCAGGCATGATCAGTCTGCTCTCAAGTCTTCTGAATTTCAAGATTTGAATAAGTACGGTATTTTCCCATCTAAGAATACGATATCGTACTGTGTTTTGCTCAGGTTTGCTGTAGAAATAATTAAATGGCCCATTTAGCCTATTCTTGATTCAGTCTTCTTATTTCAATAAGTAGGAAAGTATAATGTGAAATGCTACCAAATTGAACAAAACATAACTATTAAAATAACAGAAATAATTATTCTGCTCTTGTAATCACATTATTATAAGTGACTATAAAATAACTTAATTGCGCAAATAATCGCTAGCAAATCACCTAAACGCTTATCAATATTAAGTCAGTTGTGAAAAACTCATGGGGGAATCATTATTTCGATTGGAATTATTTTGTTCAATAAAATCATGAGGTTTTTAATAAAATACATTCATTTCATGACGTTTTTCTTATAATTTCAGGGTTTCACAAGTGGAATGGGACTGTTCCAACTTCAATTAATAGACTCTTTTTTTTGTAGATTACGTCTTGGAGACTTCAGTTATTGAGTATAAGACAAGTCAGACTGATGAGTAAATTTAGTGATGGCATATGTAAATGTATAGGTAAATGTAGTGTTGTATGTGTATTACCACAAAATGATTTACAAGTGAATCAGAACAGAATTTATTAATTTCGAATTCCTTTAAGTGCTATTAGTTTATACTGAAGACTTCCGCAATGGCGGATATTGACAACAGTATTGAATAGCTGATGGAAATCGATGAATGCTACTGTACAAAAATATTAGTCACCACCGGGAATCGAACCACGGACCTCCCAATTGCCGGTCGGGCGCCTTAACCACTAGACCATGGAGACCCTTCTGCGCAGCAGCATTAATTTTTAACTTGGCCATATCGGCAAATTATTATAACATAATAAATTCTGTTTATGTATATTTGTCAGTTTGTTCAATTGTCATTCTCTTCAAACTAACTTGTGAGATACGAGCCGATATGGCCAAGTTAAAAATGAATGCTGCTGTGCAGAAGGGTCTCCATGGTCTAGTGGTTAAGGCGCCCGACCGGCAATTGGGAGGTCCGTGGTTCGATTCCCGGTGGTGACTGATATTTTTGTACAGTAGCATTCATCGATTTCCATCAGCTATTCAATACTGTTGTCAATATCCGCCTTTGCGGAAGTCTTCAGTATAAACTAATAGCACTTAAAGGAATTCGAAATTAATAAATTCTGTTTATGTATAGTTGTCAGTTTGTTCAATTGTCATTCTCTTCAAACTAACTTGTGAATCAGAACACTTGCAAGTTAAAAATAAATTCCTTGTATGTAATTTTCTAGAAACATAGTGTATCAATCCCTCCTTTAAATAAAAAATAAAAAAAATAAATAAATAAATGAATTTTATTGCAGCAGCTCCTGACGTGTTCAGGAGCATTACAATTACAATAGTCACAGTTTTACACACTTAATTCTCTAATTGCTCAAGCTCGAGAAATTCCTCAACTCTGTATAATAGGTTGCTCAAAAAAAGTTAGTTTATTTTTTTTTAAATTG
This sequence comes from Conomelus anceps, assembly GCA_948455865.1. Classification (NCBI taxonomy): domain Eukaryota; kingdom Metazoa; phylum Arthropoda; class Insecta; order Hemiptera; family Delphacidae; genus Conomelus; species Conomelus anceps. The sequence goes on from OX418220.1 coordinate 33,787,010, forward strand.
GACATGGTAGACCTCTGAAACTTTCTGGAATGACATTATACAGCTTTACACAAACAAATAGAGAGGTTTATTGAAGTGTTGGCATATAGTTATAATGGTGTATGTTATTAAATTGTTCCCTGTCCGTGCATTGTGATTATTGACCATACTCTGTTGAACTGATTTCTCTTATTTTTTCTAACATAAATAAGACATTGTAGTATGTAAAGTGAAGGAAGAGTCAGAGTTTGGAGCAGCTTAAAACTCTCCCTGCTTTCAGCTCTTTTTGGCAGTCTAAAAATTAATCTGAAAACCTTTCTATTAATTCTAAAGAGCTAGGAAGAAGATGATCTTGAACCCCAGAGGATGGTGCCATATGATAGGTGATATTATATATGGGAAAAATAAACCACTCTCAAAATACCAATGTTGATACAGGTTCTCAGTTTCCTAATCATACAGATTCCTTCCATGACTCACTAAGTTTCCCTGTCATGACATCAATATTATTGAGATCGCCAGACTGAAGGAAAACAATATATAATTTATTAATTATTTATTATAATTTATTGTTTTGATCTTCATATTTCAGCTACAGGAACAAAAGCTATGGCTTTCAAAGAAAAATGGCTGGAACAAAAGCTATGGCTTTCAAAGAAAAATGGCTGGTTCAAACAAACATTATTGTTATTGGAGGTTCAATCATTGAAATCATCAGCATCTTTTTCAAGCAAATTGTACACTGTTTCCCTTGACTGCTATCTCTTTCACACCTAATATTAACAGAGATATTGATATGCCTAAATATGCATCAAATCATATAAAGTTTTTAAATAACTGCAGTGTTTTTTTGTAATTATTGAGAGGCTGGTTATAGATATAATCAGTTACTGGTTAAGGAGAATGTTCATCTGAATGTTCAGTGGAATGCTGCTAATGAAAGGTCTGTTATGAATCATAGGCTATAATTGTTGTTGAATGATAAAAAACTGTAGAATGTGGAACTCAAACAGATAAGTGGAGGGGGTGAATTGAGTTCAAATGCATTATCAGGCTGTAGTTTATTGAATGTGGGTGATGTTAAAGATTAGGAGGAAAAGAAAAGCTTAGATAGATTTCTGATCTGGAAAATGAGTGGAACAAACAAGTAAATTCAGCCAAATTAGCAATGAATAGATTCCTTCAGTCATGTTAGTTACCTAATGAGCTCTGTCTGTAATAATATAGCGGGGGGTCAATGGGATTGCAATGGATTTTCCAGCAGTAACCAGCAAATTGCACTTATGGTCTGAAAGTCATGGTAGAAATTTGCGGGAACTATTGGTTCACTTGCTGGGTTGCTGTAAATTCAGCCAAATTAGCAATGAATAGATTCCTTCAGTCATGCTACCTAATGAGCTCTGTCTGTAATAATATAGCGGGGGGTCAATGGGATTGCAATGGATTTTCCAGCAGTAACCAGCAAATTGCACTTATGGTCTGAAAGTCATGGTAGAAATTTGCGGGAACTATTGGTTCACTTGCTGGGTTGCTGTAAATTCAGCCAAATTAGCAATGAATAGATTCCTTCAGTCATGCTACCTAATGAGCTCTGTCTGTAATAATATAGCGGGGGTCAATGGGATTGCAATGGATTTTCCAGCAGTAACCAGCAAATTGCACTTATGGTCTGGAAGTCATGGTAGAAATTTGTGGGAACTATTGGTTCACTTGCTGGGTTGCTGCCATATAATAAATGTTCCTGTAAATGTTAATATAAATGTTCTAATATGTAATAAATGTTAATATAAATGTTCTAATATAAATGTTCCTGTGTTGCCCAGGTTGCACCAGGGGCACAGCTAGAAACCTTAACAGACTGGTTGCTTTCTCCTAATAATGTTTCAAACTGCAAATGTGGGGACTGGATTGCAATTCTGGGTGTATCAAACAGTATTCTTGAAACTATTTGAAGACAAACAGCATGAAAACATACATCCAGAAGCTAATGGAGGTGATTGAGATGGAGGTACATAATGACTGTTTTACTTCAAAAGTTAGTAAAGATCAAATATCTGACCAAAGACATGCCATTCTTAAAGCTAAGTTAGCTTGCTACAGATGGTAATTGCATGTGAAAACTATTCAATATTGATCCTTCAATGAGAATTCTCTTGAAACGTTCTGTGCCTCACTTCAGAATATGATGCAGTCCTGCTTTGAAATGATTATGACTCTTCCAGCAAAAGAGGGTGTTTCCATTTTCTTTTGCAGTTTTCAAGAGCTCTTCAATTCTCTTTTTCCTCTAAACACCATAAGAGTTCATTCTTCATCTTTTAAGAATGTGAGGGGACTGGGAGATGGTCCAACCAGGCCCAAATGTAAATGGTTCTCACCTGAAGTTATGGAGTTAAGAGATTTTATTCTATTGGTTTATTCTATTTGCTGTCTACAACAAATTCAGGTCTTACAGCTGTACTGAAGAATCTTAGACATGAGTATTTCTCTGAAATTAGGGAAGCTAAATTGAATGCAAATGCTACATTTGTCTTGAAATCTAGCAATAAGGTTAAAGCTGCCTGGAAACTTATAAGTAGCAACAGACCCTCACATAAAGAGACTGACAACTTATTTGCACAGCAGATGATTTCAACAATAATTGTAAATATTGTAAATGACATACTTAATGACGGTGAGCCAATCCATCTGACTGATATGCCTGCTATAAATTCAAAATTCAACTGGAGTCCAGTATGCAGCCAATATGTGCAGCCTAACTAGGGGTAATTGACACAGTTGCTGATTTCAATATTTTCAATTGTAAGGATATTAATTTATGGCATGGCCCCAAATTTCTTTCTATTTCTAACCTATGAAAAAAATTTGGATATTTTCAAGAAAATCAGTAAATTTTAGGCTATATTTGGAACAATTAATAGGAGCCTGAAAAACAAAGCGAGAAGAGACACTAAATTGAAATTCTACAAGGCCATGTCCTATCCCAGTGTTGGCGTATGGGAGAAAATCATTGGTTCTTGGTACAAAGTAAGTTGACAAAATTCAAGCAGCAGGAATGCGCTTTCTAAGGAGTGTCAGAGGGTGTACCAGTTCAAGATTGGATTTTCTATGTAACAAAGAAATTCGAGATAATCTCAAGGTGGAGCCATTAAATGAAATTATAGAGTCAGATGAAGATTATATATATATATATTTACATATATATTTTGGAAGGATGCAGTTAGGCAGAATCCCTGTACAAGATCAAACTATAGACCAGCTGGAAGGAGAGTTCTTGCGAGACCTAGAAAAAGATGGTGTTAAAATTAAAAATTTAATTACGTAATTAAATAAAAACAGAAAAGAAACAAAAAAAAACATGGCTACTATAAAGACTGGAACAGGCAGCCATGCCTATGCTGCGGATGTCAAAATAGTATAAGAATAATAAGAAAAAATTGATGTGAATAAGTTAAAATTATTTTTTGAAAAGAATTACTTACCGACAGTGACCATATCTCCATGCTCTGAAACAGTTTGGAAAGACGGTGCCTCGGCAGAAACCTCACAACGGTATCGGCCAGTGGAAGCTAAAGTGAGATCTGACAACAGGACTTGACTCTCGTTCGAGTGACGTCTCTGCAAAACAATTACAATAATATTGATTTTTTAAGTGATTCAACGACTTGCAGTCAAATTTTTAATAAGTAGACTAGTATTTTACTTACTCTGTAGGCCAAACGTTTTCGAATCTTGGAGATCCATTTTCAGAGGCGTCCTTCTTGATCATTGATGTCAGTTTTTTGGTTAGAAGAATTGTGCTTTTTTAGAGTGCGATCAAAAAGTTTGTGTGATTTAAAATTTAGTTGTTCGTTGAGGATGTTTTGTTTATTGTGGGTGGTGTGTTTGTATATTTCTAATTGTTCCAAGGTGTTGAGTTTGTGTCCTTTAGATTTTATATGTAGAATGTGTAGGTTGGTAGTGATGTCAGTAGAAGTAGAAGCGTGACCAGTTTGAATAATGTGGTCGGTGAAATTCGATTCAGCTTTTGATGTTAAGGCTTGAAAATGTTCCTTGTAACATTGTTTGAATGTGCGGCCTGTTTGTCCTATGTAGAATTTGTTACAATCAGAGCAGTTCAGTTTGTAGATCCCTGGGAGATCGTATTTGTTTGTGGTCAGTTTGGTTTTGAGTGCAAGGGCATTTTTATTTTGTTTTTTGTTCTAAATGAGATGGTGTGGCCGGCTTTTTTAAAGATTTTTGCTATAGCAAAAATCTATAGTCTGTTTGATTGTGGATTAATGTATGTCATTGTGATTTTTTCTTTGTCAGTGGTGTTGGTGTTTTGGTTTTTTGGTTGTTACAACGCAGTTCGTCATGAAACAAGAAACCCAGGAATTATATTGAATTTGAGCTTTTGAAAAAAAAGTTTCACAGGAAACCAGAACCAATTTTTTTCAAGTAGGTAAACAATTGCAATATTAAGGTTTGTAGTAATTTTTCCACTGCAGTAATTAAGTAAGTATTATTGTTATTAATTTATTTCATAAGTATTTTTCAATTATGCTAGATAATTCAACAAAATGGCATAGCTCCATAGTTGAATTGAAAATAATAAATAAAGTGCGCAATATATAAAACACATTCACAATCTGAATTTCTGAAAAATTCTAAAAGATTCTGTTTAAGTGATCTTTATAGTAAGTAAAGATTTGTGATATTTATCATACCTATCACCTCGACGTTTTAATTAAACCAAGTCACAGACTAATCGAACTACCACCAAGAACAACGATACTTTTCAATTGAATACGAGGTTAAACATAATTTACAACGGTGTTTTCAAAATGATTCAATACTTATTTCTGTAGACTACATAAAATCTTTATAAGTAAGCTTCTAAATTTTAAAATTCTATGCAGCTACATATATGATTTTTAAAAGAAATCTTATACAAAACATAACTACAAGAAGAGATCTTTTAGTGTTATATAGGCCATATGCCTGATAATAAGAGTATTTGAAGCTCAATTTATGAAGGGATACTTCTGTTTTTGAGCGTTTATACAGCAACTTCAAGTTCTGTAAATTCTGTTCACGCCTGTAGTTTCTACGCTTGACGCATTTTGAAGTTCAGTACCGTATATCTCAAGAGACCAGCAACTTCCTTTTTTGCCGCCATGAACTCGGAAAGAATGAGGAAAACAACTGCGAGAAAAAGAAGGGGTCTGACTTTTGTGTTGAACCCCCACACGCTATCACATTTCCTGCCACCCTTGAAATGCTTCTTATGAAAGAAGACAGAAGATCGTCCAACAAAATTAAATGGATAAAAAGTTTTTTTCTGTTGCAATTGAATAAATTATTGTTAGGGTAATAAATAATTGTTATTCATTGACATTATAGGTACTGAATCCAAAGTACCTGCTATTCGATACCGTATTAAGGCATGTTATGTACTGAGTAGTCTCAACAACAATACATTTTTGTAATATGACATTTTGTAATCGAGTACAATAATTAAGTACCTAATTCTTGAGAAAAAAATAAACGATTTATACAACTAACGCTAGTATGAAATTAAAAGAGTAATACAATCCATCAAACATAATATGTTAATGAAAAAGTGAATGTAAAGTAAAAAGTAGGTGAAGTAGTATGTTTTTAGTACTGCATTTGATATTACTATTGGGGTTATTTCAAAAGAAAAAGGAGGACTTCAATCAAATGTTGCATTCAACTTTCAGTCTGTCTGAACTACATGTGAAGTATGGCTTAAGAATAATAAGAATATGATCATTCATTTTCCATAGGGCATCGGGCGTGCTCCCCAATGTTGATTTTGGGTGAAAATATGTCTACAGCCTTAATAAATTAATTGGGCATGGGTGACTTATTTCTTGAACCATTATTGTACTTTCAAATCACAAGAAAACACATTTCCTCATTAGTCACCTCATAAAAACTTCAACTTATGGTTTGCTAAATTTTTGCACGAGTTTAGATGAATGTTCATGCTGATTAAACGAATACAGACTTCTTTGAATGAAATTAAAATAATATTCTTGGATTTCTTGTTCCATAACGATCTGCGTTGTTAATATTAACATTTTGTCGTAAATTTAACGACTTGCAGTCATGTTTAAATTGCGAATATATAAAAAACGTGTGAGTACATCATAATAGTTATTACAAAAGTGTATAATTATTGAATGCATTTGTCAAGATTTTCAAGTTTATTGGATCCTATCTATCTTCTCAATATTCTTTCAATGATCTGTCTCTCTGATTTTTACTTTTGCAGACTATTATAACTATTTTCTATAGCTTGTTTTCTCACTTTCATGTCTTTATTTTGATGATTATAGAGTCGTAGAGTTTAAATTATTGGTAAGAAAGACAAGACACTTTCCTAACGTCACCAATTCTTGGAATGTCATTATTTTTATATTCATATTTCATTGATTCATTCCAGTAGAAACTTCTTACTCTTAAGCGGAACTTAGTTTCATCTTACTTCACCTCAATGCATTGTAAAAATTATATTTGTATTGTCATAACGAATTGTAAATTATTTTTGAGTATTTTTACTGGAATTATCAGCTATTTCAATTCAAATTTGATAGAATTTAGCAAATATACAACACTGTTAAATAATGTCAATTTATTGAAAAAACATTATACAGCAGTGCTTATTGATATGAATCAAGCTGTTTGAACTTGTCTCATACAATGCAAAAGCTAGCTCACTTATTTTAAAATCTTCCTCCTTCTATTTATTCCTTTTCTTCTTTTCATCCTCTGTTTTCTTCTGGGTTCTCTTTTCTCCTCAACCAATTCACTTATTTAACTCACACCAACACTGTGGAACTACTTGTCTCTTTTTCTGTTCAATCTCTGTGATGTTCTATTATACTGTGCGTGGGATTTCCAAGGATAAGGATTGCTCAACAAGGAAGTTCAATTAGGTGATTACCTACGACTTACGATTTTTCTCCTTTTTACGTTAGAGTGACCAAGTAACTTTCAATAAAAACTTCCTGTAGATTAAACAAAGCCAGGTGTGACATTTTATAGAATAAAAAAGAGATTCACTGTAATTAAAAAAATATGCATACATAAATTTTAACCCTATACTGAATTCTATTTCTCTTATTATCACATAGAAATGTTTTGTGTGTGTGTTTTTTGTCTTACACATTTCACAAAAACGGCAACGATTTTTTTTTATTGCTGATGATGCCCACATGAGTCCTTTCAGAATTTTCAAAATTAATGTATAAAACTTTCAAATTTCACACGTTGTTGTTGGATCATATGATAGTCATAATAATTATGGTCGTTCATAGATTCAACACAGCTTTTAGGAGATAGGATATTCAATGTGATTCACTAGCTCAGTGGGTAGCATGCTTGCTTCTCACGTAGAAAAATATTTTGTTCACAAAAGTTAACTGTAAAATGAGTGTTCTATTTTTCAAACAAATGTGATTGAAATTATTCAATTTACATAAATTTGTTCTCATAGTTTGATCAGAATTATGTTTTATAAGAGAAACAATCAATCAATCAATCAATCAATCAATCAATTTTATTACATAAAAAGACATTACAAAATGGTCCCGCTAAACCTGAAAAAGGTTTTACAGCAGGTGCCTATAATAAAATAAAACACAATAATAAAATGAATACTTACAATAAATTAAACAATGAAAAGAACTGAAAGAAAGCATTTTACAAGTTTCAAAATGCACTTCAAGGTAATTGGAAGGGGAGTAATAGGGTTGAAAAATGTTAAAAAATGTTAAAAAGGAAAAGGTTAAAGGGAGAGAAAAAAAAAGAATAAAGATAAAGGTCTACTATAGATTGAAAGTTAAAATTAAAAATAAAAGAATATGCTATAAATTGAAAGATAATACTAAATATAAAGAAATAAACTACAATAATTGAATGAAAATGCTGTAATAGATTAAGGTATTTATATTTAGTTTGGTCGCTATTTACTATTTAGTTTTACTATTAAACTATCATACTAAGAAAATATAATTATTTCCATTCTAACCAGCATAATAAATAAATTTCTAGCTTGCCGTAATATATATGTTTAACTCAACTCAATTCAATATCGTTCAGGTATGAACGGGTATTTTATGAATAGTTTGATCAGAAGTTTTCCACAAAAATTCACTCTGTATCATTACACCAAGGCTGCGTTTCCATTTTCCAGACTGCAGATTGCTCAAACCAGATAAGATATCACATGTCTGATCTGATGAATGAATTTATAGAACAATATGAATTGTATTTGTATAACTTATAGTGATCACTTCTTATTATACTTGATTGAAATATTAAAAATGATTACAATTATGTTATTCTTATGAATGATAACTTAATTCATATGAAGGCTCAACCAAATGAATAAGAGGGCCGTCTTGAAATATGCTTCCAAGGCATGAGTGCCTTTCCTTTTTTTCCTTTTAAATATCCTTTGAATGCAAGTAAATTTTCAAATTCTTACATACATCACTGGGAATTCCTTGAAGAAAGATCCATGCAGAATTTCATAGAATTTGGTTCACGCGTTTAGCCGAAAATGCGTTACAAACAGACAGACAGACACATGCAAAACGGTCGACTTGAAACAGAGACCTATCTTCGTTCAGGCAATTAGATATGAATTACTCTAGTATTAACGCAGAAAAATAATTAAATAAAAAAGATACATTTTTCTATCCATGCCCAAATACAGCTTGAATCTTTCAACCTTGTATAATTAGTGCACTTTGATACTTTGAATTATCTTGGGAATGATAATGAAGTACTTGTTGTAATTAGTAAAGAAAGAGTGAGATAAAATAACCTAACTTATGATTGTAAATTGACTTCAAGCCGTTAAATTTACAATCATAAGTTAATATTAACAACGCAGATCGTTATAGAACAAGAAATCCAAAAATAAAATAACTGTTTTAATCAAAAGAAATACAAGGAAATTAATCAATAAAGTGTAGCTTCTTTATCAGTGACCACATTATCATAACTCAATAACATACTGATATCTTTATGTGGTTGCTATGTTAGAATCATAACAACTGTAGGCTACATGTAAATACCTCATAGGACTATCAACATTACTAATAGTCTTTCCTAAATGTGTCCAAGATGATTTGAATGCTGAATTTTCCTCTAGTTATCATCATTTTGTTTTTTGACAAGAATAGGACACTGGGCATGCATCTTTTATTAAAGTGTGGTCTATTTCCAACCAAATTCCTGTAGTTCGGATTTGACCTAGAAGCTAGAACTACAACTTTACTTTTTTTACAGAGGTTAGTTAACCATTTGTCCATTCTTTCCTATGTTACAGTTTTCTGTTTGATTGTATGCAGGTTTTCTTCTCAAATTATTGGATTCAATTTCCTCCAAAATGAATTACCTATCAGAAAGTCCCAGAGACATCCATAAAAATGTAAGAAGGTATTTATTTGCAATTTCAAAAATCACTATGGTACTGGGTTTGATAAGACTTCTTGATGTTCTTGAAACGAGGAAATACTGTACTTAGATGCATGATTAAAACTCTCTTGACGAAAGAGTAGCCTACTCACTCTCTTTGAAATGCTATATAAGATGACTTTTGAGAAAATTACTCGCCTTTGTTCTTTGTGACATTTATACCTTTGATAATCCAGGTTTGTTTGGAGCTTTCAAAGTCCCTTACATGCATGTGTGCTCAGCGAATTCCTTATGGAATAAGTAGACATTTCCTACATGACGTCAATCTTGTAGGCGAAGGCGTATTATTTTGTCAAGGACTGATATTCTTTTGGTATTTGAAAAGCTCCACTGACATTCTCACGAGGTTCCTGAATTAATTAGTAACTGTTTTTTAGAAACTCTTAATTAGAAATGAAATTTTGAAGATTGATGAAATTTGTTTCACCTGTTTTCGAAATGATTGTAAAATTAATTTTTGACACGTTTTTCACTCTTTTGATTGAATAAGCACATATAAAAAAATGAGCTTTGTCTAGTTTGTAGCATGTTTAAATAATTATAATTGTGTACTTTTCATTGGAATTTCTCATTTTACTTTGATGATTAAATGATTAGGCAATATTGAAAGTTGAGGAGCAAGCTCAGAAAACAGGGTTGTCTGAAGCTCAATGGACAAAATTTCGTTCTTGGACAAAATTTAAGGTCTCCAGAATGCTATTTGAAGCTATTTTGGTAATGATTGGAGTCCACAAAATTGAAATTTACAATTCTTAAGAAAGTTATGGCAGGCTAATAAAAAAATGAGAGAGAGAGAGAGAGAGAGAGAGAGAGAGAGAGAGAAAGAGAGAGAGAGGTAGCACATACCAGTCCCAACTTAAATCCCATATCCTTCCTTCAAAAAAATGTCATTAGGTTAATAAGTGGTTGGTCAGTTCAGCTCCTCTTTTCCACTGTTCTTGAGATCTAGAATTTTACCATTGAGGCATCTTTATGTCTTCAAAGTGCTTAGAATATTTTATAATAATAGTGGAGATGGAGGACTGAGCTGCATTGCAGTGCCCAGACTTCATAGTACAAGAGAGGGCTGTGGATGGCATGCTGCGGCTACCTAGGTCAGGCTGTACTCTCAAAAAAGTTTTTTTTCCTCGGCCCTGGATTCTTTAATTCTCTTTCTTCCCAGTTAAGAGTCCCAGGTTTATCTTTGAGAAAATTCACTAAATCCTTGCATGCGTAGCTGAGCAGCTCAAATCGTGTTGCTGTTGAGCAGTGGCGAGGCGTGGATTCCTTCACCGGTCATCACAGAGGGGTTCTCCCACCACCACCCAAAGGGGTCCAAGAGCCCCAGGAAAATGTTAAGCAAATTGTTGACTTTTGAAGCTTTTTGAGCATCTGAAATCTCTCCTCTGACTGGCTTAACTCACATTCAATGGCAGAGAACTAAAAAGTATTTTCTCCAATTATACCTCTTGTATAATGTATATCTTCCCCACTGCCATAGACCGATGATGGATAATATAGAATAAATCGCAAAAAACCGACATAATGGGGACTGATATGATGCACTCACTCGATCTAATTGAGGGCATACATTTGAAAATCAAAATAAATTTAACCATCCAATGAATAATAAATGGTTTTATAAAAACTGACCAAATACTAAAAATCAAAAGAAGAATCATTAGGGCATGCATAAACAAAAGTTACCAAAAAGACGGTGCCACGAGAATCGCTGCAAACAAAACAGTTTACAGTAATATAGAAAGCGTCAATTGAATCACTGATTGGAAAAAGGGAATGAGTCCACAATTTATCAAAAATTAACTGAGATAGCCATTTTGTTCATTTTAATTAGCTCTACAGAATGACTGCAAAAAGGGAATAAGTCCAAGCGTTTGAATGCTATTTGTAGCAAATGAAAGATATGGTTGATTTGAAAAAGGGAATGAGTCCGGACTGAACTCCTTTTTCCACTCACCTGTTTAGTGCAGTGCTGCGCTCTATCATAATCGACCCGCAGTATTTTAGCAACAGCATGTCTTTTATAGGTTATGGATGTGTGATGCGCCTACCACGCTTTATTTAGTGTTGTAAAATGTTTAGTTGTCAATATAAATATAATATTATTTAGTTTTATTAAGGCATTTTACATCATTATATTCTCTACTACGGTAGCTAATATTGAAATGCCTGCCTCTGAAGATATCGGTAGTGGAAGTGAGTTGTCATCTGATAGCGATATTGCTTTACCAAAACGTAAAAAAGGTGTACGGAATACCCATTTATATGGGAAAGAAAAAATAAAACTTGCTCGTATGAAAGGAATTGCATACAAAAATGCATCAGGAAAAATTTTTCATGCTAAAACAGCCACTGAAGGAGAAGATGATGAATGATGGAAAAATACTTGTTTAATTTTTTAAACTCATAATCATATTTTTAATACTTTATTATTATTTTTATCATCTATAAGTATCTTATCAATAGATTTATGTTATGCTCAGTAAGTTTCTGTGTTTCAATTCACTCAAATTCCCACAAAACAGTTGAAATACATTAAAAATATATAGTGAATAATGAATGAGTGGAAAAAGGGAATGAGTCCAAGAAATTTAAATCTAAATAGCTAAACAATTTGATTTTTAAAGCGAGAATTTTTCATATTAAAGCATGCAGCTTAGTTAGAACAAAAAATCACCAATAGATATCAAAACTGAAAGAAGTCAAATAAAAATGGTATACTGTTTTTTTTATTTTCTGGGAAACTAGGTGCAGTGGACTCATTCCCTTTTTCCAATCAGTGATTCAATTATCAGCGTCATGAAAAAACGAAGAATTCCCCATTTCTTCCATATACAGTACTCAGGATGCTCGATAACTGAACCTTGAAACAATTAGTCATGAGGAATATTAATAGAAAAACCTAAGGTATTTATGTTTTGAAAACTCTAAAGGATCTTCAAGAAATTGGTCTAAAATCAAAACATGATCCAGATAAAGTAAACATTTTCAAAATTTTACTAACAAAAAAGTTTAACATTGAAAGACCAGAAAGACAAAGGAGAATGGAGGTTGCAGATGAGATCAGAAAGCAACGATCTGATAGGATGAAGGAATATTGGAGAAAGTTGGAATCTAAGCTGACTCAAAGAAGCAGAAGAGACTGAAATATTGACTGAAGTGGTCCTATGTGGCCTTAAAATCATAAAAAAATGGTATAGGCCTAATAATAAATCACACTCTAGAAATATGAAGTTAACTAACTTGCAAAACAATAATTATTGTAAAAGGTGAATAACTTAGCATACGCGAAATGCCCGTTGTTTCCACTGAAGCTGAGTGTTGACTGGGGAGTTGGGGAGGACTAGCATGAGGAGGCAGCTACCGGAAACCCACGACAGTGGCCGAGAACGCACGAAGCCTTATGCATCGCAGCCGGTTGCGATGTATCATGAGCATTATTTGAATGGTTTGGAAACAAAAGGCAGGGGGCTCCGAGCCTGGCGCGGGAGGGGACTGGAGTGATTCGCAAGCCTTTTGCGCTTCATACCCATTTTGAGCGTGAACTCGTCATATTCTTATTGGCTTTTGATCCAATTTTCAAAGTTTTTGAACATATTTCTGGACTTTGAAGCCTAAAAATGTCCATTATTTAAGAGTTGAGATTATTTCAATATTATCAGTCAAATTTCTCTACTCATCGCCGGATCAAACGATAACCGGACGCCTCGCCTCTGCTGTTGAGCTGCTCTACCAGGTAATTTCCTGATTCAGTTTGTTTATCTGTAATAAGCTAAACACTTTAATTTAACTTTCTTTGTTTCATAAGCTAAAGTTGTCAATTTCTGAATTCCTTCTTAGTTCTTCTTTTCTTTAGTTTTGCTGTCTTCTCTGTTCATCCGTTCGCCTCCTTTCATTAACTCATTGTCATTCTTCTCCACACATTACTCATATTTTCATATATCTTTCTGTCAAATCGTTTGCATTATCGTTACAAAATTGTTTTATGTTGAGCTCCCGCTCATATATAAGGTAGACTTGCTGTTTCACCTCCTTTGAATGTGTGTATTCCCATAATTTTTTTCTTGATTGGCTTCACTTGCATTTCTTTTTTACATCAATGGCAATTCTTTGTAAATCTATATTTCTAATTTTGTGTTGTTATTATTTTTAAAGTTATATATTATTTATGATTTATAGCCTAAGTTATTCATTTCTTGGTCATTTTTCACGTGACGAACTCTTAAAAATTTTACAATGAATTAAAATGTGAAGTGTTTTTTATTATGTAATTAAAAAAAAAAGACTTCCGCAATGGCGGATATTGACAACAGTATTGAATAGCTGATGGAAATCGATGAATGCTACTGTACAAAAATATCTGTTGACTGTTGTCATGAAAAATGAATGCTGCTGTGCAGAAAGGTCTCCATGGTCTAGTGGTTAAGGCGCTCAACCGGCAATTGGGAGGTCCGTGGTTCGATTCCCCATGGTGACTAATATTTTTGTACAGTAGCATTCATCGATTTCCATCAGCTATTCAATACTGTTATCAATATCCGCCATTGCGGAAGTCTTCAGTATAATCTAGGGTAGCAATTAAAGGAATTCGAAATTAATAAATTCTGTTTATGTATATTTTTGTCAGTTTATTCAATTGTCAGTCACTTCAAACTAACTTGTGAGATACGAGCCGATATGGCCAAGTTAAAAATGAATGCTGCTGTGCAGAATGGTCTCCATGGTCTAGTGGTTAAGGCGCTCAACCGGCAATTGGGAGGTCCGTGGTCCGATTCCCGGTGGTGACTGATATTTTTGTAAAGTAGCATTCATCGATTTCCATCAGCTATTCAATACTGTTGTCAATATCCGCCATTGCGGAAGTCTTCAGTATAAACTAATAGCAATTAAAGGAATTCGAAATTAATAAATTCTGTTTATGTATATTTGTCAGTTTATTCAATTGTCAGTCACTTCAAACTAACTTGTCAAATAAGCGGTCTGATTCCCTAAAAATGTGGTTCCGTTTTAGAAGGATTTTTTTAAATTTCTCGGAAAGTACCCCAAACCCTGTTTTAATAGAATTTTTCAAGTATAGGACTGCTTGATAGGCTGTAAATCGTAATCCGTGAAAGGTTTTAGAATCTGATAGGCTGCCATAGCATAAAATTGAATTCACTTTTGTGAAGGCTTCTGCCCGACTGTGTTTTTAACTTTAACTCTACTAATTTATGTAAATGTAAACTATGTGAAATTAGTAAATGATCCAGTACTCACATCAACTTTGACACCAGGTAACAAAAATGTTTGAGTTGATGGATAATCTTTGGGAATGTAGCGGAAGAATTCGTGTCCATCTTTGTACCATTTGACTGAGTACAATGCCTCTCCCTCCAGGTCAAACCTGCATTCCAGCAAAGAGTTGTTTCCTCTTACTGTGTGCTTTTCAATGTGCAGGGTAGTTAGTTTCAAGCTGTTGACACCTGAAAAATAAAAATGAATGAGTATGAAAAAATTGAAACAGATTGATTTTGGTTATAAAAGGCGGAAATGATATTTGTGACTTATTTTCATGCGCTAAGTGGATGAATAGTTATTTGAAAAAATAAAACTTTTTTATAAAAGATAAGAAGCTTGACAACAATTTACTGTTGATAATTTTATAAAAAAATTATTTCAGAAACAGTTTTGTTTTTGTTATACTTGTAACAATCATTCTAGTACTTTATACTTTCATTCACTTGAAACTTTATACTTTCATCCACTTTATACTTTATACTCTATACTTTGTACTTTATACTTTACATTCTAGTACTTTATAAAGTAGCTATAGGCTACTTTCGATTTTAGTGTGTCTTATCAGTAATTTGTGCACATTGACGTTGCTGACGTTTTCAATGTTATTTTGGTGCTCATACAAACAAAATGGCTTCCGAACTAGCTGTTTAGGCGTACAGAACTTCCCACAAACTTTGCTGTAATTGCTGATTGAATTACAATATGTAAATAATTGATTAGAATTTAAAGTACTGTGAATTGATGAAACAAAATTAATCAGAATAAAAAGTAAACGAATAAATATAATTTTACAATCGAGCTTCTAGCCACAATAAAAAACTATTGCAAAGTTTGGGCCAACAAAGAATTGTTCTTGTTAAGGAATGAAGTAGTGAAGATGAAAGTATAGTATGAAAGAGTGAAAAAGTCTGAATATTTGAGGCAAGTGGACTGAATGAGAAAAAACGCCAGAGGGTAATGATTGATGAAGAGAAATATGTTTCAATTGCGAGTATAGCCTTCTACAGCCAGCAGTAATAGTTGGACAGAATGATACATGTGCTATACATGCTAGCCAAGCCTACATCGATGACGTTTATATATTTCAATGGCATGAATTATCACAGTTTAATACAGCGTGATCGAGACAATAAATATCTGCTCCTGAGTTATTGGATGGAATATTGCAAGCAGCGTTGTGGAATAAGAATTTCACGGTCAATTTTTCTCTGCTGAAACCCAAATACTGATGATTCAATTTCCCATACCATCAATCTATTATGCTGCGTGACGCGAATGGTTGACTAGATTTAAATGAGAAAGTTAAATTGGTGGCCATTAAACTCTGATAAAATAGATTGCACACGCAAAATTAGATGCAATTTATCACTGCTTTAGAGCCCAGAAACCAGAATGTAACTCACCTGCAAATCGATTGACTATGAGACTGGTTCATATTTTCCAATTTATGTGTCCCTATATTGTTGAATATAATAGTGCAGCTTGAATATGTTTTTTATGATTATGTAATAAAGTGGGAAATCAATACATAATTTTTTATATCATTTTTGAAAACAATCAAAAGTTGGAAATTGAGCCTTCATATTTATGATTTATAAATGTGGTAAAAATGTGGGGGTTTCAAGGTGTCAGATAACCGTTTAACTGATAATAATTCTGCATCTAACACAAAAATTATTGAATCTTTATGCCATTTTGCCCTTTTTCAGAATTAAGATCACCCACAAACTTCATTCTCAAGTTGAATCCACCGACACAATAAGGAAAAAATAAATAGCAGGACTGCATAAATTGAACGATTTCTTCAAAAATATTTTTGTATCTAATAAAATAAAATATTTATTTTTCTATGGAAACATTTGATATTTAGACAGTCAAATTAGACAAATAGCAAGAAACAATTGATAAAGAAATGAGTTTTTCACCAATTACTTCCTCTAACCTTGGGTAATAACATATCAAAATCCCAAAGGGTGGAGGTGAGCTCGATGATGGAGAGAGGTGGAAAGGTAAAATTTTTTCAGTGATTTGCTCATCAATTGGTAACAATAACTCAAATCGATTTATTTGTTCTTATAAAATTTAAAGCTGACAAAATTCTCTACAAAAATGATATGATGCATTTTTTGCAGAACCAACTGCACGCCTATATACGGGCTTCTCAAACTAAGGAGTTGCATAGTATATCACATTATGGCACAGGAAGAATGTTATTTCA
The DNA here is from genome assembly GCA_948455865.1 of Conomelus anceps. NCBI lineage: Eukaryota > Metazoa > Arthropoda > Insecta > Hemiptera > Delphacidae > Conomelus > Conomelus anceps. Next base: position 33,803,979 of record OX418220.1, read on the forward strand.
GAGCTATTCAACGTTATATAATATTTATTATAGTTTAATTCAAAGTTTAGGAAGTTAAAAAATCATATCATATATTGTTTTTGAAGGTGAAATCTCAATGGTGATTAAATAAAGGGTGAGGTATGGTGAGGGGGACCCACTATAAGCTTGTTGTATGAAAGGCAATAGCAGATTTATTTGAATAAAAGGACTAAATTCACATTTTAAGACTTCCTTTTCCATACAGACCCCCTCCTTGTCAATCCATTTATTTGTCAATACAGTATTAGTAGTAGCGGGTATCGATTGATGGCTCATTCTATTCAGCTCATCAAGGCAGACCAGTTTCATGTATTGCATGTGGGATACGACCTATTATTTGAAATTTAAGAGAAAGAACATTTGTCATGTTAACCCCTATACTTGGAAGAACACGGTTTTTGAACATCTAAGCTACTCTAACTAGAACAATTATTCAAAAGATAAATTTGCAGAATTGGTGTCTAATCATAGTGAATCACATACTTCTTCAAGCCTCATTATGAGTTTTCATTATTTTTTCATAATATTTGTAAAAATTCACTAGGAAGTACATCTGTCATGTTATAACCTATATACTTGAAAAATACGATTTTAAAGATTCAAGTTGCTGAAACTCGAAAAATTTCGAAGATAAATTAAAATTGATATCATATCATAGAAAATAACGTCTATTTCTAAATTTCCAGCATCTTTACCACAAAGTCAGTTCATTGGAACGCAAGTCAGTTCATTGGGTCAGTTGGAAAGCAACTCCATTTTATTATAACAAAAAAACCTAACCTAACCTAACATTCAAGGTGGAATAGCTGTGAAATAACATTCTTCCTGAGCCATAATATGATATAGGCTACTATGATACCCCGTAGTTTGAGAAGCACTTGCAGTTGGTTCAACAAAAAAAAAAAAAAAAAAATAGAAATGCACGTGATCATTATTGCAGCTTTGATAAGAAAAGAAATTGATTTATCAGCAAAAAACTGAAAAATTGTATCTTCCCACCCCACCCCCGGGTCATCAACATCGAGTATTTCCACCTACCACTCTTGGGGACTTTTGGTATGTTATTACCCAAGGTTAGAGGAAGCGATTGGTGAAAAAATCAATCATTTCTCTATCAATTAATTGTTTTTCACGATATTTTTGCCTAGTTTGACTGGGCTAATTGTGTAATTATTAATTTTGATAATTATTTTATAATTTTTATCAATGTGTAGGTCATTAGGACTTAACAATTTATTCTGATCATGCAGATAACATTTTTGTCAGTCTCATGGACTTCCAAGCTTTTCCAGCATCTATTATGTGAGCAATGTGCAAATCTTGAGAAAACTAAATATTGACAGGAGTTAGTAGTAACTAGAGTTGTCAATTTCTCTTGCGATTAGAATGCCAGATATCAGATTGCAAAATTCATAATGGAATAGCCACTTTAAACAATTATAAATATAAAGTATAAATTAATAGAAAAGTATGAGATATACATAATAAGAAGTTTCTAAACTTTGAGAAAACTGACTCCTGAAGGTTTACAAATTGGAAAAATGGCATTCAAGATAAGAGGCCTGGTTCAAAAGACCTAGTTGATAAAACAAGGAAGTAAGAAAGCTAAAGTAGAATCCATAACGATACTAAGTATCAAATGAAAATTGATTTTAAATATTGCGTATTAAATATGGCTATTTTAGCGTATTCATTGTTGATGTGTTCATTGTAAAGATGACAGATATATGTGATCAGAGATGAGCTCTCAGCAGGGCACATATCAGCGGATAATGATCCGCGTCAGATTAAAAAATAAATTCAAAATGTGAAATTTAGTGAATTAGATTACTACCGTACTTATATATTGATGTATATTAAATTGGCGAATGATTGTTCAATGAAGTATTTTTTCATGAAAACAGCCATGAAGTGGAATACAGAATATATTGTTAGGTATTTTTAATTATGGGAACAGATCAATTCTCCAAGCCAGTGTGGGCTACTATAATGTTAGATCAGACCTGTATAATACTGATTGGTTGACTCACAAAAGAGTTGCTCCGTCAACAATATCCATTTAAATTGCACAGTGCTTGTCGAATAAAATCTGTTCATCCTGCATGGCAATCGGACCAATGGTGGAGATTCTCTCAGGCCATGATGGCAATTCGCACAATTACTGGTTACTGAGAGCACTCGATTTCATTATCATTCAAACTCGCAGCGGTAAACTGTAATTTATTGACAACCTGATATTGTATCGATGTGTATTAAACGGCGATAATTTACTTTATTGGAAGTTTGTAAACGGAAAGCCAACATTGGACACGCAATCCCCCTCCCCCTTCCCACAGCTGAACGCCGAAATAACTTCGGGCTATGAATGGATCGAGCTTTATTGAAGTTTGCAATGCTTGTGCTTATTTCTGTCACATTCTCAGACTCTCTCACTCTCACACCGGGAGTTTGGGTGAATTTCTCAATGAACCCACGTCAATAATAAATTACTCTCTCAATGAACAACCATTTGCCACCACCTTTCTACATAACCAATTAAAAAGTTCAATATTTAAATATATTTTACATACCGTAGTATTTACGATATTATAATCGACTACTCTACACAGAAGATCTCTGCCAACATAACAGAAAACCTCATAACTGACCAGATAGAGTATAGTAAATGACCAGTAATTGTATATGACTATTGTTACTAATACTATGTATGTTATTAATATTGTTATTTTTTAATTAACCAAAATAAGTATTAAATAATCATAGAACCATTTGATTAGTTAATATAAGAGATACTTTACATTATACTTATAGATATTTAAACTAGGTAAAAGATTTATCTAGTCTTCCTTTGTAGTGGCGAAGGTGATATTGTGGAAGGTATCCATAATGAATAATAAGACGAAATTGTCACAATCACATTTATTAAAAATACTGAGAAATAAGTTTCGGTTGTTACACCATTATCAATCTCGAACAAACTAAAACTAAAGTACAGAGTAGCTTAATGTATACCAAACATGGAATGATACCATTGGCTAAGCGAGAAAGAGTCTGACCATCATTAAAGGTTGTGATTGACTCTTATTTTTGCTTGTTACTCCTCCCACCAGGGGGCGTGGCTTGTTATGGCGTTCAGCCAATCACAACCTACAATGAAGGTCAGCCTCTTTCTCGCTTAGACAACAGTATCATTCCATGTTTAGTATGTATTAAGCTACTCTGTACTTTAGTTTTAGTTTGTTTGAGATTGATAATGGTAGGCTATAACAACCGAAACTAGTTTCTCAGTATTTTTAATAAATTTGGTTGTGACAATTTCGTCTTATTATTTATCTAGTCAGTGATGAACCTGATAATTACTTTAGTTTGTCAGTATTGTCTTGACGAAGGTGCACACGAAAGAACGTAAGTGACTCAATCAACAGTTTTCCAACCAAACCAACTATTCCTCACTAGATGAGTCAAATAATAATTGTTGACCAGGCTAACAGTGACGTCACAGACATGGGTAGGGCGGGCGACATTTCACTCAGTTGATCCTCATTACGTTCGCCTCACCGGGCTATACTTCCTTTTGCTGTCAAACTGTCCCCCAGCACTTGTTAGGGCCTGTTACAAACTGGACACAACAGACAACCAATCATATCGTCGATGCACTTCTAAACTCCACCCAAAACCGTCCCGTACCCAAATACAACTTCACAAAGCGATTACACTTACGTTTTTTATTTCACCCATTTCACATGGCATAGGATTCTGATGCGATTTCTTCCTAGTTTTGAAAAAGACATTGAAGTTGTGAATGGTAGAGTAAACACAAAAACATCTATTTCGAACGTAATACAATTTCAATTTATTTCAAAAAGATTATATCAAGTGGATGCAACAGGCAAAGCCCAAAACCGCACTCCACAAAACATACACAATAGTTTGAACTAATTAAAAGTTTTACAAAAAAATCAAGAATAAAGATATTGTCGTTTTTTATGGTGAATCATTTCAGATTTACAGATATAGAAATATGTACACCAATAATATAGAAAATATAGAAACATTACAAATTCAGAAATATATAAATCTAATAAAATAGAAAACTGTTCAGTTTGATTTGAAAGATTCAAAGGAAAGAAAAAGGAAACCAAAAAAGTGAAAACATAGAAGATAGGAGGAAGAGAGCTTTAGTTCAACAATCAATCAAAAAAATGTCAAAAGAACAAAGATCATATATCTAATCTAACACTTCAACAATATAGAGCATGATTTTACAATCGCCTCTAAAGAGGGACTGAAAATATCAACATCACGTGAAACAGTGTTGTAAAGTTTCATGGATCGATTGATGGGTGGAATGTTCTAGATCTTGGGATAAAAAAAATATCTTCCACGATGGATAGCCGGTACAAAGAAATTCAATCTCTCCAATAACGAATTCAAAATAAATAACGAAGAAACTTGTTTTGAACCCTTTCCAAAGAATCAGAATATTCAGCATGATACGGATCCCAAAACTATTAATACATTAAAACTCATCAACGTATGAGAACTATAAATCAATTTGTTAATTAATACTCTATTACTCCGTTAATTTATTAATTAGCCTAGTAATCACTAAATAAATTTAAATGGATCGTGACCTCACTTCAATTAATTATGAGGCGAGATTTTCGTAAGGAAAAAATAAATAGTAATTCAAATACCACTGATTCACTATCTGACTGATAAAAATCCAGTTGGAATATGAATAAATATCTGTGATGCTTTCCATGACGAAATACTTAATGAACAATCTAGTATTAAAACTGACACTGTATTTCACTTTTAAATAATGCTTTACTCACATATATTTGAGATGCTTGAGGAATGCATTTCACTTCTGAAAAGAAGCTTTCGTCAGGCTGACGAAGCTTCTTTTTAGAAGTGAAATGCATTCCTCAAGCATCTCAAATATATGTGAGTAAAGCATTATTTAAAAGTGAAATACAGTGTCAGTTTTAATACTAGATGAATAAATAAATGAACACTGATTCATCAACGTTTTTCAAGAACCACGTGACATAAAAAGTTGAAAATTGGTGAACGTGTTAAAACCCTAGACAAATGCTAAGAAATTAAAAAAAAATCCCATGAAATTAGTGATCTTTGAGTTTAGTCGGCCTCCGTTTCTCGAGATCCACCGCAGCCTACAAAAACAACATGGAATTAACCGACATGTGAAAATATACTGTACTTCTTTACTACTTAAATATTCAAGTGCATTTGTGTATGATGTTTGAATTGTACTATAATTATTATTATGAATGTATTAATGCCATTATGTATTCGAGTGGAAATTGTCTGTGTTATTACAGTATAATGTTGTACGGTGATATTACGATGTTGTACGATGTACGGTCTTTTGTCCTTTTGACGGGGAATTCATATTATCATTATCGTATGGCTTTTGATGGTGGGGAAACCCTACGGGTAGTTCTATCTCACCGTTTAGCGACGTATGTAATGTTATGGGGACATGGTGATCCGGTTTAGCAGATGCTATTTTTGAAAAAAATTCTTCAAAAAGAAGTTATTTTATCGTCCAAAAATGATAACTCCTCTATTAATAAATAATGTTCAAATGAAGCACTTTCTTTCACATTCGCACAATTTAGTCACCAAACACAAAACTCCAAAAAAGTATTACACTAAGTTTAAATTTAAGTTCTAAATCAGAGTTGAGAATTTCGGTTTTTGTGGGGTAGACAATTCGGCTACCCCAACGTGCGTTCTTTCAGTAGCTGACACGTCCTGATGGTCATTGCGAGTGACATCTTCCAATTAAAAAAAAATACATAAAGTTGTAAAGATGAGATTATGGTTGGGAAAAGTAGAAGACTGAATTGGTGAATTTGAGATGTTATTCAGAATAGGCTCAGAGAGCTTTGAGAGATTTTTCATTCATGAGATCCGATCTTTTCATTTAACATCCTAGCTCAATTCACATTTCAAAAAGCACAATATATAGGAGCTCCTTGACATACGAAGTCTAAGCAGACTTCACTTCAAACCGAGTTCATTTTTTATTCCCAAAAATAATATTCTTCAACCCGTCTTTTCAAACCTAATTGGGTGTTGCATGAAAAGCAAGTGTTTTCAAATGGAGCTCGAGATTTGAAGATACAAGAATATCATTTACCTTGCGTAGGAAAAATTACAATACTTCTGAATTCGAATTATGAAATAATTGGAATATTATGAGAACGTTTACAATTTTATTCTCAACAGTTCAAGTTTAAAATTACATTGTTGAGATTTGATTTGTTAAAATTAAATTTTAACAAAATTTTCAAGGAATGCCACAGGTATTTCCAGTACGAGTAGCCTATAATAATAACAACCAATATAGTCATTGCATTGACAGTTAATATACTTTATCAATTTCATAAAAATGTCACAACAAAACATAAACTCATTTAAAACTTAGAATTTGTTTTGTAGATATTTTCACAAAGACAAGATGCAGAACTACCTTCTTAGTATTTCCCAATCTTAGTATTTGTTTATCCTCGACGAACTGCGAGTACAATAGTGAGTATTTTCATTTAAAAAGGTTATTTTGTATTTAAAATGAATAAGATAGAGCTGAGGCCTATAAGATAAACCAGGTTCAGAAAATGGGCATCCTGTTCGAAAACTTCTTCTGCCTTAACCAAGAAAAAAGGAAAATTCCAATTTCTTATTTACTTTAATAGTTCTGCATGTCGTCTGTGTGAAAATATCTACTAATAATCTTATTCTGGGACCGTTATTAGAATGAATAATAATCTTTATTATTTATGGATTGACAGATATTTTTATTGGAAGTTGGAGAAAAAGTAGATAGACTTTGAATTTACAGTAATCGTGCTTTATTCAATCACTTACAAGTAATATATAAAAGACGATGTGTGTATGTATGTATGTTCCCAGTAAACTCCGAAACCGCTGAACCGATTTTTATGAAATTTTCAGGCACAATGTAAAATAGTCACGAGATGGTTCCTGTGAAGTTTGGAGATCAAAAGTCCTCGCTGAAGGACACAAAAAGGAGAAATCTGTCCTTAAAAGAACAGCTGATAGAAGTCAACAGTTTTCAATCATATGGTGGGTGCTTGCCGGCGTTATTTACGCTGTCTGCAGACTTACGCGCGTACCGTGTAGTCGCAGCATTGTAATCATGTATTGTAGTCAATGTAGGAAAAATTATGACTGGAGAATCAAAGCTCATTCATTACTTCTTAGGTGAAAAAACAAAAACAAATAACATTCTAGGAAACCTAGGAAGTTGCGGTTTGTGCTAGGCTCTTGGGAATTCGCCAGGTACCACTATCAAACTAAAATCCCGTTGCAACGCAAGGGTGAACCGCTAGTATAAGTATGAAAAATACTCTAGTGTATATTCATGAGCTCGAATTGAATGTGGACATCATTCCAACCTTCCATTTCTCTCAAAATTCCTCGAATTTCAAATTGATTTCAAACTTGTTATTGCCAAGCCTGCGTATTCTTATTATCAGCGTACTGGATTCTAATCCAGAACGCTATGATTTAGTCTGTTACAGTGTAAATTTGGAATTTAGGTCAAATCGTCAAATGCAGTAGTCGAAACAGAATTTCCAAGAATCTAGCCAAATTATTCCATTGATTTTCACATTTCCCTAGACTAAATTTTTCGAACAACTATATTTTTTTACATTCTCTCGTACAGCATGCAAGTAGGCAGAGCCAGTGGTAGCAGCAGCTAGTTTCACCCTCGCTAGTTGAGCGAGACTTTATGAATACCGAATGATTCAATGCTGATGGTTGGGCGCGGGCAGAGAGGGCGGTTTTTTATTCATGCGCCTGACTGTATGCTGGAGCTGAACTCCACAACAGCCAGTAATTTCCATCTTTCAACTCTGCATGCTGAAACTTGTTATGAAAGCTTCATCTCAGTGCTGTTTCACGCTGGCGAAAAATTCAGCCATCAGTCATTGTTACAGCTACTGTCGACATAATAAAATACGTACGTTGCGGCCACGTTGTTGATTTTATGATTTTAACTGGGTTCGAAAAGGCACAGTTACTGATAATTCTTAACGGAAATAATATAAAAAAATTATTTATATACATGATGCCCATTAAAAAAATTGAATGAAAAAAAAACTAGTGCTGTATTGTGTTGTTTATATATTACACGTAAAGGTGCGCCCAGAATAAAAACCTTTCCCAATCATCACTCCGTTAAACATAATCAGCTGATCGCAACATCGCTCCGCAACAGCACACCATAAACACAATAATAAGCCGACGACACGATGATACACGACGATGTTACGACTTCTAGCTCATAGTTGAAATTTTTATGTTTTTTGAGGCAGATCATCTTCCCTAATTCTCATGGATCAGTTGAGTGGAAGCAGTGGAAGCGGACGGTCGTGTTTTCGGAGCTGCTGTGTTGATAAGATAACCCAATCTATTTTGCTTCTGCCTTCTTGCTAGTTTTGTAGTTAGAACAATACTTTTTAACCTCAATAACATCTTACCAAATATAATTGATTGAAAACTTTAATTAAATGTCAATCTTTAATTAACTAGTAGATATTTAATATTGTAGTTCTATCCAATTAGAACTGTAGACTTATAAATACTGTATACTTGTTTTGTCGACTAAATTTTAATAACTACTGTAGACTCAATTATTTAAACCGATTAAAGTAACGTAAATTTTGTACTATCTCAGTTCTTTTAAACTTGAAAAAAAGCAAATCTGACTTTACTCAATAAAAGGAATAAATGAAAAAAAGTAATCTGACGTTTTTCAGCAATAATTAATATAGTTAATAATAAATAATAAAGTTAATGAAGTATAGTTAATAATATTGGTTAATAGCTCAATCAGCAATAGATTAAAGCTCAAGCTTAAGTTAATAATAAAAATGATAATAGAAATAGTTTAGCAATAAATTTATAAGCAATTATGATGTTGAAGATCCATCTTGTTTCCACTAATATGTATTATTAACTTAAAAAACACTTTTGAATGGAAATTGACTCACGTTATGGCGTGACGGCCGTTTCGCTCTGTTGTCTAGAGCATCATCAGACGACCCACAGTACACTGATTCAAGGCATGAGTTTGAGGGTTAGTTATGTTGGAATGGTGAAGGGGTGGGGGGATGAGTCAAAATAGAGTATGTGAGAAGAAGTTAAGTTGATCATTTAAAATATTGTCAGGTTGCTGCTTTGCATGTTTGTCAGCAATATTTAAAATTAGTTTATCAGTTTAAATTAGTTAATAAATCAGTTTTCAGTGGTAGTTGTAGCTTGAATCGTTGAACATCCTGTAGTTGTATTCCTGTAACTAAGTGTTGGGTAAGGAAAATATTTTTTTTTTCTCATGGGCTTTTGTGATTTTATTGTGAATTTATTGTGAGTTAGCATGTCACACTCATTTAGATTTGTAATAGGAAGGGGTGGAGTGCAGTATCTCATTATAAATAGGTATAAGTTTCGAGAGACTGGACAATTATGTAAGACTGGCCTTTATTGCTTTAGATGCACGAAATGCTCCAGTTCGGCTAAGATGGACTCGGGGAAAACTGAAATAGTCGAGTTGAAGGAAAATCATAATCTATGAGTCAGAGCGAAATTAAATTTTAAAAAATCTACTTCTCCGCAAATTTTTAAATTTTATTGAAAAAGTTGAATTTTCTCTAAAACCTTGAAATTTTTTTGTCAGGATTAAAAATGTCAGCGATTGATTTTAGCACATAGATCACTTAATTATAGATTTGTTGCTATCGATATTTTTCCTCATTAAGCAAAGACGCTGTTTGGTCGGCGTAGAGCTCAACTCTCAACTTATTTTATTCAGACGATAATTATTAATATCTGTATTTCACAAAATGTCACCCTGCTTCACTTAAACTTCAGTTTCCTTTTTGGCGGGGCCCACCAGATTAAATTAATGCATGTTCGTATTCCTCTTCCATCAGTAATAATGATTCACTAAAAAAATTATGAATTAGACCGTCAAGTTCCAAAGAAGAGTGATGCTATCAGAACTTGAATAGCTTTATTACGGACGTGTTGAATCCATGCCTTTGGCTCGCCAGTTGGCTCCGAAGGAGTGATTCTTAAAAGTTGACAAAGAAGACAAGAACTCTGAATGCGTCGGGTAAAACTAAGAAGTTGAGGGATGGGACTCACTAGCAGAAGAAGGAAACTGTTGAAGTCTTCTGAACTTTCAACATGACCGGAATATCAATTATAATCGCATTGGCTTTCTTCTCGTCTTACAAGATGTTACATACTATTACCTCGTTCAAACTTGTAAGCTAGTGAGCTGGGTGTGCTGTAACTTTTCAATTTTATTAGGTCATTGTCCGAACGTAAAAAGTCATGCAATGTTCTTGAACACGCCTCCCCGCACACCATGGTACATTTTTGTCTATTTATGGAATTAAAACTATTTTCATCCATTTATGGAATTGGGAAGATAATTATTTTCTGCTACTCTCTTAAGAATTGATCATGTTGAAGGCATAAAGTAGGAATGAGGAGGTACAATATACAAATCGAAGTTGAAATAAATGGTTTTCGTAAATAGTAAGAGAATAGCTCAAGAATCAGAACATACATTTTTTCACCTTAACTAAGAACTGAGGAAGAACTCCATTTTTTACACATAGGATTAAACTGCATTTAAAGCAAGCTTCAAATAATATTTCAATACCAATATTAACCAATACATTTTAATCATTTTAGATTGATACATTATCTAATTCTGCATGGAAGTTGAGAGTTTGCTGACTGATAATTCAAATAATCTGGGTTCCTAGAATGAAAAAGATGTAATAACTCTGTTGACGAAAATAATAATAATCTAATCAATATATTCAATAGAAAATTCAATGTGGGGATGCAATCATTGATTCACAACATAATTCCATTAAAACTATTTGAATTAGCAGTAACAAAATATATGTTGGCAAAGATAACATTGCAATTGATATTTTAGACTAGATCTTGATAATGTTAGTTATTGAATAAGAATCATTCCGATAGACCAGGGATCTCCAAACTTTCCAGTCTCAGGGCCACAATTATTACTCCAGTAAGTTCAGAGGGCCAGGGCCGTTTCCATTTTTATAATATTATTAGTGCCGTAACTCAATGCTCTGTATGTTTAAAGGGGGGGGGGGGGTTAATTATACAGTTTAGTGCGGAGGGTAGACTCTAGGTAATATAAATAATGGCAAATTAAAGATTAAGAGGGAAGAGCCCTCTATCAAGATAATGAATCGAAGCTATGGGGGGGGGGGGGGTACTTCGATTGATTCACAACATAGTTCGATGTACTTGGTACTTCGGGGGTACTTCCCTGGAAAGCTTTAAAAAATAATCCTTCCAAAAACCTAATTTTGAGCGATTCTAGACATGATGTACCCTGACTTTATTTAGAAGTTTCAAATAAGGTCAGGTCACTTAAAAGATTGAAAGCTGCTTAGGCAGAGGACCTGTGGCAAAATTCTTGAGGCAGGACAAAATGAGGTAAATAATTAGAACAGAATTTTCATGAGTCACCAAAGAATAATTATAATGCTAAAAAATATCGACAGAACAGGCTTTAAAATGGTTAGTTTGAGTTACAATGGTAAATTCTTAATAATTTTGAGTCTTTAAATAGTTTCGAATATTCTATGAAACGTAGCGAGGTAATTGACTTTGCTGTTCGACATTTTATCGTAGAAGGCCTTGTTTAAATAAAAGTTGTAGATATTACCTTATTTCGGAGTTTAAATCGAATTCCAACTATTACGTATATTGCGGTGATTCATCCTTGATTAATTTCTTGGTACTACAGATAGTATCGGTTCATGTGGTATTGAGTTAAGTTTGTAGTTCCATTATTACAGTTGTTTCATTTCTTTTTTATATAATCCAAATCAAAAAACCTTGTAAAAGAATAATGGAACAATAATAATAATAATATATGTTTTAAAACAAAAATCCGGAGGATTAACTAATAAAATACATTTTATAAAAAGTGCTATGGACTTTGCCTAGATTCTTGCTACGACTTGCTGAAGGCAGAAAATTTCAATTTCAAGTACAAATAACGGGAAAAGAAGAGAATTAAATTTGAGTTACAAAGAGATGAATAATTGAAATTTATAAGAAACAGAGCGAGAGAAATAAAATTTACAGAATTACATATCAAACATTAAAGTTTCATAATAAAATTTAGTTTAGTTCTAAAGTGAGCTAATTTCGAGAAAGAAATTTTTAATGAGTCAAGTTAAGATAATTAAGAAGAAATAAGAGATGACATAATGATATTCAAAATTTTAAGTCTTGTTCCTAATAAGCAAAAACTAGTTCCAGTTGGAAAACACATTACGAGAAATAGGTTTTTTACAAAATACAGATTACTCACCCTTCTGGGTTAAAAAAGGTGACTCAATCAAAACTATGGCATTGATATTATAACATCTTAGCTAATTCCAATTCCATTTACAAAATGCCCAAAATAGTGGTAAATTTAAAAATTCTGGTACCAAATAAAAGTTTCCATTTTCGTGGATTGGCAAAGAGGAATGAGAGCTGATCAACGAAGCTCTATTCGTTTCAAGACAAAAATGAGGTATACCAACCTAACAATACATATTTAGGTTTCTTATTTCAATCAGTTTGAAATAAAATAATTACAAAGAAAATATTAAGTTTAATTTTGTTGATACTCTCCACTATATTATGTTAAAAAAAATAATAATATTATTAAGCAGAATGACTATGAATTTTGGTATAATGAGTTCATGAATTTTAACAATCCAACCCACGTTTTGAATAACAGTAAATGTTCTCTAACTCTTGCATTATTGTCAATCAATGAGAGATCTGGACTCTCATTGATTTACTAAGAACATTTGAAACAGGCTTGCTTGAACCTATCATCACTGTGCTATTTTTGATTACCTACTTCAGATGATTGAAGTACCGTTTATTGTACTTGGAAAATTCTCTTAAAAAGAGAATTTCACTGTTCAGGGGTAATCCCACAGACATTTTTGATGAAATAATCCCTCTTAGACCGCATGTTAAGCAAGTCCAGACATTTCTCTTGATGTTTGACAAAAATTGTTTCTCACGGCTTGTTAAAATTCCAAAATTTACTTTGTCTTTGGAGAGGGATCTGTCCTCCTGATAGTCCAAAAGTCACGCCACGGACTATCATCTACAATTTCTGGAATAATCGATGAGTATGCATCCTGAGCAGTATTGCTAAATTTGATAGTTGAATTATGTTTGCATTGATGGTACCGTGTTACTTAATGACATCTACTAAACAATAGAAGAAATATCATCTACTGGTAAAATACTTAATACGAAGGAGCCTTAGCTGTTTGATTGATTATACTGGTGGGCCGGGCCGGATTTGGCCCGCGGGCCGTAGTTTGGAGACCCCTGCGGATAGACAATGTAATACTGGAAGTTTCAGAAAAATTCTCTTTTTAAGAGTAGCCTATAGTCAGAGATTTTTTAGAGGTATTCTAATTATGCAGCAATATCATGCTTAACAAAGAATAACAAACGATATGAATCATCCTCATAGACCATAAAAATAATAAATATGGAGATCCAATGAAGATAGACTTATTCAAATATTTCAATAACACGTGAATTCTGTTAGAAAGATTTCCCAAGATTATTCGTCTATTCAGTGAGATATCTCAATAAGTGGCTTGTGAGCAAGAGTGCCTCAAATTGAACTCGCCTATTGTAGATGATCCTCGTTTTTGTGGCTACCATACATTTTTGACTGTAAGGCAAGGAACAGGACTGCGTTTCAAAGCCGCTCGGAGATGCAGTAGTGGAAGAATAGCTTGTTAAAATGAGTACGGTTCCTTGGCAGAGGGAAGAGCAGTTTGAGGCTTCCTCCCCAAGATGAGCTCTTTCTTCGTCTGATACGCTGAAAATTTCAGATCGCCATTAGATCTGCAGCTTCACTATGCATTATTCACCAACTCTACATCAATTTATTTGAGGGTCACGCAGAAAGCTACAAAGCTGATGATACCATGTTCTAAGGTAATCTCTTAGCATCAAACGTTACAACATGTTTGAGTGCTTTTTGTAGGACATTTCCGAGAATAGTACAATCAGTGTAAAATCAGGAACCACTCAATAAAATACAAGAAAAAAATCTATAAAGAAATCGATTTTATAGGCAAAAAGTTTGTTCTTGAGAATTATTCGTTAATGAGAATTCGTCTTGCCCAGATTGCAATGCCAAAGGACTACAAAAAAATTATTTATGAAGAGAAGTTCGTTGTATGGCAGTTCGTTATTATATAAGTTTGTCTGCATTCCATTAACTGACTAATAAAAAATATACATAAATAATTTTGCATTATTGTGTATAGTTTCCAAAATTATTTGTTTTTATGTTCTCAATAAGATGATTTAGGTACCTAGAAACCAAATCTATGTTAAGGCACCACGTTATGTGGTCTATAGAGCACTCTTGAAGTCTATAGTAGACTCGTCTAAATGGAGACTCTTATTGCGGGAGAGCGCTTGCTTATCTAGATAGACTCGGCTAGCTCCAGTCTAGTACGAATGTACCCTGGTAGGAGAAATATCGAGAGTAATCTAGTGCTACACGTATCTCATGTATTCTTCTGAAAGGAAACTAGTTTTTAAGGAGCTTTTTAAATAGGAGAGAATTTAGTAACCAAACGTAAATAATTATCGTTTCAAGTCAAATAACACCGAATAGTCCATATAATAGCTTGCATTTTGGTTATCGGTTAGTATAACAAGAGATACAGCGCTTGTATCCTGACTGACTGCTAATGCTGCGGTCATGGGTTCCAGGGGGTTCGAATCAGCCTGGCATATTTTGTGATTGTTCACTTCATTACCCACGCACAAGTCTTAGACTAGAGTGGGCATCATCAGCGAAAGCCCGTTATAACATTTTTCTTATGGCCTCTTGTAAGCTATTATGAATGGAAGGTAACATTGTTACGGGTTCTATTTCTAAAATAATGCTGGCAACACTTTAAATTAACACTTGCACTTTATTCGCACAAATTACTTACAAATCGCACTAATCAGTTAGTTGACACACAAAATAAAGCAATCAGAAACAGATAAATCGATAATGTTCAGGAGTTCAGCTAATAATGAATTCGCTTTATTACTGTTAAGAAATCAATCACCATTTGTTAAAAGGCTGATCAAATTATAACTGTTCAATAATTCAGAAAGAAACGTCTAAAACAGTGGTCTTCAACCCGCGGCCCGCCGTGTATATTTTTGTGGCCCGCCGAATGATTTTGTACGAAAGAATAAAGTACTACAGGGCGACTTCACACATTTTCCAACACTGTGTCAATGTGAAGTTCAAAACAAAGAAAAGTACAGTGAAGCACTCTCCATGTAACAACAAGATTTCAGCAACAGGTTTTTAGACTAATAAAAATATGATGAAACTTTTTTGTGCTCCTTTCAGTGTTAATGTGGAAGACTATTCCAGAAATATACAAATGGAACTTATTGACTTTCAGTGCAATAGCGATTTACAGGAGAAATTTAAAAACTTTGGACTTCTGGAGATTACTCATGGTATATTGAAGGTGATCGATTTCCAGCAATCAGATCTCATGCTCTGGCCACATCATCTCTTTTTGGCAGCACTTACATCTGTGAGCAGCTATTTTCAAGAATGAAGAACGTGAAATCGAAACTGAGAAACCTTATTTCTGACACTCATTTAGAGAACTCTCTTCGAATTGCCACATCTGACATAAAAGCCAATGTTGACAGATTAGTAAAAGAGAAACAATGTC
The DNA here is from genome assembly GCA_948455865.1 of Conomelus anceps. Lineage (NCBI taxonomy): Eukaryota > Metazoa > Arthropoda > Insecta > Hemiptera > Delphacidae > Conomelus > Conomelus anceps. Next base: position 33,819,854 of record OX418220.1, read on the forward strand.
AAGTTTTTCACTAAACTACAAGTCACAAATTTGATGTTTTCAGTTTTGAGTTTTATAACATGTTTAAATATATGTCAAGTAGGCCTATATTGTATTGAATATTGATGTTTAATGTAGTTATCAACAAATATAAAATGTTATAACAAATTCATGTAAATTATTTTAACCTGAGACAAAATTCACACACACACACACACACACACACACACACACACACACACACACACACACACACACACACACACACACACACACACACACACACACACACACACACACACACACACACACACACACACACACACACACACACACACACACACACACACACACACACACACACACACACACACACATATATATATATATATATATATATACTCATATGTATACATATACTCATATATACTCATATGTATATAACGGGCCTATATGAAATGAAATGAAATGAAATAAATTTTATTCATCCACAACAATTTACAATAAACAGAAAAACAGTCTCTTATCACAATGAAAAAGATCTATATACCATATAGATAACACATAAAACTCTGCTATATAAAAATAAACACGCTACATAATACATAAAAAAAAAAACACACTAAAAATCGTAATAAGGACAAGATTCTTTTCCTTAGATGAATAAAAGAAAAACATCCCGAGGCCTAGCCTGTGTGGGATGGTATGCAAATTCTTACTTAAAGTAGAGAACTAGATATAGATGGTGCGACCGACCGGTCATTTATTAATACATAATTATAGGGTTGCTAGACATACAAGGAATCAAATTAAACTTCAAACATTTAAGAAGGTATACAATAATGTTATTAATGCATAATAATTGGATTACTAGACAACGTCCAAATCGTTCAAATCGAATATATGTATGAGCTTAATCAATGCGGCCCTCCAAGACCTCCATGAAAATAATTTGGCCCTTAAATAATAAAAGGTTGAAGACCACTGGTCTAAAACATAACACTTTAAATACTACGATACACTTACGAGTCACTGTATAAACGGTTAAACAAGCCTGAATAATAATCTGTTACAATATGCTGCGTTCATCACATTAACACGTTAAACGTTCATATAACACAGCCTGCAAAAGTGAAAATACGGTCTGCATGAATTCTCACTGAAAACTGCCACTATGTCACTTTATCACATTAACGTTCCAATCACAACTGAAATGCTGTTAACATGAGCATCCGCTTTATATAAGTTTTTGTTACACTCCAGTAAACCGTAGAACATTCTCCATTATTCGAAATTATTCTATTTAAACAGATAATGCCATTCTAGAGGTCTCTAGATGGACCACAAGGCGAGGGGTGAACAGGGGAAGTAAACAAAACATGACAGTTATTGCTTCTGGAAGTTATTATTGACACAGCGCGCAAAGGAAAGAGAAATATTGTCACTTCTTTCTGGAATTTCATAACAATATGATAATTTGATGACGTTTATCAAGTCAGAATTGTTCAGCTGTACTTAGAACAAATGCTCAAATAAATCAGGCTAAATCGGTACATTGAATCCAACAGTAGTTCCAATATTTTTAAATGTTTGAATTTTCATAACATCACCCTAAATGAGAAGACCTTCATGCGATATTTTAGCGGTCTGTTGTAGCGGTCAGGGCTAATATAGGTAGATGGAATAACATACTTGTAGACTCGGAGTCGGCTTATGGATGAGAGTCTGCTCGCTTCAGACTGCTACGTTGAGCCGTCTACGTGTGTATTATTTATTCCATCTGCCTTTAGACAGCACCTTCCACAAATAATGAAAGTTAATAGTAGAAGTAGTGATAGTAGTAATAGTAGTAGTAGTAGTAGTAGTAGTAGAAGTAAAAGGTTTTGTTTCAGTCCTGGCTTTTGTTCAAGTTGCTGTATTTGATCAATTGTGAAAACTACAACTCCCTCAAATGAATACAAATCTCACTGTCATGTCATATAATATAATTGCGTCATTCGTTCTATTTGTGTAGCGTTGTATTTGGGCGAGTTGGCTGTATGCAAGTGAAATAGGCTAGCTAAATGTGAGTTGTCACATATTGTCTGGGATTTCGAGGTGACAGAATATTGACAGAAACACACTGATAGGCCTAGCTCTGCTTATTCCATAAACGGTAGCACTGCAAGCTCTGTTACTGTCCACTGTGTTTTGTTCTCTGTATAAAGACAGCTGGTGTAGCATCTCTTCGACGTGTAATTTACAAATGGATTAAAAGTTGGAATAGTATAATAGGAGAATTACAGTAGTTTCAACACAATTAATAGGAAATAAATGGACACAAAAAGTCGATTTCAAAGAGCATGGATACATGTCTTTGAATAGAGTTGGGTAACTCCGGTGACTTTTGAATTGAAACAACTGCATAGTTTCGGCTTTAAAAACGTTAATTATCATCCATAATGATCTTATTTATGTAAAGAATTGCTTGATTTATTTCTTATTTATATATTTATAGACCTTAAATTGGAATAATTGATTTTCATTAGGTTTAATTTTATTGAGTAGAATTGTTCTGAAAAACTAGAAGCTCTACAAGTAAACATCTGGAATGAATGAGTATTACTGTACTAATTACAGCACAGTATTTAGAGTAAGTTCCATTTTCAATTTCTATTAAAAGTTCCAATATCCTTAATTAAGCAAATTTCTTTGTAAAACTGACTTGATCTTCAAAATTGTGAGAACTCTAGTTCTAAATTTTGAACTTAAAGCGGTTCTCAAGGTTTTCAAGAAATTGAAATTGATCGATGCGAGATTATTTTTGGGCTAGTGACTCTAGTTACATAATAAGCTTGTTTCAAACATACCCGGAAGTCGGATTACCGGTGTCGTTTACCCGACATAATTGCATTATGTCATAAATGATTTGAAAAATCGAGTAAGTGTAAAGCGCTCCATAAATGATAGACTGTAATGTCCCTACGGCCGGGTAGCAGGTTTATCCGAATAGGGTGTGTGAAGCAAGCCAAAAAGCTACAAGGTGACAAAGAATTATTGTAAATTAAGCAATAGAAAAATATTTTTCTCTCTAAACACTAATAAAAGCAATGCAAAGTGAGAACCAATTTGAAATAGATGGAGTAGAAAATCTTTCTGTAATTAAAAATAATTATGACAATCTTGAGATAACCTTTTGATACCGTATATTAGTCATTATTATACTCATTCTCAAAACTTCTTTTCAGGAATCCTCTGACATTACTCCATTTACCACCTACTAAACCGCTTCAGGATGAAAAACTCACCAAAATCTTCCTCTAACTAATCAAGCTATTATTTAACGTATGCAACTCTTTGAAAAATATTTCAGAATCAAAGTATCTTGGTACTGACGTGTAAAACGCATTTTTCCATGTTCATCTCGTCAATTTTCAATTCCACGTCAAAAAATCATTACAAGAAGTTGGATTCGGAAATCATTCCACCATGTACAGTATTGCGAGCATTTGAATCATTTCCGCTAGAGCCTGATATGTCAAGTTTCAAAGCCTTCTTTTATGTGATGTCGGAGCCCTATTGTAGCTGAATTGTAATAGAATTCCGGCGGTAAATTTTATTACAGCTTGTCTCCCACCCACAATATTCAACTTTCTTCTCTCGATGTGAAAAAGTAAAATAGAATGAACAGCTCTAGTGTACTCTGTCGATAGTTAAGAGGAGCATAATGTGAGTTAAGTTGCTCAGAAAGAGTACACAGAGAAGCACTACTGTGTCACTATGATAGTGAGAGTGCGCATGCGTGTGGTAGGTATATACCTACACAAGTACCTTCGTCGTAAAAACTCTTCTCGGCTAGGCAATGAAACTCAACATAAATCTTCCTCCAGCTTTTTTATGAGGCTTGTGACATTTCCAGGGAAATAAGCAGACAAGTATTGGCAGCACACTACTGGCTACTCTAACAGTGTCTCTGCCTCGATGCAAAGTACATAAAATTTGGCCTGCCTGCTTGCAAACCTGACTTGCCATGTATATGTTTGCTTAGTCATGCTCAACTTTGCCACCCCAGAGTAGTAGTACAAGCACTGCACTTATGATTGCGGCTGAGGGAAAATGATATGAAACTTTATTACCCATGTGGTTCTCATGAGTTTTTCATTATTGCAAATCTGTTTCTCGAAGTTTATGGGTTCAATGCATTTCTACTCTGATGAAAATTCGTGCCTGCAAAATTGTAATTGACCAGGAATAGCATGAACAATGTTTTAGGGGTGGAAAATGTGGAATGTGCCTCTTTGCTTGAGTAAAGGCATATGCCACATTGTAGTACCACAAAAAACCGGTAAGAGTCATGCCACCTTTGCCGTCCGTGAAAACCCTCTATCAAGTGCACAAAAGTGTCAACGATTAGTTGACTTCATTAGCAAGCATTAGTTTGCTTCACTTTTCAATTCACATTTCTGCTAATAATTTTTCACGGTAAATCTTTCGTACCAATTCTTTGTCAACCATAATATTAAGGAATTCGAGAAAGATACTGTAATATGAATAAAAAAATCTTTTGATGAGAAACTCTTGTAATGATCTGAATTGGATTCATATAGCATTGTGTACCGTACAAGTTGGTTATTCAAAATACACTCAACTTACGGTATATATGTCGGCGTAATGATGGTGCCAAGGATCGTTTATGATACAAAACGTTTCAATGGAAACATAAAACAGTTATTTTTACGTTCAATTCTCTCCAAACAAACCAAATCGTGGTATATCACGTTTCTCAGTTTCGGAAAACATCTATTAAAATCCCAAAGGATTTCGTCTCAAATAGAGTTATTTACGACTCGAGTATATTTTTAATTACACAACTTGAAAGTTATACATTTTTAAATCATTACTTGAGTTTTCTATAAATATATAAGGATATTTAGGTCTCTCAAATTCATCAATTATTGACGATAGTGAAACTAGAACCTTGAAAACATCAGGTTATTAGCAATATGATGGAAGCTGGGGTTTGAATGTCCTCAATAATAGAGAATTCTATTTAGTCCTGATTCTTAGGAACGCTTTTCAGATACGTTCTTATTTCTAAAAAGAGAAAACTGGATAAAAAACGCGCCGTCCTTTGACAAAGTATCAAATGACTGTCAGATCTTAGAAATTTGTGTCAGAGCTTTTCAAAGGTTCAAGCAATTATGTCTTACACACGCTTCTTATTGAATCGGAATATGGAATGAAAATATCCAGCTTTTGAGAGAATTCTTTCTACCCTCCATAAACTACATTGCAGTACACATTACATCACTTTTAATCAACTCAATTTCATAGTCAATTCATAGACCTAAGATAATTTTTTGTGATTTCATCTCAATTGAATTTCTACTACTGCAAATCTAATTATCCATTGACAGCAATGAAGACTGCTTAGCGCAGTTGGTTGGGGCGTCGCAACTTCAGCTTGCTGTCGTTTAAGTGGTCGTGGGCTCGAATCCCGCTCCACCGTCAGGCATTTATGTGTAATCATTCACCTCATTACCCACGCACAAGTCTCAGACTCATGTGTGCATCATCAGCAATAAAAAAGAAAAAGACGAATAAGACCTTCTATTATCACTTACGTTGCCCGCAGTTTTGTTATATCATGCTCATATTCATAAAGAAAATGTAAATTTGAAAAATAAGAAACATTTATTGCCAGATACACTTGTTTTAAATTTAAACATAATTTTCAGTTCATCGTCCAATTTGAAGATCAGTATCTGTGAGGAAGGAATATAAACACGTACGCTAAATATCATTTTCACAGTGAAATATCATATTTGAGCATCAAAATCATCAATGTATAGTATAGTAGTGTTGAATTAGTGTTTACAGAACTTTGAACGTTTTCGCAACTCTAAAAGCAACGAGTCTTTCCTCCAACTGTTCCACGGTTAACCAGTGGCAAAGTTAACCACATTCCAATTTAGTCCTTTGCGAAGGCTTTATATTTGTATAGGCTTTGCAGAGCCTTCTATGCCTTTAAAACCACTCTTTAATCAAGGCATGGATTCTTTTAGGTGCTTACCAACATACTGGTACTCAAGCTGGTAGTCCCCATCTTCTTTCATCTCATCTCGTTCTTATCTTGAAACCTTATTTCAATCACCTTTCCTCTTGCTCCAATATTATTAATGCAATAGAAATAGATTATCGCTTTTCTTTTCACGATACACTTTGGAAACAAAACAAAGTTGAAAAAACTACTCTGAATGTGTATTTCTCATCGGTTTTACATCAAATACAGTAGATATAAATATCGATTTGATAGTGACTAAATAACTATTTGATAGTTACGTCTAACATGAGAAAGATATTTATCTAGCTTTGCAAACGCCATTGTTATGATAATTGCTAATATAAGATAATTTATAGGAATGTCTTGAAAAATTCTAAAAAATTAGCTGCAAATAAATTTATAGAAAAGTCTAAAAATCCAAAACAAGCTGTTTGGAAATTGATAAAAGCAGAATCTGGCCAGGCGAAAATCATTCATCAGAGATTTGCATCTCTGACAAATATGGCGTAGTTAGAGCTGGGGAAAAAATCTGCTGATTTGTTAAATGACCACTATATTAATATGCCTTCAAAAATATTTCACAAAATAACAAACCAATCTCAGTACAACTTCTATACATTTTTGAATAGTAATATTCCTTCCCATGCCAGCTTAAAAAATTTCAAATTATTACAGAGCCTCGAACTCCACCAAATTATCCATTTAATGAAGAATAAAAAAACATATGACACCTTTTATATATCGAACTATCTGGTAAAAAAGACAGCTTCATCGATTATTGAGTCATTAACCTTTATTTTCAATTATTCAATGCAGAGTGGAACTGTGCCTTCCAAGTTAAAGGTAGCAAAAGTCACACCTATTTACAAGAACGGCGACCGGGAATGCTCTGAGAATTTTAGGCCTAGCAATAATCCAGCTGTATTTTCAAAGCTTTAAGAATATGCAATTTTAGCTAGGTTAAGAGAATATTTAAACCAGTCTAAAATTTTATCACATAGGCAGTTTGGATTCAGACCTGGTCTCTCTACGGGAGATGCTTTGTTTTCATTCATGGACCATGCCTTATGTGGATGATGGTTCAAGAGTGTGCGGTTTAATTGTTGACCTATCCAAAACATTCGATCTGGTGGAATGTGGAAATATTATAGTTTAAATTATAGTTTTATGGTTTACAAGATACAGTACTTTAGTGGTTTGCCTCTTACTTCCAAGAAAGATACCAGAGAGTGACAGTGGAGTCAAATAGGTATGTTTACCATTCAAGATGGTTGAAACCAAGAGCAGGCGTTCCCTAAGGTTCGGTGTTGAGTCCTGTTCTATTCCTCCTATATATAAATGATTTGTCTCTTTATGTCTAGAATGGAATTAGAATGTAGAAACTCCCTCAATAAACTGGATGAATGGCTTCTAACCAACTTGCTGAACCTGAACTACAAAAAACTAAGATAATAACATTTAGTTCAGCTGATGATGTTGAATAATCATGATGATGTTAATAATGATGATGTGAGAAATAATAAAATAGGATGTGTGAATGATATAAAGGCTGATGATGTTAATAATGATGATGTGAGAAATAATAAAATAGGATGTGTGAATGATATAAAGGCTGATGATGTTAATAATGATGATGTGAGAAATAATAAAATAGGATGTGTGAATGATATAAAGGCTGATGATGTTAATAATGATGATGTGAGAAATAATAAAATAGGATGTGTGAATGATATAAAGGTTCTTGGTGTAACTATTGATAGCAAGCTCTCTTGGAAACCACATTTGGAATATCTTAAGAAAAATTTAAATTCTGCAGTATATGTACTAAGAAGCATGAAAAATTTACTCGAATTTTCTATGCTGAAAGAGATTTATTATGTGATATTCCATTCACGGATTACCTATGGCATAGCTTTTTGGGGTAATTCCAGCGAAGTAGGGCAAATCTTTAAATTGCAAAAAGGGGCTATAAGAGTTCTGGTGGGTGAGTCTATTCGGACGAGCTGTCGACCATATTTCAAACAGTTAAAAATTCTGCCTGTACCTAGTTTATACGATATATATACGGTATATATACGATATACCTAGTTTATCGTATATATTTGAAACAGTCAATTTAATAAAGAAAAATGAATTAATGTTTGATAGGGGTTCCATGGTTCATTCTCATAACACTAGGTACATGGATGAACTTAGAAATGAAACTTATCGTACTGCTCTCTATGCAAATGGTGTTAGAAATTCAGGAGTTCAACTTTTTAATGTTTTACCAGCCAGGCTTAAGAGACTTCCTCTCAAAAAATTTGAAAAGGATTTCAAAAGAGAGCTAGAGGACTGTGGTTTCTATTAAAGCCAAGAATATAGAGAGTATTATAAAAATCCTTAATTAATATAGCCTGAATGGAAATAATAAATTTATATTTAACATTGGACAAATCCAGATGCCCCCATGATGGGAGGCCAGTGGATGCTTAAATATCTATCTATCTATCTATCTATCTATCTATCTATCTATCTATGTATCTATCTATCTATCTATGACTTCACTTTCTTTTACTTCTAGTATCAACTACTATCATCAATTCCGGTACTTATGATTACTTACTGCACTCTAGTCCTCTAGACGAGTACTCTAGTAACTGGCCAACAACTTTTACCTAATCTCTTGTTCAGCTACCGTGATTTAACAGACGTTGACTTCAGGACTTCTGACCAGCATGGGGGTGGAACATCCCCAACTTTTCATGGCTGGACAGAAATAGATGTAAAAGTTGGGTGAATCAATTCATGCTGTTAGGCTTGAAAGTCTCAGCTTGTCTGAAAAATATCTTTCACGTTGAATGTGGTGGCATGTCGGCTTTGCTCCAGTTACTTCGGCTCGTTTTTGTGCTCGTTTCATTTGAATTTTCTCTTTTCTTCCAACTGTCCTTTTCTTTTTCCTCTCTGTCTTCGCCGATGTAATATGTCTTTCTTGAAGATCTCCATCCAATGGCGGTCTTTTTGGCGCCTGCACATTCATTCTCCCAGATTTACATATCAACGAAGGCACCCAGGTTATCGGGTCCGGGTTTGTTTCAACTCACTCATTCTCATTCAGCATAATCTCTCGCCGTTCTTCCGCAGATTTATCGTTTTCTCCTTTTCTCAATCTTCCGATTTTGTAACAGTTATCACCGCAATTATTCTCATAAAAGCTTCTCTCAATTTTCTTCCATATCGTTTCTTACTATTGTTTTTTTTTAGGATGAAGCCCACATAGGTCTGAGACATGTGCGTGGGTAATGAGTTGGATGATGGTGATTGGTGAGCGGGATCTATAGTTTAGGTGGGTTCCGAACCACCGGGAAGTGATTTTACAGCAGAGAACGTATCCGTTTGGCTGGGCAATGTAATCGGGCACTCTTACGAAGAGTGCTCAGGAGAACGCAGCTTATCTCTATTTGAGAGTAGATCGAGTGTAAGATAGGGCTATTTTGCCCTAACTCCGCCCTTTTGTGTAGATGCATCACCTTGATATTACAATTCATTATTTTGCAAATATTCTTATTAATGTCAGTAATAAAACTTAAAAACAGTGTAATAGTAACATATCGTCTTGTATATATTTTTTATCTGTCTTCCATGACTTTAGGTGATGTCATTCATTGTAAGGTAATAGTCAGTAGTCATATAAATTGTACTTTTACTCGAATAAAGCTACCTGAATCTGAATCTGATTGAGCTGCTACGGCAGCTGTGAATTTGAACTATAAATTTTCCAAATTGAAATGATGCAGAGGTTCGTTAGTCATTGTTGTAATAATAAATGTTCAATTAACTTTTCTCTAGTTAGTTATTAACTCCTCTCACTTGAGTCTTTTTATGGCTTACCAGAAGCATATAATAAGGTCGTCTTGGGTCTCTCGGATAAAATCCCCCGTTAGAGAATTCTTTGGTAATTTTATGACTAGAAAAACCATTCTAGTTTACTGAGAAAATGTCATCAGATTTCATCTTGAACGTTTCATCAGAAAGCGGGCTGGGAGGTTCATTGAGGGCCTCACCCCGAACCGTTTTGAAAAATGATCCATCTAAAAAACAATTTCAACCAGTCCTAGACATAATCCACACATTTCAACGGAAGACAAAAATGGTTTTATTTTAGAGAACATATAATTTTTACAGTGGGGTGGTTTACAATTTGTTATATCAAATGTGGAATGGACTGTAATGATACAAGAAATTCAATTCAATAAAATAAAATACATAAACTATCATATATTATGAACGTTTGTTACCGTTATTCTGTTATTCTTGCACTCTCATCCTAAAGTGAAAATCCAAGTGAAAAGTGATACTAGTTATGGAAATGTTGTAATTTGTTTTGAAAGGAATTTATTTTTGATCAGGAAATCATTATAAGTTTTGATTATCACTTCAAGTCTGATCTTTAATTAGCATTTTATATTTTTAAACAATATTTAAAAGATTTTTTTGAAAATTCTTCAAATTATTTCATTCCACAGTTAATTTGGCACCCCCAAAACCTTTACCTGGAGAACGTGCCCAAAATAATTTTACTATTTATATATTGTTTTTAACTCAGAGCTATTCCAAATACCAAGAAAAATCATGTTCATCTGCTGTGAGAATTATTTTCCCCCTGATTTTCCTATTTCCGTGAATAGTTAATTTTTCTAAATGGCTAAGGTCGAATATCGAATCCGTCCATTGACTGGAATTCGGCCATATAAGTCATCAATCAAATCAATTCATTGGAATCTCAATGAATCTCTTTATTACGGTTTAAAGGGGTTTTAATCTTTTCAGGTTTCACGACTGGTGTTCAAATGGTCATTGAGAACAATTTAATCAATGATTATCCTCCTCTGAAAATAGTTCCACTTTCTGGATCCCGATTCCTTAGTCCTGAATCCCTGGCCTTCGATAAAGCCAAATAGACTCCGAAATACATAGAGTAGAGAATGAAGAAGTTCTATCTTGTTTAGTCAAAGAATATGATGACGGAAAGAAGCAACTCTTTTCTTCCTGCAAAGCTCTTTGTGTGCGTCCAGCTTTTGGACCTCTTTACTCTTGTTTTGTATGTTACTTCCTTCGACGGAAAATAAAAGACCAGCAAATAGACTTGGTTGTTTTTCCGAGAATTCAATAAGCGAATACAGCGCAGCTCAGCGAATTCCATAGAATTTTCTTGTAGATGCATTATTGACTTTCTTCCCATATTCACTTTTATAGAGAATGAGTTCAGTTTTTTTATTTCTTCTCGAGTTGGGTTTCTAGTACTTTTTTGATCATTTTTTTAGTATTTCAATTTGGTAATAAAAATTTATGTTCAAAATTTGATGTCGTAGAGATTGAGTTGAGATTACAAGAATTTTCAACATTCATTTTTTATCATTCATAGAACCTGCACATACAGGCTGACACAGATTATCTTTTTATCCTAAAATTACATGCTTGTATGTTTTTTGTGTCAATATCATGCACCTAACAATATCAGCCCAAATTTGGACACCTGAGAACATGGAAACATAAACAGAACAGACATAAATAAGCATACAGTGCATATTCATATGAAGTTATAAATCAAGAAAACATTCATAAACCTTTATCACCCTACAACCCTAATACTATAAGTACATATCCCTATATTATCATTGAGGATCGTGAGCCATTAAAGGTAACTAACATTGGGCTACCATATAAAAAAATAATTCCAAGGAAACTCATTTTCCAGAAAAATGTCTAATCATTTTTTAACAAACGTTTGTTCTCTTGTATAGTTGATACATCATGAAGAGAGAAGGGCACTCTTATTCTAGTTCATAAATTCTTATTATACGGAATTGAGGATAGTGGGATTGTAGCTGTATTACAAACTGGCATTGATAAAAATCATAATATTTCCAGCTAATTAGAAGTGAAAATTAGCCTTTGTCAAAACCTGATCGAAGACAAGGAAACTAATCAAAGACAAGAAATAAATTACTGTAGTAGTAATGATAATAGAAGGTTATACAGTTTCTACCGTGTACCGTATACAGTTTACAGTTTATACCAGCTTTATTATCATAAAAATTATGAATCAAAGCACCATACTTCGTTTCTAAACATGCTCCTAGTACATATTATTCCAATTAGATCTAAGCACAGATTAACTCATCAAAATTCGTAGTAACAGAGCTAATTTACTACTTTTGAGAAGCTGCAATTAAAATAGTCACTGACATATTACCTCTTGGAATAATAAACAACTTCCCAGCCCACTCTCTCTTCGCTCTTCATCTCCTTCTGTGTATCACCAAGTGAAGCTATTATGTCATCTCAGATTTTAAATAGAGCGATAAATCAAGTCGGTTGTTTCTAATCTCCTCTCAGAAGCGAAGTAAGAAAAATGATCTTCAACCAAGTTGAATAGAAGAAATATGTCTCAAGTTTTGCAAATGAAATGTTATTTCTCTGCTGAAAGAGAGGGAAATTGAATGGGGTGAAGTTAAGGGGAGGTTGGTATGGTTTGACTTGAGTGATGTGGGGGAGGGGGTCTATATGCAACGGAGTGAGCTTTTACGCAGTCTCACTGAAGTCTGCCTGCTTGCCTATCCTGCCCCTGCAAGAGGTACGAGTTTTTAATTCTCTCCGACTATGTCGCTCTACCACAGCATTATTGCTATCTACTTCTATTTCATGTAGCTCATATGTCCACCATCTCCTTCTTTACCACAGTCCACCTTACTAAAATAAATGAACACATAATCTCCCTTCAACCCCATCCGTCTTGCTTATTTATTCATCTCCCTCTTGCTTGGTAAAAGGCCGTGGACAAATATTTTTTGTGGCCGCACTGACAGTGCGGGAAAAAATATTTGAGATATAACCAAAACTGGACTGAATCTCTACGTGCGACCATTTCGTGTATGGAAATTACTTTTCGAGATAGTATGACTTTGCTTAATTTATAATAATATTATTTTGATGAACAATTTTTTTCCGAATTTTCATCTAATAATGCCTTATTATTAACTACTATTCACTCTTTTTCGCTACTTATATAACATTTAAATAGATTGGTTCTTATCACTGAGTTTTGTTGCAAACCAGGCCCAATTTCAAGATTCTTTTTTATTTTTTTATTTCTGATGATGCCCACATGAGTCAGAGACTTGTGCGTGGGTAATGAGGTGAATGATTACACATAAATGCCTGACGGTGGAGCAGGATTCGAACCCACGACCGCTTAAACGACAGCAAGCTGAAGTTGTGACGCCCCAACCAACTGCGCTAAGCGGCCCGCCAGCGCATTCTTGTTGATAACTTCAAAAAATGAATATTGTTAATAAATCTAAGTTGATTTCTTTTTCATAATATACATGTCTAGAGATCCATCGACCCATTAAAATCCTAAACATGAGAAAAATGCGAACAAGAATGATGAAAACGATTCTGGATGTTCTAACAGGGACAGCTATCCTTTTCAATGTTGCTATGTTTATGGAATGGTGAAGCTACGTTTGATTTAGAAGGGCTTTCATGTTGGAGGAAGAATGCAGTACTCGCTTTGATAGAATTGTGGAAAGCCATAGATTAGACTTAAAAAAATTTACAGTGAAGAAAATATTTCACAAAATTACAAATGAATTTACAATTATTAGAAGATTCTAATAAAACGGAAAAAATTAAAGGAATATTTGGTTGGCTTATCTCTATACTCTGTACAAGAGTTCGACAATTAATGAATTCATAATTATGTTTTCTTTTTTTCAGCTTTTGAATTTAATTTTTTTTCTAGTTTTAAGTGACTTTATGACACTGTTCGAATGTTTTTGTACATGAATTTGATGAATAAAGATTATTTCAATTCAAATTCAATTCAATACAATACGAAATTAATGTTTATCACCATTGAAAAATCAAACACATGAAGCAGAATGGTATATTATGACAAATTGGAGCAGCATGAATACCACTATTCTACAGCATTATGTTCAATTTCGCGATGGTGTTTATCGTAAATAAGTCATTAAATAATAAGTGTAACTCCACTGAGTAAGCACTCTTTAAAGTGAGCTGATATCATCAAAATACCATGATTTTTTTTTTATTGAGGATGAAGCCCACATAGGTCTGAGACCTGTGCGTGGGTAATGAGTTGGATGATGATGATGATGATTTATGAGTTGGACCTACAGTTTTAGGTGGGTTCCGAACCACCGGATTGATCGTGTGTATATTGTGACAATTTATATTATGTATATTGGTTTGTGTGTGAATAAATATAAGTTGAATTTGTCCATTACTAGTCTATATATGCCACGAACAAATATAATTATTGTTTCCAACAATAATTACTTACAAACGCAATTACAAGTATTAAAGGGGATAGTTTATTGAAATTTACGTTAACATGAGACATACTATTCAAATAGTAAATGAATAGTAATAATGGAATATTTATTTGACATGAGTACATAATTATGAGTGCACAAGGAAATCCCATATCCCATGTTTGCCCTCTTACACAAAAATGTAACTATAATATATGTGGAAAAGATATGAACAAAAGTCATTTAACATTAGAGAAAAAAAATTAAAAAAAAAAAATGCATTGCGAAAATAACATTATTTTATTATAAGGCGATAATGAAGATTATGATGGTGATCAAAGAAAGAATATGATTTATTTATTTATTTGACATGAGTACATATGAGAGCAGAAGAAAATACCATGATTTGCACAAACATTTTTTTTTTTGAGGATGAAGCCCACATAAATCTGAGACTTGTGCGTGGGTAATGAGTTGGATGATGGTGATTGATGAGTTGGACCTACAGTTTTAGGTGGGTTACGAACCACCGGGAAGTGATTTTACAGCAGAGAACAATGCCTATTTTGCTGGCCAATCTAATCGGTCACCGTTACGAACAGGACCTACGAGAACGCAGTTTATCTCAATCTGATTGAACAGATAACTGCTACGGCTCGCGACTATCACTTCCCTAAACCATTATATATGTGGAAAAATATACAAGCAAAAGTCATTAGAGGAAAGGTGTATTATACATATTCTAATGTATTATACATTAGAGGAAAGAAATTGGAAAAATAACAATAGGTGAAAATGATGATTATGATGATGATGATGATGATGATGATGATGATGATAAAATAAAGAATATTATATATGAAGATGAAGATGGTGATAGATTAAATAATAGATTTATGAAGACGAAGAACGTGATGGTGATAGGTTAATTAGTGGTTAGTTAATGGTGATAGATTGAGCACTGTTTGGTTTTAAAAATAACATATAAACATTATGTATTCATTGTGGAATTGAATCTAACATTAGCCTTCTAGCTTTTCTACCTGAATCACACAATTGCACTCCTCTTCTCAGCTTATTCGTGAGTCTCTGCGCTCTGTACAGCGTTGTAAATTAATCATGGATAGTTCTGAAAGTAATTATTAGAAAACTTGTCAAAAGTGAAGATCTGACATTCCGTTTGCCATATTTCACATTGGTAATCTAGATTTGAGTATTAACACAGTGAAATTATGAAGTTTGTCGTCTAATATCTCATCTGTCAGAACTCATATTTTGCAGGCCCAGCACAATGATAATGATTTTTTCATCCTATTTTGAATATAGATTCCCTTCCAGTAATAAAGACTGCTTGTTAGCTGTCACATGCTACCATGTAGTCTAAAGTCACCCACCTATCTTGGATTTCAGTGATTTATAGTATTCTAATCAGACCGTTGACATATAAATTATAATTGATTGACAGGGACATGATGAGCTTATCTATTCCATGACTTCTAGCAATAAACAAAACTTTATTAATAACAGTTATCAATTTTATTCAATTTCATTTCGTTTCTCGTGTCAGAGGAGAATATTTCTGTGTCATTATTTTATCACTAAATTATTAGTCTACTGCACCATCATTATTTATGGTTACATCTGTATTGCACTTGATTAGTTTTATTACAGGTTGTAAGTGTAGCATTTCGATAAGGCTTCGATTTTTAATTACTAACATCGGATGTTTACTACTTTATTGCTTTCAAGGTCAATGGAATTCTCTTACACACTCAGACTGAGCTCAGAGCGCCATCAAAACTAATTTTGGGTGGATTGTAGTTATTTGGGTGGAATTTTAGAAACCATAAGAATAAGATGTGATAATTTGTTTATTTCAACTGAAAAATAGTACGTGTACAAAATATTCATTGTTGAACTGGCAATTGATGAAGCAGTAATCACAGAATAATAAGAAAGCGGTGTCAAGTAGCATGTTTTAGGATTTTCTCTGCTCACAAATTGAAGACCAATTGATAGAAAAATCATTGATAATAATGGATGAAATGTCACATTTGCCTCATAAATGATGGGTCAAACTGGCCAACAAGCTTGAAAAGAGATCACCTTTATTGTTTTTAAATTAGGTGATTTGACTCTTTCAACTCTTATAAACAATTCTTTCAATTGTTATAAAATATTAACTATAAACTCGTCCTTTTCGATCTGAAACACTCAGTTGTCTGTAAAAGAGCCTTTATCACGGTATGGGCTAAACATTTCAGGTACACTCAACATAAATCATAGGCCTAACATCTCATCAGATGAGAAATATCATCCTTGCAAGAATAAGATTTACTAAAAATTTAAAGAAAAAATGATAAATTAGTTTCTAAGAATGAAATGGAAATTAAATGCCAGAAAACTTGTCATTCAACTTCTATGGAATACTATAGTTCACTTATTACAAGTAGTGGTGAACAGTGAACACACACACACACAACATGTGGGGATTTGATTCCACAATTGGGGATGACTCAAACAATAGAAGCAATTCACACTGATAACAGTATGTAAGTTGAAATGGATGCATTTATATCTTAAATATCTTTAAACGCGGTTTCACAGAGGTTATCCCTAATAAAATTCGGTGGAGGACCCAGGAATCCTTCTTTAAAAAAACATTTTCATATTTCGTCTAATCTTCACCTTTATACTTGTGGTACACAACAAAGCTTGTCTATCACAACTAAGCCCTCTATAAAACTTTCCTTCTATAATATTTTCTACAGTATTTCCTGGACTAAAATAAACCTTTTTCTTATTATGTGAACAAAATTTATAATTCAATAATTATAATCACCAATTCCCTTATTTAAAACTTGCATAACTTTGAAGAACTCCCGTTTGCTACTGAAACCAATATTTATTATGAATAATTCATAACAATGTTATAGAATATCATCTGGTACTGAACAGTATTTGATTTTATATGATTGATTTTCATTATCTCTACAAATGAAATCCAGTGAATGAGAATCGGTAATGAGGTAATAATTATGGTTATGAGGCTACCCTCGAGGTATTAAAACTACTAGGTAACTCAATATTTCTATCCCTATTAATGTATTGAGATCGAAAAAAGACGAGAACTAATGAAACAGTTAGAAGGAACTGGATCGTTTCCAACTAAACGAACATAAGGGAAATCAGTAGATGCGGCTGCTATATTCACAGTTAATTAGTGAGGGATTATTCCTGGTATAATGAGTTGAGCTCATTAACCTTATTTTATTAGGTTGTGAACTTACAGTCGACTTGAGGCCTGAGGCCTGGCGCAAGACTGCTCTTTTAACATCGTTTTAGTTCCCAACTGGCGTGCCTATCTTTTACCGTCCCCTACTCTACTCACCACCATCTATCCTTCGTCTCAGCCCCTTTTTGAATCCCCAATCACCCTCTTTCAACCACTAATTGAGAAAGCTTATCTTGCTATTCGCCCTTTTCACTGTTCTTCCGTCATTCTCAGCTCCTTCGCTTCAAAGCCTCGACGTCATACGTTGATTATTTGACGGAAACCTGAATAAATCTTGTCTGATTCATGTTACCTACCAAACCCCACCCAAGGTTCCAAAGAATGGAACCAGGTATTAGTCATCTAGCCATCGCATGACTAATAACTAGCCATCATTAACTCATGCCAAACTCTTGCATTGATCACTATAACGAGCCAGATTTTCGTGTTTAACTTTTTATAGACTCGTGAGTACTGTACTTCTATGATTAACCTACATCTTCAACACCCAATCCACGGCCCACTAAGTTGGAGACAGACTACCGATCCTTCAAAGGTGGTGGATATAAACTATTATTTTACGTAATAAACTAGGCCATAATGGCTATTTATAATATATGCATGATTTTTTACCATTTTTTACGCATTCTATACGATGCTTTCATGCTCGAATTTAAGCATTGGGCTCCATCTCAAACGAGGAGAAACTCTACTATATAAAAAACTTTATAAACTTTATTATTCAATGTAACAAGCAGAAATGAAGGATTTGCGCTAAAGTCCTCCATCTTAATTTGTGAATTCTATCAACAAGAATGTGTATATGACTGATTATAAGCGTGAATAATGAAAAATGGTATTTGGTGATCAGGAATTAGTTCATTGAAATAGTTATTGGCACTAGATAGAATCAGAGTTTTATAAAGTTTTATGCCGAATTGAAACTATGTTGAGTTGACTACTATCAACCAGCGAATACCTTTTACAACATATCATTTTTCAGCTTCCATTTAATAAATCGGGTGCATTAAAAGGCGTTAAAGAAAATATTTGATGTTTTTGGTCATGTTATTTATTGATATTGTTTTCCAACAAATTTTAATTACCACTGGGCATGCTTTTCCCTTATTTACTCCACAAAAACGTATTTTATACTTTCAAAAGCTTGTACTTCTCTTTATTTAGTGAACTTTGTACAACGTCTTTCAACACGAAATTGAAAAACTTATATCTTTCTCCTCTCAAACAACAATATTTTTCTTGACTACTTCGTAGATCTCAGTTGCTAGCACTGTGTCTTTCTAAATTCACCAGCTAGCTGTAAACCAACTTTACACCGTTTTGGGCCCTACCTATTTTAAAAACATCATACTCGTCGATTTTTTAAAATGATGCACGAGGGAGCTCCATAAGTTCATAGAAAATTATTGGTATGAAGGTGAAATATACTCGTGAAACTTCTGAACTTGTTACGAAGCTCTGAGCAATACTTTGATGTATCGATGATGCGACGTCCGCATAGATTGCTGTGGAAATTTTGCCAAGTCAGGATCCGCAATGAATTGAAGAGAAAAGGATAGAGGATACCATGAAGAAACAATGGCAAGGAGAAATTCACGCTGCGGCACACTCCTCAGGACAGAGAAGATCAAATTGCTCTCAGAAAGCAAAAATGAAAGATATAGCGTGAGGGACTGTGGGAGAAGAAGAAAGAAAAAAGAGAATGAGTAAGGAGGATGGACTGAGAGAGAGAGAGAGAGAGAGAGAGAGAGAGAGAGAAAGAGTGTAAGAGAGAGAAAAAATAAAAGTGGCTAAGAATGATGGATCAAGCGAAAAAGAGAATATAGATCATCTTCGCATTTCTATATCAAATCTCTTTGGGGGAGTGAGCCACATCAAAAATGGCGAGAGGCAAGAACAAGAGGGAATGATTTCTTTGAATGCTGGAAGAAGAGTAAGAGAAAGGGTTGAAAAAGGATGACAATGATAGAGACGGAACTAGAGCAGGTAGAGGTGGAAGAAGTAGCAACCCAATAGCCTTTATGGGAGGAGATATATAACCGAATTTCTCACCTCATTTAATATACGGTTCCGCCTTGATACACTCTACGCAAGTAAGAAGGGAATCGCGTACAATTTCAAAGAAGAATTACCACATAAATAGGTGGATTAGTTCTCGCAAGTTTCAGCTTACCACTCTACCACTCTATTAGCTGGTCACTTCCAATGAATTATTAGAATAATTTTAGGGAAGTATGTTGTATGTTCAGCTTCAGTATTAAGTTATCATTCGCGAAGGCCTCAAATTGAGGGTGGAAAATCACCATTTATCGAATTCAACTGATGGATGTTACTGACAGTATTGAATGTATTACATAAATAGACAATTCATAAGATTTCACCATTTCATGTGAATGACAGACGAGTAGAAGTTTCATAATATTTCACTATTTCATTTGATTTTGTCAAAAAAGAAAAACTTCATAATATAGATAAAGATGAGAAACAATACAAAAATGGTTTTCAGCATATTTTAAATTTTTATTCTGTGTTAACCTCAATGTTTTGGACAATGTAACATATCAAAATTTGTGAAGGGAGCAGTTTTGGACCTGAGTCTGTTGCACCTTCACACTCGTTGTAAATTTGTCACAATAAATAAATAAAGAAATAAATAAATACAATTTTCTACAAATCTCCACTAGAGCTTCAATCGAAATGCAGAACTCCAATGATGTGATCCGAGATTTATCTGCACAAGAACTTCATTGAATATTATTAGTTATTACTTGTGATGTGTAGGCCTATTTCTGTGGGGACCGCACCAAAACTGGACTGGCGACAAGCCTGGCTGGTTTTCCAGCCCACGGTGACGTTTCACGGTGCGCCAACCTGGCACACTTTGGAATGCAGCCCACTGTGACGGCGTGCAAATTGGGCGCTGGCTGACAAAATCAGAAGAGTTTGTTGTTGCATGAGTTTAAAAGTGTTTGTTGTTACAGTTTGTTGTTGCATGCACCGCCAACCTGGCACACTTAGGAATTCAGCCCACGGTGACGGCGTGCAACTTTGGCGCTGGGTGACAGAATAAAATAGTGCCAGGTTGACGCTGCATGCACACGACAACCTGGTACTCTTAAGAATAGGAGTCTACTATTGATTATTGGAGATACCTTGACACAGTCAGGTACTCACTCATATAATCAAACACTATCAAATTAATATATTATCGTACTGACATTTTTTCAAGTGTATTATTTTTATTGATAATTGTAGCCTACAATTTATCAATAATAACCCCCAGGTTCCTCCACCCTGGGGATTATTATTGATGACATTTGTCATATACCTATTGTTAGCAAAGGCTACTTAAGATTTCATAAGAAGGATTTTATAAGGATTTACATCTTAATACATTGATTTTAATTTTTTGTGTTTAATTCAGCAAAAATGGAGTTTAAGTACTTTGTCTTCAAGATCTCAGCATGTATTTGTATGTAAAACACCTTTGTACAAATCAAGTTGTATCAGGATTTAGGCATGGTCTAAAAGTAGCTCACCGCTGGGTGACAAAATGGATTGAGTGCAAGTTTGTCGTTGCATGCACCACCAACCCATGGTGACGGCGTGCAACTTTGACGTTAGCCCAGCTAGTCGGCAGCCAAGTTTGTTGTCTGCCCCCCCCCCCCCCTTGACGGCAGCCCACTTTGACACCGTCCATTTATGTGTGCTCCCAAAACTAAAGTTCTTGTGTCATCATTCTTTAACTGTAGTTGTTGAACTACATTGCCAATGGGACCGTAATTGCCGAAGTTTGTCTGTTGAAGATTTTAAACTTTTCTCTTTCCATGAACGTTGGAATCATGTTTCTATCTTTTGTAATTTGAGGAAATAAATGTTTGAAATCAGCTTCTTTTTTAAATAACCCTATATTGTTCGGATAATAAAACATTATTAGCTTATTTGATGTTGCTTGTAATACGAGTTGCCTAAGAAAGAATAGTTCATGCTATACTTCTAAAGAAATGATTCTCATCAATATATGTTTGGATTTTTAAGTACCACTGGATTTGGGTGGCTGGCCGACAGCGGTAGAATTTGCAGAACTCACCTGGAAAGAAATAAAAATGAATCTATTAATGGAAGCGTAATCAATGGAAATTCTTATTATCAGAAATTTAAATCTGATTTTCTACTTTCAGTTAGTTTATCGTACTGAAACTTTGTCTCGTGTCATTTAAATTCAGAATCAGATTTTTGACCTTGCCAATTAGTTAATCAATCGTACTGAACCATTGTCTTGTGTGATTTGAATTCGAACCTTGAAATTCTGAATGGCCCCTAGAATCTGATCTTCGTAATCTTACTTTTAATTTGTAATTGCCTTGCAATTTATTTACACAGGCCGGCCCCGTACCATCCGTTTTCAACGTTTTGCTGAACGGGGCTGGTTTTTAGTGGTGACTTCAGCTCATGGTTGCGAATGAGACATTACTTTGTCTGTTACCCAACGCGAGATACATCATACGCTTCAAAGGCAGAGCTCATGCAATTGAATGAGAACAGTCAGACTTTTCCCGTTGCAACGCACAGTTTCTCGCAAAGCTACAATGAACGTGGGTGCTTGGTTAGGTTAGGTTGAATATTTTATTTCATATATTTATAGTGAACAAATAATATTTTAGACTTGTATTTTATCTTTTAGTACTATTTCATACTATATTTTGGAATATTGATCTAAATCTTTTGTATGTAAAAAAAAATATTGTCACGGTGAAAAATAATAAGGCAATTAGCCGAAAAGCCAAGAGATAAGGAATAGAATGAAAATTATTCATAACTTACGTATATTTATTCCTGTCACATTGTATTTTAAATTTTCATACATGGAGTTTCCTAACAAAAAATATTGTATTCAGTGCTTCTAATAAACCGAGGTGCATAATTGTTTATTTGAACAGACCGCTATTTTGTTAAAGCTTGATTACGCTGGCTTATCTGTCAGCTGTTACCGGTTCACCGATGCCATTTCTTTGCCAAATTTATTGTCAACTATTTTCTTGTGTTTTTGTTTTTTATTCAACTTGGAAAATCTGCTTATTTCTTGTCTAATTGGTTATTTGAATTTAAATTTCTTTTTTATTTTTCCTCCAAACTAAATTTTTTTCGTATTTGTGGTACACTTGCGATTTAAGACGGTTGTAGGATTCCTATTGAAGGAGAACTTTTTCTGTAACATTATTGGTGAGTTAAAAAATGACATCACTCTCCTTCTCCTAGTGTCGGTCCCGGAGCTTGAAGAAGCAGAGAGAAGAACACTAGCTAGCAAAGGAGGTTCTTTAATCCTCTCCGTTTAAAAACTTTATTTCAACTTCTATGTAAATTAAATGTAATCAAGTGATGCTTAAATGTATTGAGCGATTCCCGCTTTGTTGAAAATTAGAATATGTTTACCGAACTTCTGTAAACTCCATATTTGAAAAACCAAATTTGCGAGCCACCAAGCCAAGCCAGTACCTGCCATGATGTCGGTCCAAGGAGCCTAAAGCCAACAACGCCAAAGCATCAAACAAAAAATCAATGAGTGCGCCTAAAAATTGGGCCCAATCAGATTGAGTGGTAATAATCATTTATCAAACAACTTATTCATGAGTTTACAACCCAGTGTGGACTTATTGGCATATCACTTGTGAGTGATTTTCCAACATACTCCTCATCAGACTGATATATAGACTGAGTAACAGACTGAGTAATACCCTTAGGAAAAGTCCTAATCGATTTTTGTGAAATTCACTATTCTTATATTTTTTACAGCATTCTCTTCTATAATATTATCAACTTGAAGGGTTATATTCCCTATTTTAAACCATTTTTATTAGTCTTGTTTTTATAAATATTAATTAAAGTAATCATCAAACACATAATATATTAATTAAACTGCAGTATAATTTCAAACACTCTGAGATTCTGGCTGTAGGCTATTTATTATTTTTTTCCAGATATTTTGCAAGTTCATAGTTGCACATATTGTATTCCACTTCGATTTTGTCGAAGCAATGGCTACACAGTCTGTATAAAGACAATGTAGTCTAGCAGCTTAAAAAGCGTTCCTAGTACTAGTCATTTTTGACAACGTGTGTGAGGACAGCTCCAAGCGTAGAGTAGTAGTCAGTAGTGTCGATATGCGTGAAGCAAATTCCTGCAACTGCCAAGAATGAGTTGACAAGCTATACTGAACTTCTTTCTGTCTGGTGTGTTTAAGTAATCTAAATTCGAAACTAGACAGTTAACAAAGGAATAAGACACCTTGCAAGAAACAAGCCTTGGAAATTCTATGTAATCCCATGTTAAAGGTGTTACCATCACCTTCACTAATTAATACGCAGAAAACAATGTGACAAGATCAAGTTCACAGAAAGTCTAATTTGAATTTTCGTAAGGCAATATTTGACGGCTGAACACGCGAAGTTACGTGTATAGTATGCAGGGTGGAATGGTGAAGGGATGTAAGGTAAGGGAGGGGGTGATGGAAGGATGTTGCAGGAAAGGAAGAGACCAGCAGTGATAAGACTAACAATATGTCCGCTGTGTGTATAGAAAAGCTTAAAGAACTGCCAAGTATGCTAATTTCATACATACATCACTCAGCCCGTGCATGGGGTGTTGTCTCTTTTCTTCAAACATGGAAAACTTGAAGCAACGTGTGTCCTGTAGGATTGGCAAGGTGAAGGGGACTGTGAACCTTTTAACAGATGCAATCTTTTATAATGTTGTGATGGGCCAGATGGATTCCAGGCCGACATGCAGAGTGACAGCCTACAACATCTTTTCATTTCCCACTCACTCGGGCTGTCTATTCACAAGTTGAACGGCTCACCCCCAACAATAACTAGCCTTTATCGAATCTATTCGTTGGGTAACGTCAATAACTGTTGAAGCAGTCGCCTTTTCCCTCCTTTTTCACCCTCACTAACAATAATCCGAACAAATTCCCATCGAAAACGCTGGCGCAAACTAATGTTATACATATTTCATATACCATAAAAGATGAATATCATTTAAATAAGTATTTTGCCATCACTATAGAGTAACGATGAAATTCAAAGTAGCTATGAAATATTTATTGGGCGAAATGAGGTTTAGAGCTCATTCTATTTATAGAATTGAATCTACTTAGCATTCAATTCTGTCGAACTTGCAGCTTGTATAGCCCAAGCAATTTGCATAATATGATGGTGTGCTTCGTGTAATAGGAGTTAAGAACAGATCAGTTAGATTTTTGTGAATTATAATGAAAACAATAATTTTGAACCACCATGGTGTAGTTCATGGTATTATTTCGGTCGTAGGTTCAGGTCCTGGCTTTGCCTGACATTGTATTCGTGGCATACCCGCCATAGAACCATTTCTATTATATTATATTAGCTTTCACTACCTGCAATGTTGGAATAATTTGTGTAAAATTATTTCTGTGTGACTATTCAATTTGCAAGTCAGTTTTTTTTTATACAGAATCTAGTATATTATACAGAATTAGTATAAAATTATACAGAACTTAGTATGAAATGGATTCGTGATATACTTCTTCATTGTTCAATATTATTCGAGTGAATTTAGATTCAAGTGACACTTCATAAAGTTTTTCAATTTCAGTTCTTTGCAATTTTGAATAAAAATATTCGATCTATTCCCCCATCAAACTTAATTATTTTTGGTTTGCTGTCATTATGTTTGAATTTTCAAACTAGCCTGGAAAAAATTTCTTGGTGAATTCTGGTGTCAACTTTTCTATAGAATAATGAGTTTATTTGATATATTCTTACTCATTTAAAATCAATATGAATCGAACAAATTTGGATCTTATACTGCATTTAATTAAAAGGATATTTAAGGATACTTAGATTAAAAGATACTTTATGTTAGAATACATGTTGAACGCACTATTAGCTTCAATGATCAATCTTGATGTATCATAGTGATTTTATAGAGAATTTCATTGACCGAACGAAGAGATATCTCTGTTTCAAGTCGACCGTTTTGCTTTTGTCTGTCGGTCTGATGTTTGTAACGCATTTACGGCTAAACGCGTGGACCAAATTCAATGAAACTTTGCTTAGATTTTCCTTTAAGAAATGCCCAGCGATGTATGTGTAAGGATTTTTTAAATTTGCTTGCAATTGAAGGATATTAAATTTAAAAGGGGAAAACGTAAGGCTATTAGGCATACTTCTATAGGAACATATGATTTTTAAAATGAGCTTCTCCATCATATGCAATTGGAATTCGATTCATAGGTAGCCTTCAGGCTACCAGATTCATCTGGTTGAGATTTATTCATATGAATTAAGCTATCATTATTTTATAAGAATTACATATTTTGTTTCAAAGAAAAAAATTATTTTTAATATTTTTTTAAAGTACAATAACAAGTGATTACTATAACAAGTGAATGATAATTATACAAATTAATTAGTATGGTTCTTAAATTCATTCATCAGACATGCAAAATCTAAACTTATTTTAGGAATCAGCTGTCTAGAACAATATAAGTACAGATGATTGGCTGGATGAAAATAGAACCGCAGCCTTGGTGATGTGATACAGAATAACTTTTTGTGAAATACAGACATGAACTTGTCGTGTCTTTATGTCAAGGGTTAGGTCTAATTATTCATCGCTGTGTTCCACAAAAATTCATCCTGCACCACATCACTATTCCGGTCGCTAAAATAAATTGTATGTGTTAGTCGATATCAATTCAATGTTATATTGTATTACATTGCGTTGTGCTATTTTGTAACCTATAATGAATATTCATTTCTATAGCCAAAATACATAGAAAAATAATAATTCTTTTTTCCGATTGTGCCGATCTCATATATCTGTGCCCCCGCAAACCTGCTGCAGAAAGTAAACGGCTGAATAAAATTTTCCAAGCATTACTAGAAATAACAGCTGAATACAGCCATTTCTATTGTAACACTTTTAATGGGGATGAAAAGCTATTTTCAGGTGGATATCCCTCTCCATTGCTTATTTTTTCAAGTTTTGTTCCTCCAAAACTCCTAAAGGGTTTGTTTGTTTCAGGCAAGTGTGTCTAATAAATTGTTTTAGATCTGAAAAACTTTACTGAATGTGATGATTGTGTTTAAGTAAATCGATTGTATCAGCGAGTACATTAAGTATCTTCCTCTGCGCAAGCCCCTGTATTCTTGGGTGTGAGATCTACTGTTCACAGAACTACTAGTTAATGTTTATCACTTCATGTATAAAATTTTTATTTTGTGATAAATAATAATTTTTTCCTAACAAGGTGTTCTAATTAGACCTGATAAAAAATTAATATTGCAGAATTTATACATACAAAAGATTTGTGTTAAGTACAAAAATGCAGACTTTTATTACTAATCTTATCTTCCTCTTACTCCTCTTTTGTAAATAAAGTTGAGAGCCAACTTTGAAAAGGTCTAATTCCAATGAAAACAAAGCTCATCGTACTTATTCAAGCTCTCAGGAAGAATTTAGCAGAAACAAGAATCATATTCTCCACTTCTGCAGCGATGAAAAAATTTGTATCTTGTCAGGTCATGTTTTATTCAGGAAAACTTGTATTCTCGACAAAAGAAAGTTGGATCTTTATCCAATTTTCGTTGTAGGACTTCATCTCTAGCATTGAGACACGTTTCTCTCCCTTTAACTTCGTTTTAAAGTTCGGTAAGGCACGCATGCAGCACTCAGCTTGTATGACTTGAATTCCAATAACTGCTCTGTAATTTGATTGCAAACTGCCGAGTACGAAAACCGAACGTCTTCAGCAAGATATAGGTCTACCTGTTATAGAGTATTTGAATACTGCTATTATACAGTCTCAATACAGAGCTATTCAAAAAGAAAGAACCGATTTATTTCTTCCAAACTACAAGAAATAGAAATATAATTCCGACGTTCATAGAAAATGAAAATTTTATAGAAAATTTAACAAGAACCCAATAGAAAACTATCATCATCGAGATCTATAAACATTAATTACAATGTCAGCGTAAAATATTTCTCCGATTTGATTCCGAATATAGAAAGCACTACTCTTGCTAATTTAGGATGACAATTGAATAGCAGATAGTCTTCAATTATTCAGTGCTCCAATGAACCGAGGAAGATTTGTTGGCAATGGAATTGCATTTCACGATGGAAGCATTTTTTTTGTCAAGTGTAAGATCTGCTCGTCAAGGGATCCGACAACTGAAAGAAGCGGCTGATGTCAAACGATCAACAAATGGATGAGTGAGTCAAAGTGAATTAAAACGTAGAAGAGCACTGTTACTTGTCTAAGTTACTTGGATTTGATTGTGAAGAACACTGATCCAACTCCAATCAGCTGATTGCGATTGCCATTGCCCAGCTTACAGTTACTTGTTCATTTCACAGCACAGGACAAAATTAATTGGAATCGACGTGGTAGCAACTGAACAAAGAGACACATTTCATTATAACATTAGAGATCGATGACATCACTGGAAGTATTGTGATCGGCGCTCAGCTCATTTCATGATCATCACAATATTCGATCAAATACGAGCCTTCGAAATAATGAGTTTGATTGAAATGTATGCTGGATTCAAATACAATCATTAATATCGAGAGAGGAAAATTTTCAGAGCTGTCCGTCAGCACGTACTGTTATTAGCTCGCTGAAATTTCAGTACTGTGAAGCCAGGTCATTTATCCCACGATGTATCGGAATATTGGAATAAATGATTGATATCTCGAAATTATTGAACGTCCGTACGCAATGCATACGCCGATATGCACAAATGAATGAAGGTTTTGCTTCGGGTTATGAAGAGTTATTGACAATTATTTTTCCTTTTGCAAACATTCTATGCTATATAATATTTTATCTGCATGTAAAACGACGTCCGTTAAGATGGAATTCACTGCGGAATGCACTTGAATTGTGAAGAAATTTGACAATTTGGAAACATTTCATGAAATTGTGATTCCGTTTCTCCTTACATGCTACGTCACCTTCTTTCAGCAAGCTATGAAACCTAATTTTGAAATTTACTGTGTAATAAGATAGATAGATTTATCAGTTGCGTAGTTTGAGCAGAGGTGGCATGCAACATGTCATTTGGGTGAAATAAAAGCATTACCAAGTTGTTCTATACTCTATAGTATAAGGACAAAGTGTCCCCTAGTGTTTCGGTCATCAAGAATACAAAAATAACTTATGACTACCACATACATAACTTAATATATGTACAGGAAGATAATTGAAACACTGTTGTCCTGAATAATATGGCCCCTTTTCTAGTAGTGTCAGCCTGTCTACTGGGTACTGGAAAACGTTTGATTTTTGTCAAGCTCGATAAGAGTGGGTGATATGGTTGACATTGAAAATTTCTCAGTTCTTGAATAAAAAACTGACAACTTCCAGAAAATGTAGAGCTGGTACTGTGCGAAGTTGATGCTTACTAAATATAGGCCTGCACGAAAAAGATAAGTTGACAACTTCCAAAACTGTATGCAACTTCCCAATAAGGGTATACAATTTGTATAATTGATAGAAATACATTCTATATCAAAAAGTTGCCTAATTGATTTCATCAGGAGATGTTTAGGGTGATAGGAGATGAAATCTTCAACTTTTTATTGATTAGATTAGATTATCTTTCTTTATTCATGTGAATTTAGAAATTTCACATATGAGTGGTTAAAAACAAAATTATTAACATAGATACTGTAGTAAAATTGGATGAAGCTATTTTTATAATGCTGGAACATATGAACATTGATCTTATTTGTATGATATTGTAGTGAGAATTGAGAGAAAGAAGTTTTTCTCGGCGTTATCTGCTATGTAAATGTTTACTTCTAAGCAATTAATTACTCTGCTTTTGACACTTTTATGGTGTTTACTTGGACCTTTGTAGAATGTTCTAGTTGTTTGATTAGAAATTAATGGAGTCTTATCGAATATTGTGGAAGGCATGAAGATCTTTCATTGTTTATTTTAGAAATCGGTAGAAGTTGACAAAAAAATCGAGAGATATCTCAATTATGAAAAATTATATAAGTAGAGGGAGACTTTTGTAAATTAGTTCAGTCTTGTTTGAAATTCGTCGTGATAAACAAGTTGTGACAGTTCTATATATTGTGCCAAAAAGTGATAATTCTTTCTCTGTGCCAATAGAGATAATTCTTTTTCCTGTTTAATTCATACCAGTGAACTACTAAATAGTTTTTATTGTATTACAGACTAGTGTTACGTAAGTTAATTGTTCTTTTTCGACGTTTCTTTTTGAATATTATTGGACAATTTATTGTACAGTTTAATATTAGATCGGCCTTTTAACTTTTAGTGATTGATTTTTTTGTAAGGTTTATTAAAAACTCATTATCAATTGAACAATAACGTTTTATCTGTTTCCGATTGCTTATTTTTGCGTAAGAAATTACTGAGTTGTGAATTATTTGTGTTAATAAAGTGCGAGTGATAAATTCAAGTGTTGCCAGCGTTATTTTAGACATAGAACCCGTTTCTATATTAATGATATTTTGACTACTGTAATGAGAATCTAATTTAATATGCAATAACACGAAATGGCGAAGTTTGGACAAAGATTCGTCCATTATTCACACTTAACCGGTTGATTGGTATGAGGAGTTTGTAAGATGAATAAATAGTCGATTTATTTGTTCAAAGCAAAGCCATACAAATAAGAGTATTTACCTTGAACCTTGATCAATGTGCATAATTTATTGTAGAGTATGTAAAAGACTGTTTGTTATAAATATGAAAACTGGAGCAATTAACGGATAATTTGAAAGCAACAGTGGTTTTCGTTATGCTAAAAAGTATAAAAAGGAAGTATGAAAAGTTCGATAACTTTTTTATTTTTTAAAATATAAAATATTTTTTTAATGTGGCTGGAATACATTGACAAACATTCCAAAATTATTTTGATATTTTTTGAATGTCACGATATATCCAATTTTTAATGATTTGTCATGATTGTCAGGTTAATAAACATAAAATAAGCGAAGCTTAAAAGCATTTTCCAAAGTGTAATAACGTATTCTTGGATAAATTTATAACAAAAAGGTAATAATAATGTATCTTAATTTACATTTGAGTTAGTTTAGTAACCACATTTAAAAAATAATGTAAGAGTGATAGTAATTTACAATTTCATAATATTTTTATATAATAGTTTTATACATATTAACATTAATTTATTCTATACACATGAAATTTTCACTTTATTTACATGTAAAAGTGAGATATGTTTTTCAAGTTCACATGAGGAAACCCACAGTGAAACCCACTCTTCCACGATGGTGCTTCATTAATTGTTCACTGGCAAAGTAAATCGATTACTGAGCCGGCGTCCCACAATATATTTTGAAAGCTCATTCATTCTGTCAAGGCAACGTAACAGGTGGTTATGAATATCCGCAAGTGAATGCGAAACTACCTGAAGAGCTCTCTGATGAATAACAATTTTCAATAAAGGAAATTGCCTCAGTCGATCCCAAAGCTTTTATTGTAGGAAAGCCCACATCCCTTGAAGGCATGAATATCCTTCTTTTCCTCTTCATCACGTCCTGGAAATCTTCCCAAAGAAAAATGAGCAGCCTTAGGCTTCTGTAGTCTGTTATAAATTTCAAACAGCTTACTTGCAGGCGTCGAAGTCATCACGATTTATCATGCGAATTGAATAGAACATTTTTAGAACACAATCAACGTTAACTCACATCTATCATGGCTATGATTCTTGGCAATAGTCATAATAACAAAGGAATTTCCACCAGAAATTTTCTCTCCAGAAAACCAGAAAATTAAAAGATTTTTACCATAACCAGAAATTTTTAAAAAATTATTCAAAAAAGAATATTGTAACAAATGGTCTCTATCAGTCTATTTACTTCTAGCATCTAGCTTATTCTACAACAGGAAGACAAATAATCTCTTGGGGTATTTTCAGAAAATGTAACTCAGGGAAGTGTGAATTACCTACAACACAGCAAACTATGTGACATGAACGGGTTGTTGTGATTAAAGAATGAAAATACAATAATTCATTTTTCACAATTCCGTATAATAATATAGAGTATTGTCATAACAATTTTGTATATAGATGACTTAGCTTTAATTGAAGTTATGATATAGTTATTAAATAATATAGTTGAATTAGCACTCAACTAATGTATCGAAATAGTTCAAATATTGTAACATGTATTACAACATAATATACCTTATTTCAACTCAGGTTTATAAACGACTTTAAGCTCCGCTTTAGTACTGCTGTATAAAGGAGATGTTGTGTATTCAGTCACAATAATCTCCTATTCAAATGGTAGTTTTCAACCTAATGAAACTAGTAGTAACTAATTCAAGAAGAATCCAGATTTCAATTAGCAACATAATAATATCACGTGTCAGACCGTATAAAACGCTTGTTCCGCTTCTGTAATCCGAGCAGCTGCTATGAACTCCACCAATAGACCCTAAAAACTTTTATTATGTCGTTCCACAGCAGTAATCGCTAGTTTAGGCCTACACCGCTATCCCCATTACAGTTTTACTCTTCACTGTAGACAGCTGAGTTTCCTCTATTTCGAACAAAAAGTAAGAGCTACACAATTATTGATTAATATGATATATTGTGAATTTTGCTTAATAGTGCTCTAAACTGTTATAAATAGTTATTTATGTATTAAGAGCGTGAAGCGCGACTTTATCGCTCGAGCCAAAACATTTACTGCGCGACGCGTAGCGGAGCGCAGTAATTTTGCGAGAGCGATAAAGAAGCTTCACGCGCGAATTGCATACAATATTTTTCCTGAGACTGCAGTTCTGGATTCCAACACAATAAAAGCTTGTAGTTTGTAACATCACAGATCATGCGCGGATTTGGTTAGCGTACGCCATTTTTGAGGTTATGTGAATTTCACGGATTCCGTGATCCACCAATGAGAAGGCATCAAAATCAAAACAGAAGCGTAAAGAAAACAGCTGGCGAGCGTAAATTACTTTACCGCTTGCTGAGCAGTAAAGAGGTATTTTACAATTAGTTTTCAGTACGTAAAGAACTACTTTACGAGCAGTTGTAGGAAAAAGTGTTTATCGTTTTATTTAATAATAAATGGTGATTATACTTGAGTTTAAGTATAAGTATGAGTCGGCGTAGCCGAGTTGGGTTATCGCTGGTCTGATAAGCCAAAGGTCCTAGGTTCGATCCTAGTTGAGTACAAGTTATTTTTCTCGAGCCACTCCCGTTTTTCGGACACGTTAAGCCGTCGGTCCCGGTTGCATATAAAAAAAAGCAGTCTTTAAAAAAACGGCGAGGTGGAACTACCCGTAAGGGTCTCCCCACCACGAAAAGCCATAAGTTACGAATTTACTTACTTTATTATACTTAATAGTGCTATATATACTTTACTCATCAATCACTTCGATAAAAAATCCAACTTTTTATTATTGGATATTCATTATATTGAAAATAATACCTCTCTAGAATATACTGTAATATAATATTATTCAGTCCACAAAGGGAAAGCTGGTCAATTGATGAGTATCAGAGAACAATAAAGTTAAACATGAAAATTAGGTGTCAAATTATGAAGATTCTGATTCAAATAAGATGAATAAGTAAGCAAGAATAAGCAAGACGAATATCTTGAAAGTAAGGTTAATATAAAAATAGATGGTAGACTCGAAATTGTATTTAAATAAGAAGTTATTCTAAATTCCTCATACAAAATTCTGTAGAACGTTAGTTTGTTTTGATAGCGAAACTGCTGATGTAACTTTTTTCTTGTAGGCTGGAACTGAAACAGCACAGAACAACTAGCACAACACCAGCAAAAACCAAAATCGAATTGGTCTCATGTAATTTAATGGAGCAGCACCCACTTATCCAGTACATCACAAACCAGCAACAGCAACTTCCAGCATGCTGGGAGCGAATTGGTCGAGACCAATTCTGATCCAGCACTGCTGGCCAGCAAAATGCAATGCTTTGCTGGACAAGTGGGCGCGATCTGTCCTAGGTGAATCTGAAGGTTACTTGTATATATTATACTTGGATATCGAATCTGGAGTTTACTTGCGTGAGGAATATACTTGCGTAATGAAAAAGCGGTAAATGTTTTCTTGAAACTGATTTACTCGGTTGAAAGAATAAAAATCTTGCAGACCTGACGAAGGTCTGCCAAAATATGATAAAGCGGGAGACAACTTTTGTGTAGATAATACTTCTTCACAAATTCTAATAATGAAAACAATTTTCTATTACATGTAATACGAATTTGGAAATGGACTTCATCATTCCACTTTATTCAATGTCATTTTGAATAATATGTAATTGAGATTTCAACTTTCAAGTATTCAGGTATAAAAATAACAATTTATTGGTTTAAATTAACCATATAACGATATGAGCTGTGATCGTGAGCTGTGAATACTCACAGTTTATGAAATTAGCTATCATCAGTTATTCTAATGAGGTTTAATATGGCTTAATAATTCTGTAAATTTGAATTCTGCATTAGAATTGAAATGGCAATATCAATCCATGCCTATGAAGAGCTTAGCTTAGGGCCCGTTTGAAGTGTATTTCAGTGTACTTGTGCATATATTTCAAGCGAATACATGGTGAAGCAAACACGACTACATAGAAAGTGTGCATAAGCCCATTTTTCTCAAGTGAAAAACACGTGGAAAGCATTAGCAGTGCGATAGAGACACACTGACAGCGAATAATGTCATAAAAGAGAGTGCACAAGTACAAGGCAGCCGCAAGACAAGTATCACTTTTATGGCAGCGACATCTTACTAGACTCGGGATTTCAGTTAGCATTTCAAATTAATTCCTCTTTACCCGTCTTTTACTACACTATTCCACGAACTGGTGTCTCCCTCCAGTCACTAAATCAGGTTTTTAAAAGATCCTCCTAAATAAAGTAAACCACGCAGAAAATTGGCTGTAATGTGAAAGGGTTGTTCCAAAAACAATTTCGTTTTGCACTGTTTCCATTTTACTTTTGAGGATATGGGAATGTTGCTAATGCCTGCATTCCATTGATTTCGATTCGTTTCGAACGAATTCATTCATTAGTTTTCAAAACCTAAATTGTATACTGTGACATACATTCATTTTGAACGTATTCATTCAATTGACGTATTCATTTGGCGGGCCGCTTAGTGCAGTTGGTTGGGGCGTCGCAACTTCAGCTTGCTGTCGTTTAAGCGGTCGTGGGTTCGAGTCCCGCTCTTCCGTCTGGCATCTGTATGAATCATTCACCTTATTACCCACACACAAGTCTCGGACTCATGTGGACATCATCAGCAATATATATAAAATAAAACATATTTTAAAACAAAAAAAGAAACCGACTTCATATACTCACGTACTAAAAAGTTTAAAATAAAGTATTTACTTTAAACTGAGAAAATTTTTAATTTCATACAAGTAATCTTTTGAAGTCGGCGCCAAATATTTTATGAAGTTGATAAGAAATTCTATCTAATATCAAAACTAACACTGTATTTTTTTGGAGGATGAAGCCCACATAGGTCTGAGACCTTTGCGTGGGTAATGAATTGGATGATGGAGATTGTTGAGTTGGACCTACAGTTTTAGGTGGGTTCCGAACCACCGGGAAGTGATTGATAAGAGATTCTATCTAATATCTAAACTAACACTGTATTCCAATTAAATATGTGATTTACACTCACTTTTACTGAAATACAGTAATTGATAAGAAATTCTATCTAATATCAAAACTAACACAGTATTTCAATTAAATGTGATTTACATTCACTTTTACTGAAATACAGTGTCAGTTTTGATATTAGATTGTTCAATTATTTCGTCATGGAAAACATCACAGAGTAATTCTGTTATATTTTAGAAGTTTATGGGAAATTTGGCGCCGACTTCAAAAGATTACTTGTATGAAATTAAAAATTTTCTCAGTTTAAAGTAAATACTTTATTTTAAACTTTTTAGTACGTGAGTATATGAAGTCGGTTTCTTTTTTTGTTTTAAAATATGTTTTATTTAAAGCTTTTTAGTTGAATTTTCAAACTTTGAAAACATGAGAAATTTCTTAAAGCCTACATTATGAAATATTTATCGAATTAGGAAGCCAATAATTAATTTATAACATCGAAAGTTAAGTAACTAAAAATCCACTTATAAGAAAAGATAAACTAAGGAAAATTCTACAACGTTTTATTTAATGTGGAATATTGTATTTAGGAAAATTATAATAGCGAAAGGCTTCTCAAGTGAAATGGCTTTTGATTCATTTTGATGTGGTCCTTTTCAGAATATACCTACACTGAAATAGTAGGCCTATATTACATTACAAGTGTGGAAAATTGTGTTTACTGAAAATATGATAAGTTAACGCAGGAGATGAAGTTGAGTGCGGTATTATCATACGAGTATGGTAAACATCTTCCCGGATGAGTTATGTACGATATTTTTTGTGATATTAGTCATATATATTTTTTTAATATAAAAAACATAAACTTTGAGCTAGTACAAAAGGATCATTAAACATAACCTCAAAATAGCCTACTGTACGCACATGTACGATAATGGCGAATAAATATTCTTAATATATCACAGCAGGGAAACTAAAAATACTTCTGAGATCAGCTGTTTTTCCAAATTCTCCAACTTATGATTGAAACAAAATAACCTTATTCCTATGACTCAATAACATCAACTAAATTATTTACAATTTTCATATGAACATATAAAAAAAAAGCAGTCGTTAAAAAAACGGCGAGGTGGAACTACCCGTAAGGGTCTCCCCACCACGAAAAGCCATACGAATTTACTTTATATGAACATATGGACAGAAATATTATATTCTTCTTATTCTCGATTCAAATTAAGTTCACGTGATTGGTCAAAACGGGACATTACAGGCTTGTTTCACACTAAACCAGCTTTGGGTAACCGATGTCGTTTACCCGGCATAATTGCATTGCATCATATGATTTCGAAAACCGTCTAGATGTAAAGCGCTCCATATGATACAATGATTTGCCTGGTAAACGACACCGGTTATCCGATTGGCGGTTATGTGTGGAACTATCCTATTCAAACTTGATTGAAATGAAGACATCGAAGAATGCTCCTTTTTGTTTAATATTGGGCTAAGTATTGGGCCGATCCTTGCGAAACTTGTATGGGACCACCGCTGAGCGATGCTCTTTCATTTAAAAAAAAATTCATCGAAATCGGTTCGATATTGTTCAAATGATTGATGTACAAACATAAAAAAAAAACAGGTCGAATATAGTAACCTTGTTGTTTTTGGAAGTCGGTTAAAAATAGTTTTCATTAACTTAAATTGTATGCTGGAAAATCCATTTTATGACCTGATTTACCTCACACCTTATGCACTCCCATGCCCTCATTCATTTTAAACATAATTGGATATTTTAAAACTGAAATTATAAGGATGAATACAGTAATATTTTTATTTCATTTGAGTAGTTCTTTACCAACAAACATTCCATTTAGATGAACAATAATAGTTAAACAACAATAGTTATTATTGAACAAAAAGCTATGAAAGCAAAGGTACTATTTATAACTTTCTATAAACTTGAAATATTTTATATAATATTGAGTTGGAAACAATCTTTCATATGTAATATCACATTTAAACAATAATTAACGATTAAATCTAATTGATTATAGATCTGTCAATAATTCGAAGGCTAAGAAAAGAACGGTAAGAAAACTTAAAACGCCTTTTCTTCGTCACATAAGCAAACATTAGCTCATTGAATGAATCTTGTTCAAATTTCGTTTTTCATAACAAGGTTATCAATTGATTCTTTTTATTTTTCTTCAGAGCTTCCCACATCTTTCAAATTCCCTTTGGCGCTCCTTTTCGAAAAACACTACTTTTTGACGTTTGCTCTTGTGCTTTTCCGCCAAGCTGTTGGTAATTTCTGGAATTATTTTAGGACTCAAAGTGAACGCGTTTACGTTTTTATACCCGTTTGATGTTTTGATTCAGTGGAACTGGAAATGTTTGCAGATTAGACATTTTTACCTTCTAGGGGAAAAATCGAATTAAGAACGAAATTCTGTTGTAGTCTATAGATGAATGACTTTCACTCTTTAGCAGGAAAAGGTGTATTAGTCTCGAAAGAACGATGCAATGCTTCAAGGCGACATCCCATTATCTTGAAGAGAGAAACTTTGAGCATTCTTACGATGCACTAAATTTGAACTTAATTAAAAACGTAGTGAGGAGGGGCAGAAGTGTATGAATTTGTCGCAGTTAAGCGATTAAATTTACGACGCTTCGTGTCAGTATGGCAAGATTTGCAAATAAAAGATTATATAACTAGGTATAAGTCATTCCTACAGATCAGAAAGGTACTTCATTTAGATTTTTAGATTTTTTTCAATAATTCATCCACACTGAGCTAAGAGTACATCTAAACTCTTGTCTAACTCTACTTGGAGAGTATACGGAAGCTATAGCATAGTACGTTATTATTTATGAGCCCACTACCTTCCTTAACTAAAGGGAGATCTTTTGAATGATCAATTTTCAAGTCATCCTTAAGTTGAGGAAGTCTCAAGGTAAGTTCAGAAATACGGGTCTGTATCTTTGAAGGAAGAAGGAAGGGGTGCCGACCAGGAAGGATGGCTAGCAAGTAAAACGTAACTTTCCCTAACTGAATAATTTAACATGATTTTGGAGGTAGGCCTATACCTATATACCTAATAGTACAATTTTCTTAGTAAAGCATGAAGTAATACATTTCAGTGGAGTGTATAGTAATACTCTTTCAGTAATACAGTACGGTATCTCTAACTTTTAGCGTGATAAAACTCGGTAGGGAATTTACACCCTAGAAATAGTGTCGTATTGAAGAACAAGAACTGAGTGAGAGGTCGTGACTAGGTTTTCCAAAAAAGTGAATAGAGAGAGAAAAAAGAGTGAGTGAGTTACGAAAGACGTAGTGGTTGAGTCATGTAGGGGAAAAGTTCAGAAGGGAATGTTCTACCTAGTCTCACCTGGATGTTGACTACCAGCCCCCACTCTGTTATTCCATTGTATCTCATGACTCATAACTCGACAGGTCAGATTGTATTCCGTTCGTGTCGTACATTTCCTCTTGTTTTCCTTCTTCAATTTCCTCTCCGTCCCCCCTCCACTACTTCTCCAACCTGAAAATATTTCGATTACGTATCCTCTCCCCTCAGCACAATATATATAGAAGCGATCATCCATCCGCCCCCTCAAGCGACATCAACTACCCCATTTAAAAAAAAAGTTCAATTTAATTCACCGCCATCTTGTGTTGCTACTGGTTGTGGAAAATGTCACGCCAAAGTTTCACAGCAGACACCAATGAGTAATCAGTCACACTTTGTTGAACAGGATAAATGAAGCCGCCGCTTATGCTTCACTGCCTCTATTAGTACATCAGGAAACCCTTTCTCTCGTGCTCTCAAAAATGACGCACCGTATCACTTAGGTTTATTTTCTGTGTGGCAGAACGTTTATCCTCAAACTATTGTTGACATGTGATTGAAATCTACTTTATAAGTTCATCAGAAAGATGTCTGGTGCGGCGGTGCCAGATTCGAATAACTCTGTCAGAAAGAAATAACGAATATTGAGAGTACTACATTACTGTATTTTGAAAGTTGAATACGGATTGGGTTGTTTTTTTTTCGAGTGAGTTGTTGGGACTTGTAATTTAATCTTTTCCTCAATCCTGATGTTTCCATCAAACATCATACAGATTTCTCTGGTTAGTATACCGTTTTCTAAATTTTTTCACTGATCGACGTATCGTATAGATTTCTTGTACTTCAAGAACAAAAAAAATAATTGAAAATATGAATTACTTCTTAATATGACATTTAGATTGTGAAAAAATATAATATTCTTTGGTATAAAAATACTCTAATTTTAAGTATATTTAAACAACGCTACACATTTACCTCATGCTGTCTAGTCATAATGCAAAACTTGGAAATAGGGAATAAATTGTAAAGTACAAGATCTGGTTGATATTCAGTTCTTACTTGGCCTAGGATTTGATAATCTTTCATCTTCAGATGTACATAATTCCTGAGAAAAAATATCAAACATTGGACTTGAACCTAAAATTATTTAATTAATTATTTATTCAAGTCTAAAATACAGTCAATACAAATACAAACGGGCAATTAGCCCAAAACTGATTTCTTCGCAGAATTTCAACTAGTGAATTAAAATCTTAATCATATCTGTATTCTTAACAGCTCTGTAAATATAAACATAAATAATCATACATAGTTGTGTATTTAGATTCACTATTATTTCCTACAAAAATAAATCGTAACAGATTCCTGGAGCTCTTATTGGCAATTATAATAGACTAATTTATTGATCATCTATTCGAACTATTCAATGGAATAATACCTGGGAGAGTTGATGTTTAATATTATAATAGTAGTGAATCGATCCTCATGGGTATCATGCGCTTCGTGCACAATGACGGTGGACAATATTACTGAGGCTGTCAATGGACTCCAGTAAACAGATCAACAGTTAAAACAAATAGCCTCAACTATCAAATAGGCTAACGTTTGTTGACAGAGAAAACAGGGAAGATTGGGACTAATTTAAATAGATCAATTTAGATTAAACAGTTTTCACTTTCAAAATGAATGTTTGTAACCAGAGTTAATTCTCTATTAAATACATTATTTAATTAAGCATTCTGCCTTCTGTTACACTAAATAACGGTGATTAAATTTGAAAAAATGATGAGAATATTGATTTCAATCATAGAATGACAGGTTTTCAGTATAGTGTAATGGGTCCGTGAGGCAGCAGTTCATAAAAAAAATTATCTTATCCAAATACTTATATCGTATACACTTTATTCTTTAATTTATAGAGTGCAATATTATTATTAGGATATTATATTATTCGGAATAATATGGTATTGTATTTTCAGAGCAATGTAGTACTTTCAATTGCATTTAATCCAACCGAATATTAAAATATCACAAACTAGCACTGCATAGAAAGAGCAACAAATTATTTTTTCATCCAGAGTTCAATACTGTTACATTCCTGATAAAGTTCACTCATAAATCGAATTATTTTATTGGGAATTCATTGTATAACACAAAAGAAACAGTACCGACCCAAAAACGACCCAAAAATACTGTATGTTTCTATATAAATAAGCGAAGGCACAACATTATACGAGAATGGTACTCAATATTTTTATTCCTGCGATTCATTGATATGAGAACGGTAGAGATGGAATTTGATTTTTTAGTAGCTACCCTGACTTTTCTTCGATTAGCGACGAATATACTTTTCATGTACGGTAGCTATTCACAATAAGCGGGTGTATCACTTCTGGTACTATTGATGCGAGCTTGCTGAAAGGTTTTCAAATAGATAGGGAAGTGATAGCCGCGAGCCGTAGCAGGTATCTGTTCAATCAGATAGAGATAAGCTGCGTTCTCGTGGGTCCTGTTTGTAACGGTGACCGATTAGATTGGCCAGCAAAAACGACACTATTCTCTGCTGTAAAATCACTTCCCGGTGGTTCGTAACCCACCTAAAACTTTAGGTCCAACTCATCAATCACCATCATCCAACTCATTACCCACGCACAGGTCTTAGACCCTTCATCCTCTAAAAAAAAGAATTATTAAAATTTATGCAAATCAACAAAATTTATCATCCGAGCCCATTTTTAAAATCGATAACTGAATAATTGTATATTAAGATCTTGAGAATATTTCGTTATCTTAGAAATTATTACCTTAACTATTATCCAATTGGAAAATAAGAATTTAATCAGATTAATAAGTGAGATATAGATTTTCGAAAATGACTTGTATTGTAAGATCGAATACGTAATGAATTGGATCATTACCCACGCTCAGGTCTCAGACCTATGTGGGCTTCATCCTCCAGAAAAATTAAAAAAAGATGGGGAAAGCGTTTGTTGACTAATGATGTTATAAAAAGATCGTGTTGGAGACAATGCATAGTTTTTAACAATAGAGATTGAGATAATAATATATAATAATAATTTGATTATTGGTACATTGGTAGTACGGCCGTTCAATTGTAACAAGAATTTTCCAGAATGCTGAAAGCGGGAATGATAAAAATAATTTTTTTATATTTTTCAAATACCGTACTTAATTTGATTGTATTAATTTAATCATTCATTTTATCATTTAATTGTAAATCGCATGAAAGGCTAATCTAACTCATATGATTTTATACCATTCGGTACTGAAAAATAGAATTTTCGTATTACGCAATACTCATATCAGGAGCCGTGTTCTTGGAAGTCTTCAGCCACTTTACTGCGTGTGAGTTTCCTTTCTCTAGAGTTAATTGAAATCTTGTGTTTATGCAGACGAACCTCGTACATCAAGGAATCCGAAGTACGAATCGTGAGATCCAACGGTTTGTGTAATCAACAAACATCCAAAAGAGCGAGGAAAAGCACATGAGAAGAGTACAAGAGTACATGAGAAGAGTATCAATGAACAAGGTCAACATTCCTAAGAGAAAATTTTTCAAACATAATTTGAATTGAATAAAGTTATTACATTTGTGTGATATGGTAGTAAGTGCGAGTTGGTTCACTTTCATCAATCGAATTGGGTTACAGCTACAATCGGCTGAATGAAGTGAATGAAAGAATTAGATGAGTTATTTGAAAAAAAAGTTCAGTATCTTGAATCGACATGAAGCTGATCGAAACAACATGTAACGGATAGTAATCAGAAATGCATATTTGTGTCAATTTAGAAGTGAAATTGAAAGAACAACAAAAGTATAAGAACTGATAGAATAAGCAATATGCTTTTTAACTTATTGTTCAAGAGCGCATATGTAAAAACAAATTCGTAACCTATTGTATAAAAACATGTGAAATCGAATGAACAGCAGTGATATTATATAAGCTAACAGAAATATAACATAAAATAAACGTTGAAAGAAACAGAAGTCAGTTGAATATACTATTGTTTGAGAATGGCCTTTTTTAACAATAAATTGAAATCATTTCAATTAGAAGCGGTTCTGATATGATGAATGTTGTAAATATTCATTTGCATAAGACAGTAATATAATTATTATGATTCCCTTCTTAGCTGGTGACTATGTGTGCGGAGTAGTGAAGATGAAAAATATTCATAGCATATTTTGCCGCAGCTAAATTCAACCAAGAAGCATTAATGCGTGCCCCATCTGGGAGCTGGAAGAAGTGTTAGCTTCTACAAACACTCGTGCAGTATTTTTTCTCAATCGTTCGAATTTATTGTGCAGTAAAACTGTGAAAAGATCTTATTGCGAAATTGTTTTGAATCAAAATGAAGAAAAAAGGAAGTTTTCAAGCTGGATGGAGCAAAGTAGAATGGCTTGCTGTTATTTTCATGGTCCAGACAGTGGCAGAAGACCTAACAAGGGCAAATGCACCTTCCAGGCTCCA
Source organism: Conomelus anceps (assembly GCA_948455865.1). Lineage (NCBI taxonomy): Eukaryota > Metazoa > Arthropoda > Insecta > Hemiptera > Delphacidae > Conomelus > Conomelus anceps. The sequence continues at coordinate 33,862,993 of OX418220.1, forward strand.
CCTTCACCTACATGCCCATAAACAGAGCAATCCATTAGCATAAGGTGCATGAAGATTACAACTACTACATTCACTTTCCCTCCTGAGCTCACCTGACTATGTTCAACACTCCTACTGCATTATTCCCTTGTGCTCCTATCTTAAAGAGCTTCTTGGTCCCTTTCCTAGTCCCTATAATCTACTTGATGCAATTGCGGCTTTCAAAGGTTACTATTTCCAAGATCATTCTGAGATCGATGAATTTTTCTCACACATTATCAAAGAATGATATTCTAACTCATATTAACTGTAAATGATGACTCATTTCTCACAATGAATCCATCCGATTTCAATAAGCACCTTAAATCATTATGGTACTCATATAATTGATTCATAAGGGAATTTTCAAAGTAATTTATGATATCAAGAGTGAATAATATCAGAGCCAACTTGCAAGGCCGCGTAATACTGAATGAATTCACATGGAGTAAGCGCCACAAAGGGTGAGCTTTGTATATAAGCGGACAAAATCCCGGACCCAGTATGTGATATGAAATGTAGCATACATGCAACATTTGCATGAGCTTTAAGAATTATCAGGAATTAGTCGATTGAACTGCGAGTCAGAAGTATTGCTATCTAATCTTTGGAGCTTAATAGGGACATGAAACACCGACAAGAAAGCTTGTAAGGGTAATTAAAAAGTATGTAACGTTTATCTCACTAGAAACTCAAGCCTATTATACGTATTACGAGAATTTTCGGCTCGGTTCTCTCAAATTCGAAATGCGAATTGTCTCAATCTTTCACGTTTTTGAATTTTATTCATGAAATTTTATATCTTTCCTGATTAGAAAATTGAATTCATTTATATAGCTAGTAAAGATTTTCACTGGCATGAATTGATAAATGAATAACAATTAAATATATAATATATAGTTATTAGATATACAGTATGTCAATTGAAAGACATTAATATGAAATTTAGTTAAAACATTTTTTTCAGTGTCTATTCCACCTCCTATTAAAATGTAGTTACAGCACCTGAGAGGCCCAAAGAGTCCAGCGAATTAAATGGGAATCGCAATTTTGCGGAAAAGTAAGCATTGATTCGTATTCGTCATAGCCATCGCAATAGTTGGCCAACATTAAATTAATAATACCAATTTTATTCCCCTAGACTAGTTTGAGAACTTTCCATTCACACTGCTGAACATTTTTATCGTACTTTGTTATCAATGCTTTTATAAATATGTGTGAAGGTAGAAATGAATGTTGGAAACTCTTCTTCTACAATCACGAACTAAAAGTTACTTATATAATAATCTAATAATAAGATAATTTTACACAAAAAAATTTCTGCAAAGTCTGATATACTGTATGAATGATAAACATTGTCGATGAATTGCATGAGCTGATAAATACTTTATGCTTTCCAATTCCAGCAGATCCATTATAGATCATAATTTGCAACTCTTTTCCGGAATAGTCGCTCTCAAGAGTTTAGCGCATCCTCGAATAATTTAAATCTACCAACATCCACACCGTATTTCTCACACATTCTATTCTCTACTGGCATAAGAAAAACTTTTGCTGTTCCATACCAACATCCCTCTAGAGAAAAACGAATGTTTCATTACGATAAGTACTGCGATTCTGAAAAATTGATCAACTACAATCAATTTAATATTTTATGATAGCATTACAAAACTTTTTCGAAGTGAATATTTTTAAAATTTAAGTTTTATATTTATCGCACCTTTTTCGTTTGGGGATTAAAAATAACTGAGGTTGTAAATAACATTCAATAATAGATAATCTAGTGGGAGCTATAGAGCTAAGAAATGAATTAAGTGCCGTGAATGATGAAGCAGTAACTATATCTATAATTAATTTTGTTCTATTAAAAGGCTGATGAATTAGCATAGTTTCATCAGTTAATCACAGGGCCAATCATAGGGAAGGTATGCAACTCTTTAAAAATGAAAAATAATTTCTAATTTTTCAACTTTCTGAATAATTCCCGGAAAAACACAAACGACGATCCAGCAAAGAACGAAACAGCCAGCTGTGTATTGTAACAGCTTGTGGCTGCGGAACAATAATCTCCGGGGATCATGGCGGTGTCAAAATAAAAATGGGTTTTCACGTCTCCCTACACGTTTCAAATATTAAAGGAAAATATTTCAGAGAGAAACTCAGGTAGTCATGTTTTTTAATTATTTGCTCAGCGCGTGCTTCTGCGAAATGTGCTAGAACTGGCATTGGCTAGCCCCAGTAGAATATAACATCCCAGATCGCAAACAATAAATAAATATTATGGATAGAGCGGTTTCGCTTTTATGTGAAATCAAGCGGAAAGAAATGAGAGTTGTAGCAGTGGTGACAAATGAGTTGCATTTTGATTAGAGCGTTGGAATTCATTTTTTATGAATGAGTTGAATTTTGATGACGATAACATGCGAACTTACAAGTTATTTTCGAAAATCTATACCTCACTTATTAATCTGATTAAATTCTTATTTTCCAATTGGATAATAGTTAAGGTAATAATTTCTAAGATAACGGAATATTCTCAAGATCTTAATATACAATTATTCAGTTATCGATTTTAAAAATGGGCTCGGATGATAAATTTTGTTGATTTGCATAAATTTTAATAATTCATTTTTTTTTTGGAAGATGAAGCCCACATAGGTCTGAGACCTGTGCGTGGGTAATGAATTGGATGATGGTGATTAATGAGTTGGACCTACAGTATTAGGTGGGTTCCGAACCACCGGGAAGTGATTTTACAGCAGAGAACGTGTCTTTTTTGCTGGCCAATCTAATCTGTCACCGTTACAAACAGGACCAACGAGCACGCAGCTTATCTCTATCTGATTGAACAGATACCTGCTACGGCTCACGGCTATCACTTCCCCTGTATCACCGGTGTTTACTTTATTTAGTTGTGTTTATAAAGTTTTTGTAGTATTTTATAGTGCTTTTGATTTTGCCAATTAACATTTTATTTTATTTTGGAGAACTGTTCGTAGCTCCAATGCAATTTATACAGTTTTTTGACCGAACAAAGTGAGACCTCTGTTTCAAGTCGACCGTTTTGCATTATTTGTCTGTCTGTCTGCTTGTAACGCATTTACAGCTGAACCAAATTCTATGAAATTATGCGAAGATCCTCCTTCAAGGAATGGCCAGCGATGTATGTGTGAGGATTTTCAAAATTTGCTTGCAAAATAACGAAAAAAAGTAAAAGCACTCATAACATAATGATTTTTAAAATGAGTTTTCCAACATTTGCTATCAGAATCAGATTGCAAGACAGCCCTCGGACATTCTTATACATCTGGTTGAGCCTTCATATGGATTAAATTATCATTAGCTAGTAGTTCTCTGAACAGTAGACCTCACGCCCAAGAATATTCCTACTCAATGATTATCACCAAAACCGCAAAATTTAACTCAATCATCAGATCTAACCCTTGATTGAATTAGCGTAGTTCATTTCATGTCTATCATCCACAAAAAGTAACCATGTTTTTCATCATCAAGGCTGTATTTCTATGTTCCAGTCAGCTGATTGTTCAAATCAGATGAGATTTCACATGTCTGATATTGAATTTATATATCAATATTGATTAAATTTGTATAATAACTATTATTTACTTGGTAATCACTTGTTAAATCACTGAATTAAATTACTAAAAATAATTGATTTCTCTCAAGCATATATGTTATTCTTATGAATGATAACTTAATTCATATGAAGGCTCAACCAGATGAGAAAGAGGGCCCGAGGGCTATCTTTGAACCTGATTTCAATTGCATATGATGGAGAAGCTCATTTTAAAAATCATATGTTCCCTATAGAAGGAGGCCCAAGAGCCTTCCTTTTCTCCTTTTAAATATTTGTGTTTTTCCCCTTTTAAATGAAAATTTAGAAAATCCTTACTTAAACGTCGCTGGGTATTCATGCAAAATTTCATTGAATTTGGTCCACGCGTTTAGCCGTGAATGCGTTACAAACGGGTAGACAGATAAATGCAAACTGTCGACTTGAAAGAAAGACTTCGTTCGTTCAATAAGATATTATTTATATTAGTTCATATTAGTTTGAGTGAAACAATCATTTCTAATATTAAAATGTATAATACAGGTGAAATCTGATTTTAGCAATCAGCTGTCTGGAAGAACATACGGACAGATTATTGGCTGGTAAAAATAGAGACGCAGCCGTGGTGGATACATTATACAATGCAGACATGAAATAGACTTCGCAAATTGAATCAAAGGTTAGGTCTAATTCATCTCTGTGTTTCACAAAATAGTCATCCTGCGTCACATCACTTATCCCTACTAAATAATAAATTGTATGTTATAATTGATATCAATTCTATGCTATATTGCGGATTGTGGTTTATATAGGATTGTGATATTCTGCATCCAAAAAGGGAATAATCACTCATAGTTTCTATAGCCGGAATAAATAAATAAATAAATATATATATAATAATAAAAAAATATATACATATATGAATAATAAAAATTGCATATCTCATATATTGTGTGCCCCCCAACCTGCTGCAAAAAGTTTAAGGCTAAATAATATTTTTAAAGTAATACTAAAGTAGTAATACTAGCTTAAGACAGCCATTTCTATAGTGCTCTATTGTGACACTTTCAGTGGAGATGAAATGATTTTCTTAGATGTTTATCCCCTCCCTTATATTTTTATCAAGTCTTGTTCCTCCAAAATTCCTCCAAAATTCGAAGCCCTCAGCCTTAGACTAATTAGATCTGGAAGATATCTTTGAATGTGGTGATTATGCTTAATTTTGAGATGATTATTATTAAGTTCATCAAGTACATTCCTTCGTGCAAGCACCCTTATCCTTGGGAGTGAGGTTTACTGTTCGCAGAAGTACTATAGTATTCCCGATCTGAAAATATGTGATACAGCAGTAGAGAACTAGTAAAGTATGTGGTTGAATAAGAATCTTTTGTATGATGAATACGATCAAAACAGTGGATTATTTCAGTCTCGGTAAAATGACTTGTTATGAAGATCTTTTAAGATGTGGTGCACAGCGGTTGAACTCTTCCATTAAGGTTTCTCTGAAATTATGTTGATACTACACAAATCCAATTTCTCTTATTAATTTTGTTAGATGTTTGCTCAAGCATTTCCAAAGTTCAAAGCGTCGGAAGTAACATCCTCAAACTCCGCAAGTTTCCTTTTAAATAACTTACTTGTTTTTGTCAGATGTCTGAATGATGGTGTGGTGGAAGGGGATGAATATCTTCTTGAAAACAATATAAGGGTGTCGACCCAGCCCACGACAAAAACATCCTTACAACCGTGTACTCCTCCGTGTACCCCTCCTGTCACACTTTGAAGACAAGAACAAACTCTGCTTCCCTCCTCACTACATAAAAAGGAACAATCTAGTTTTGGCGTCAACGATATCACCACCCAAAGAAGTTTTAATGGATTTCGATATCCAAAGTCCTCGAGATAACACCACTAGGGCGTAGCTGGATCAGCAAGAAAATTAGTAGGAAAATTTGCTGTTTGCTCTAAATGCTCTAAATTCACATCCCATTCAAAAACTCCAATGGAAATAATACTAATGGAAAGAATGAATACAGTAGTATCAATATTATTATCATTTTGCTTTTCCAAATTTATTCCAGAATTAATTTATTTTCATGATCAAGATTTTACAATGATTGAGTCTCCCAGTGTTAGAACGACTGAAAAATTTCACGACAGATGAGCCAAGTAACTGAATATTCTGTGATATCACTGCTCGACTGCTAGTGACATTTTTTTGAAGTCTGCCAGGGGACTCATTCGACTTGGATTTTGGATATCGTAGCATAGGCTATCGATTTAAAATAATGTTTCTCAAGAAGATGGAAAAACAGCTTTATGAATATTGGGAGTAATTTACAGAATTACAGAATATTATGTAAAGAGGATTCTATTTTGGGACCATTTCATATTTTTAACTCCCCAGTAGAATTTCAATTTTGAGAGCTCTATCCGATATGAGGTTACCTTGGGTCTACAGAAAATTTGATTAATTCACCGAGTGGAACTACATCAAGAATATATGGGGTTTACACATGATTTTACACGAGCTTACAAATGGTTTACATGGAGTTTACACATTTGACACATTGATGTCGGAATCTTAAGTACGTTTAATCCACCTTCAGCTTGCTTTTGCTCACTCAAGACGTTTTCCATAAAGTTATCGAACCATCTAATAATTCTAATACATTAACATCCACAATGCCTCAACTGTTCACCCGCAATCCTTCATGGTGTCTGAAGCAATAATTTGCGCCTGAATTCAATCGCTTATACTCGTAAATTACTGTAAACAAATAGCCTAGCGACAAAATAGTCAGGTAAGGACAAAAATAAGTGACTAAGTAGGAAATAATACTGTCAAACTGTATTCAAGAAATGGTAGGTAGAATTGTCTCAGACTTATTTAAGATAAGTGTGTGTGGTCATTGAACATTTTTTAAGGGTACTAGGCATCCCCAACGATCACAGCCCGAATCCGACGATGAGCTCCGTCAAGTATCAAGAATCCGACGATACGTCAAGCTTCATAGACTGCAGTACTACCGCATTCTGGTCCTCAGTATTTGGACTAACCTACACGAGCCCAAGTATAAAAGTGGCATGAAATCTTAAGACAGAATCTATGAGAATACTACAAAGTGGGACTCGGAATATTTCACCTCAATTCTTTCCACTAGTTGAAGCGTAAAAAGAAATGTGATGCAGACAAGCATTGTAGAAGGAAGGACTAGAATTTCGTTTGTTTTATTCAGCGGTAAGCAGGATAGACAGAAGAAAGCTAGTTGTAGTCAAGATTTATCGGTAACAGCAAAGAAATGGCACAGTTGGTGCTTAATAATTGAGCACAGCGTAGAAGGCCGTGTACAGTATTTGCTGTTCTTTTGGAAATCTGGCATTTTTACGAATAGTTTATGAAGTTGTTGGCGTAGAAGTGAGAGCAGCTGGAGACAGAGTAAAAGAGTTTGTCGTCGTGTTTGATATAAAATAGCAGAGTCGCTTTTCTCTTTTGTGATTCGTAGCAACCGGATGTGGAGATCTGCAACCGTAGATCGGCAGATAGACGACAGAGGATAACGTTGTAGGCGAAGAAAAATAAGAAAAAACATGGCGGAGAGTGGTGAAAGAGAGGGGAAAAGAGTGGAATCAGTGGATGCAGAAAGGTGGGACACTAAATTATGTACTCTATCACAGGCTCATATCCCCTACTGGATCCCTATCGAATGGTCCCTGGGAAGGGCGATTGTGTGCTTTAGCCAACGGCAGTACTGCTGCTGCTGATGTTGTCTCTGCGACACCGACGCCCTTGTGTCTTCACTTTGAAAACTGATAAAACTTTGTCTGCCATTTCGTTCACGTCGTCATTGCCACTCACCTATCTATTTTTTATAAAAAAGAAGAAAATTCAAGGAGAAAAAGCTTCTTTACTTTGGGTAACAACTCTTGAATCCAGTCATTTCTTGAAGGAATAAAATGTATTATGTTTAATATGTTTATTATGTTTATATTTAATATGTTTTCCATTTTCGTCCATATCCTATTACATTAAACGAGCAATTTCTTTATCCTATTATATTATTACACAAGCAATTTCTGTATGTAGTACGAATTACGAATGTATGTAGTATGTTTCGTATGATATATGTAAATACGAATGTATGAATGTGTATATGTGTATGTATGTGTGAATGTAATATGTCCAACAGATCACAAAAGCGGCTATAACGATTTTGATGAAATTGCGAAAATAGGGACTATTTGGTGCAAGAATACGATTGCGCTAGGTCATATTCCTGGAAAACTTGCTGAAGGACCCAAAAAGGAGAAATCTTTCCTAAAAGGAACAGCTGATTCAAGACAACAATAAATTATTGTTAATCTTAGGAGGTAGCGGCGTTATTTACGCCGTTTGGAACGCGTAGACTGACATGGAGTCAAACTGACATTCAACACTATTGAACCGATTTCGATGAATTTTTAAAATGAAAGATCATTAGTCAGCGGTGGTCCCATCCAAGTTTCGCAAGGATCGGCCCAATACTTAGCCCAATATTAAACAAAAAGGAGCATTTTTCAATCTTTCTTCATTTCAATCTTGTTTGAATAGGATAGTTCCACACATAACCGCCAGTCGGGTAACCAGTGTCGTTTCCCATGCTGATCATTGCATCATATGGAGCGCTTCAAATATAAGTTAGACGATTTTCGAAATTATATGATGCAATGCAATTATGCCGGGTAAACGACATCAATTACCCAAAGCTGGTTAGTGTGAAACAAGCCTATAATGTTTTCCTTTTTGACCAATCAGGTGAACTTAATAAAGAAGAATATAATATTTCTGTTCATATGTTCATATAAAAATTGTAAATAATTATTTAGTTGATGTTATGGAGTTTAGGTTAGGTTAGGTTAGGTTAGGTTATTTTGCGAGAGTGATAAAGAAGCTTCACGCGCGAATTGCATACAATATTTTTCCTAAAGCTGCAGCTCTGGATTCCAACACAATAAAAGCTTGTAGTTTGTAATATCACAGACCCTGCCCGGATTTGGTTAGCGTTCGCCATTGTTGAGGTTATGTGAATTTCACGAATTCCATGATCCACCAATGAGAAGGCATCAAAATCAAAACAGAAGCGTAAAGAAAACGGCTGGCGAGCGTAAAGTACTTTACCGCTTGCATAGCAGTAAAGAGGTATTTTACAATTAGTTATCAGTACATAAAGAACTACTTTACGAGCAGTTGTAGGAAAAAGACATTTTTTATTTTTTCATATGTTTGTGCTAGGCTCTAGGGAATTACATAGATAGTATTTAAAGAAAATTTTCAAATTAATTTCTTGTTCAACACATAGTTTGGCTGTAAGATAGAAAACCCGGAAAAACTTACAAAACCCGTGAAAATTTTACCGAGTTGGTCACTGGTAAAATCGTAATTTTCCAAGATTCATGATTTCTTTGTTGCTGCAAATATTCAACACAAATGCATGACAACGTCATGTAACAATAAAAATATAAAATATGGGCTAGTAAAAATTCATCATAATAACAACTCATCAATATAACAATAAAAATAAAATAAACCATAATCACAGAATATGATTTACAATCATACCATTAACTCTTGTTTGCTATATGGACATTTTTCAATAAGGATATTCTTTATAATCTTCTTAAATTGATCAACTCTTTCAAATGTGCAGGAAGTGTATTGTAAATTCTGTTACCAAACTCTACAAAACAATCCAACGTATTTGTAAAATTGCACTGACTTACTCTAAGCGATGTAGAATTCAACTGAATTCATCAATTCTTTGTAGAATTCGATGTAGAATCCAAATATAAGGCCGTATATGGTACTATTGGTACGTATTACCGCCAAATTTTCTTATGTAGGCTACATGAGGCACTCAAATATGTAAATAGCTGGAACTGCCTGAATTTTTTAAATAATTCTTTACAATGAAAACGACTATTTACATTTGCAATGACCCTTACTGCTCGTATCTGCAGAACAAATAGCTTTCTTAAATTAGTATCATTTTCCCAGGCAACAATGCCATAACAGAAGTAAGAATGTAGATAATAAAATACACTGAAATTAACACATTTGTGGGAGGAGTAACAAGCAAAAATAAGAGTCAAATCAAGATCCAAAAGCCGCGCACATTAAGGAAGCAACAAAGAAGAAAAATACACAATAAGGCTAGAATTGAATCAAATTAAAATTAAAAAATTAGAAGCTCACTGATATGCAGTCAAGGTCAACCGATAAAGACACAAAAGAACCGTTTTTTAAATGTAGGCTGGAATTATGATGAAACAAAGTCAGTTGTATTGAATTGGTTAAAATAAATTTGGTCATTCAGACTAGTATTGGAATCGTCTTTTACCAACCTAGTTATCTCCAAAGCTTCTAAAATGTTCACTTGTTTGCCAATCAAATGCAGAAATTCAATTTTTTCTTCAGCCTTGAACTTGTGCCCATTATTAATGAGATGCTCTGCAAAATTTGATTCTCCTTTTTGGATTTCCAATCCCTGATATGTTCATTTTCTTCTACATTTGAAACTTCTACCGGTCTGACCCACATAACAAGCACTACAACCACCGCAATTCAATTTATAAACCCCAATTTTTTCCCAGATATCAATTTTGTCTTTACTACACCCAAACAAACTCTTTAAAATAGGTTTCGTTTGAAAAGCTACATCAAAACCGTTCAAGTAGCTACAATTTCTCGTCATGTTATCGTTAGTTATTTCCCTTAATATAAATTATCTCTCTCATCAAGTTGTATCTCATTATGTGTATCTCATATTGTACAACTTATGTGGGCAGAATCATCAGCAAAAAGTAATAAGTTTCTCTATTTGTAAGCGATCCAGCGCTTGGTGAGAAAAATACGCAACCTAACCGTTAAAACTCCTATGAATCTCAGAGACAAAGCCCAGATCCTTCTCAACCGTCCTACTAAAACATGTGAATACGTAAGAGTGATTCGCATTGTTTCCACAGTAGGAGAATGACGAATACAATGGACGAAGTGATAGGAAGTATTGATACATGTCATCTGAAATTCTGTGGCGCGGACAGTCGGTAGAGGAGGATGGATTTGAATAGAATAGAAATGCAACTCGAATAAAATGGATACGTTCTATTATTAAAATTTCTGAAGAGTTGGAGATTGCGCGTTGGCGTCGGACGGGATCTGGGTACCGTTTTGACGTTTCATACAATTTTTAATATCCGGTCGAGGTGTTTGATTGATGAGCAGGAGCCACCAGTAAGTCCATGTGCTCTCTCCCAACAATCATTTTCTCTCTCGCTTCCCAGCCAACGATTTCTGCCTGTCTCCCCAAATGTGACTGAAATGTGCCACATGTGTGCATTTATCGTTTTGACAATTTCGGCCACCTTTTGCTGGTCCACAATTCGCTTGACCATAATTTCGTAAGAATTTCATCCAGTCTTTCAGACATCACATTTATAAACGTTCATCCCCAAGACTGTATTGGATGGTTCACCATGCTTCAATGACTTGATGTAATAAGCTTTATTATCACTCACCCGGTGGTTCGGAACCCAATTAAAATAGTAGGTCCACCATGTATCCCATAGAACGGCTCAAACGGCGTGGAGAGGGTCTCCGTACCAATAAAAGCCGTACGCTTATTATTATTATTTTTTTGAGGACAAAGCCCACATACTGTTCGCCCACCACGAGAATAGAGCTGGCAGGAATTCTAGGAATGTAGGAGCTGGTCGAGTACCGGTCTAACACAGCAAACCGGTCTTTGAATTTATCAACGTTTGTAAAACAATTGCTCGGCTTGTTTGCTAGGCGACGTTGCGAACTCAACTAAACCAATACAGCCACGTTGGGTAGTAGCCGGAAGTGTGCGAGAAAGAGAGAAACAGCGTGTGAGAGAGACAGCGAAGAAGAGCCTCCCCGCACACCTCATACGTCGCCTCTATTCTCGTGATGGGCGAACAGTAGGTCTGAGACCTGTGCGTGGGTGATGGTGGATGATGGTGATTGATGAGTTGGACCTCAGATTTAGGTGGGTTCCGAACCATCGGGAAGTGATTTTACAGCAGAGAACAGAGTCTTTTTTGCTGGCCAATCCAATCGGTCTCCGTTACAATGACGGCCCAGGAGTTTCGTAGTAGCTTATCTCTGATTGAACAGATACCTACTACGACACTCGACTATTATTATTATTTTATCCCAAATTAACTTTCCAGATATGTTTTTTTGGATTCTTTAGAGTGGCCTTATGGCCTAGTTATGACTATGGGTTACAGCTCGTTTTGTTATAATATTCTTTGTGAGTACTGAGACAGGTATATCCTACCTGGACACCATTTCAATCTCAAATTCAATTCTTATTTTCATGTAACGATCATAACACGTGCATAAGATTTCCATTTAACACCTCTGATTTTCAATAATTCATTATTGTTTGTCCTTCATTATTGGAACGGCTGATATAAACACTTTACAACCGTTACAACAACAGAGACAAATAAAGTCACAATCAAATTAATAAAAGAAAACAGAAATCAGGGTGAAGAAGCCCACGAACATAAAATGTGGAAAATATTTTTGATCCTTGATTCGGTGGTGGACAAGAGGAAGATTATAGAAAGAAGCATCACAAAATCCGAAGAATTTAAAGTAAGTGAACCGAGGAATAAATCACCAAGAGGTATGCACCCAGTTATCTCAATGAAAATTAAATTGTTAATAAAATGTTTGATAAAAAATTTTGAAGGAAAATATTTTTGATCCTTGATTCGGTGGTGGACAAGAGGAAGATTATAGAAAGAAGCATCACAAAATCCGAAGAACTTAAAGTAAGTGAACCGAGGAATAAATCACCAAGAGTTATGCACCCAGTTATCTCAATGAAAATTAAATTGTTAATAAAATTTTTGATAAAAATTTTGCAACATCGAATCTAGCAAACAGTTTCAAGAAAATTTCAAGCGGGTGTTTAAAGTAGGGCCTAAAGATAAATCACACGTTCACTGGGCTGAATCTTGTGATACTGCCGTAAGGAAAACCGTAATTACTAACAATAGCATTTATATTGAATGGACCTCATGTAGAGTGAAAGATTTTATCATAGCACAACAGTGTTTTTTATTAACAGGGAATTAACTATTTGGAGTTTCTTTATATTCCACAGAAAAATGAGAGTGAAACTGTGTGTCCAAAGGGTGTTTTCCCTGAGTATAAAAAATTTGAGAGCTATTTAAATAGTATGCTTGAGCTTAGAAAATGTTTACAGCATTTACAGCAATATGTAATAAATGCAGAAGTATATACAGAAGTATTGAATATTATAAATAGTAGCCACTATAGTAAAACACCCCAAAAGATAAATATGAAGGTGATGAATATTTTTGATAACTACTTCAAAACTTTTATATAGCTAACAAAAAATGTATATAAGATGGGTGTTTGTTTGGATAAAGGGAGTTGTTATAGGCCTTTTAAAAAATAATCGGAAATTGCAAACCAAGTCCAGATTTATATTTTAGTTACAAAAGATACGAGATTAATGTTTAATGTAGAACTACTTTCTACAATTTTTTTTTTTTTTTTTGAGGATGAAGCCCACATAGGTCTTAGACCTGTGCGTGGGTAATGAGTTGGATGATGGTGATTTATGAGTTGGACCTACAGTTTTAGGTGGGTTCCGAACCACCGGGAAGTGATTTTCAGCAGAGAACAGTGTCTTTTTTGCTGGCCAATCTAATCGGTCACCGTTACAAACGGGACCTACGAGAACGCAGCTTATCTATCTGATTGAACATAATTATAGAGCATTGTAAGATGCCAAATATTCAGTGAGCATCTGGAGTTCCAGGTTGTGGAAAACACACTCTATGATAAGTCAACACAATCCTGGGAAAGATCTTGTTTTCTGTCAGACAAAAGCAGGCTTGATTGATATTAGAAGCTAGATAGTATAATAATTCCTGTATTTTTGACCCAGTTTTTGCAAACCCAACATCACAGAGATGCCTAAAAGCTGTTATTTTCGAAATTATATCCCTTCTTCAATAAATTAAATATTAAAGATATAAATTCAATTGAGCCTACAATTCCTAATAGTAAATATCTTAGAGTTGAAAAAGATACTTTGGTACTAGCCTTCACGCAAATGGAGAAAAAGATACAGAATTTATTAATTACGAATTCCTTTAAGTGTTATTGATAGATGATAGTACTTAAAGGAATGTATTCAATAGCACTTGAAGGAATTCGAAATTAATAAAAACTGTTTCTGTATAAAGTATTTGTTAGTTTTTCAAATTGTCAGTTACTTCAGAATAATTTGTGAGATACGAGCCGATATGGCCAAGTTTAAAATTAGTGCTGCTGTGCAGAAAGGTCTATGGCTATACTAGGCTATAGTTTAGTGGTTAAGGCGCCAAACCGGCGATTGGGAGGTCAGTGGTTCGATTCCCGGTGGTGACTGATATTTTTGTACAGTGGCATTCATTGAATTCAATGCTGTTGTCAATATTCGCCATTTGCAGAAGTCATCAGTATAAATTGATAGCATAGGAATTCGAAATTAATAAATTCTGCTTCTGTATGTTTGTCTGTTTGTAAATTATCAGTTACTTCAAACTAACTTGTGAGAAAAATAAGTTAGCTGAAAGTTTGGTACTACGTTTGATAGATCAATAATTAAAGTACTCACTATCCATGAGGCACAGGGCTTAGCATCTAAAAGAGTGGTCCTCGTTAGTATAAATCCCAAACCACTGAAAATCTACAATAGTATACCTCACGTAATTGTAGCCTTGAGCAAACACAGTGAAAGTTTTCAGTACCTAACAAGAGAACAGGATTTGATGTTATCTCTGACAACAAACATAAAAAATTATAGCCAATCCGTCTTTTAAACTGGCACAAAAATTGAAATTGAACAAAATGGAGATCTGGTCATTAGGAGACGATTTAGAGACATTTCTTGAGGTAGAGGACCTGGTTCTAAAGGACTAGTGCGTATAGGGTAGAGTGATTGGAAATTGCCAGCAAAAAGTTCTGAATTTCAATATTAGGAGTATGAATAGTAATTTCGATGACCTCATGATTCAAATGCAGTGAATGAATTTTCAGTTCGATATAATCATATTGACTGTGTTGACTTGGAAATAATTGTGTGCCGCAGCACATTGATAATTGTAGCGTTTTATATACAACAAGAAACCGATTACAAAATGACGAAGTTGTAATTTACGTAAAATTAAATTTGAACTGTCTCTCTGAGGAGTTGAAAATAAGCCAGTCTAAAACTTTGCATCATAAACTAATTCTCAAAACAAATGTTGAATATTATTGCAATACATTGTATTGTTTATCGGTCGCCATCACAGCATAACCAGGCTGGCTGGTTCTGAATAGTTTAAGGGGTGGGCCTGTTATGTGTTTAGGTGATATAAATATAAACACTCTTCCTCTGAGTGTGGGCTCAGGCATTGTGTCAAAAAACCAACAAGGGTAACTGAGGATATGAGGATACATATTCATGTATTGATTATTATTATTATTATTTGTTCCATTGTATATATTGTTCCATTTGCACATAATAATATTGCAAAGAATAATTTATTATATATTGTTCTAAAAATATTCAATGATTTACCTGAGTGCTGCACTAAGTTTGTAAATATGAAATTGTTGAAACGAAATTTAAAGGTTTGGCTTAATCATTATACGTTAGATGATGTTTACTTGAGTTGTTCCTAGAAATTTCATTCAATGGTGAAATAACTAATTCAGGTTGATTAAAGTTATTATTTTATTTTGTAATTGAGAGCTGAGCCAACAATTGTAATTTTAAAACAGTATTAATTTGATTGTTAAATTCTAAATATTGTAAAAATAATTTTTCATAAATTTTTTTTGTAAAAAGAAATTTTATTTGTTGTATTGAACCTTATCAAGCAACCTTGCAGGTTTGCTTGAGGTTATATAATTTTGAATGAATAAAAGATTTTTCTATCCTATTCTATTCTATTATTATTATTAATATTATTATTGACCATACAAAGTATCGGCAGTCATTTAAATTTGAATTTCAATCAAAACAGCGTGACTTCATAAGCTGTAACATCTTGTTTATCATAATTAATTTGGTTGTGACAACATGAAATATTCGGAAATATTATTACACAGAAAATGATGAAAATCAGTAATAATAATGTAATAATATCGTTTGATCTGGCTGGCTCAGGTCTGGTTTTAGAGCTTTAGATAGCATTGAATAAGTTCACAGCCTCTCATGTGACTCAACGGTAGTTTTTATGCGTGTTTAGATCGACAGGCTTATAACGTGTCCTCCAAAACGCGGGAGTGGCATTAGAAAAAATCTTTTGGTCAGACGGAAACCGAACCCAAGTTCTTTGGATTAGCAAACCAGTATAAATAGCAGAATTATCAATAGTTTGTTATCTACCACTATATCTCAACATCAGTGAGAATAGCATCAAAAAAGTATTAACATTTCTTCATAAGTTGCATACATCTTCATCCATGAGTGATCACCAAAACGTGGGTGATGAAATCTTGAACACATGATCCTGGTTCGACTACTAGAGCAATATTTACCTTTTTCTACAGGCGAAACATAAAATCGAGAAACTGAATCTTCCCGATTGCACCGAGCTGAATGAAGGGTGAGGTGGAAGTGGAAATGCAGCAGATTGGATCTCCACTCAGTGCCATTTCTGGAGAGGAGAAAAGTTAGTAAGGTGAGCGAGCTCAGAGCATGCCGCTCAGACGGTACAAATTGCAAGACGAATGGAATGATAGCTACCCCGTGAAGGTTGATGGCAAAAGTCGTAAACATGGTAATCCATTAGCATAAGGTGCTTTCTGCTCGCAGCATGTACTTACAATACTTGTTACCCCACGCGCCGTTTCTCTAAATTACCCCCTCCCCCTACCCGTCATCTAACCAGTCTCACTCATTCTTGAGACTAAATATTTCGTTGAATGCTGAAATTTCTACGCTCCCCCCGCTCACTACTCTACAAACTTCTACACACTCTTAAATAAAGAATTTTTCTCATGATCTTTTGAAATTCCAACCCATTTCTGAATTGCATAGTCAGAAACTGTATGTCGCTCATCGAACAAGCCCCATCATCAATATGCTGAGTGAAAACTCGAATCTAATCTATAAAAGGATGATACCCTGACTCACTCATCAACGCAGAGCCAAAACTACTAGGCCTATGAACTTGAAATTTCGTATGAACAATCCTTATAGGATTTCACCGTGCAATAAGAAAGGATTTTTCAAAATTCCCAATTTTAGGGGTGTTTTTAGGGGGTTAAAGTTTTGCCTATGCAAAGCACGGGTACATGGCTAGCTAGCTTACTGGGATCTTTTAATCATATGGAAAATAATTTGAAATTTTTCGATCTGCTGTACACGCTGTTTCGATGGACAAGCTGTTTGTGTGTTTTGCAAATCATCATTCACCTAACCTACTGAATTTGCCGGCCAACAGCTTAAAGGGAACAGCTGATAGAAGTCAACAGTTTTTAATCATATGGCAGGCCCCTTAGCGGCTTTATTTACGCTGACTGGAACGCAAAAACTCTGCATGTAGGATACCGTACAGTCGGAGCCTTGCAGTATGTAGGAAACATATGTCTGGGTATGATGAAATGTAATTATGCCGGGTTGATGACATCTGTTAACCAATGCAGCTAGAAGTTTGAAATGTATTCTCAGTAGGAATACAGTGGAATACAGTATATCTCAGTGGCGAATAATAAAATAAAAATCCTAGCTTCTACCCTAATGGAAGGTTTAAATTTGAAATGTTCATTGAGAGGTGGTGAGTAAGGTCTTACTGCGTAAGAAAACAACGAAGGAGGCCTCTCTGATCAGCTGGAAGAGCCCTAGGACTAACTTCTTCACTAATAGGGTCCTAGAAGGGTGCAATTTGAAATGTAACCTCAGTGGGAGGTGACAAATAATAAAATCAAGAATTTTTTATAAGAACGCAGCAACGCGCGTCGGGCCAGCTAGTAATGAATAAACTGATACAATGGAGTATTCAAGGACCCGACGAATTTACTTTTAATAATAGTAGCCTATATGCATATATATATATATATATATATATATATATATATATATATATATATATATATAAATATGCTTTATTGGTCATTACGAGATAAGTTTTTTATTTATTGGGTAATACTAGGGTTGGTGTGACCAATTCGACCGGGAGACATGTGTCCGGTCAGCAGAGGTGATTTTCAAATGACGATTATCTCAAAATCCGCTCATGTAGGCTACCAAATAAATTACATTTAGGAGTCTCTAAATAAACAGAAGATCTTGCAGTATTTTGTTGAATCTTTTCATTTTGGTGAATATAAACATACCATAACCTTCAAATTCATACAACTCAGTATATCACTTCAAGTACATTGATACGAAATTCACTTATAGATCATTGGATCAGTGAACTGAGGAAACGGTAAATGAAATTTATCACTGTTGACTTCCAAAAGAGTGAAAAAATTGGTTTTGTTAAAAATTAGGAAACTAAAATTTTTTTATCTTCACTGTACTTCCATAGCAGCCAACCAATTATTATTGTTATTGTTATTATTATTATTATTATTATTATCATCAACGACAACGGCACGATTTTAATAATAGTGATGACGTTTTGATATAGATTATTATCGATATTAATAGCTATAAATAAAGCTTCATATTGATTATTAAGCATAGTAGAACTAACAATATTATATTTATTTTACAATAAAATAAAGTTAAATTCTGGGCTTCAAGAGAGGCGACATTTTTTACTCACTCCAGTACAACCCAAAATTGTCGATTTTTTGGTAAAATCATAGCCTGCTAAAGATAACATTAGCTGAATAAAGCTTGAAGAACTGTTTTCAAGCGAAGATAATATCAATTATTATTAATTTCAGAAGCTTAAAAGTTTATTAATGAAATAGAATATTTTTCTTCTAAATTTGAGATAGAGGGCTGTCGTAGAAATCTCTTTCCTACGCGAGTATGAACTCGTAGACTAGACGAGTTTACACTACAGTAGTATAAAATAGATATCTACACCGATTTTAAAGAGTTTATTTATTCACAGTAAGGAAAGAGTGGATGTCAGAGTAAAAATGGGGTTAATAAATTTATTGAGATGTGGGAATTTTTTGTGCTTGTTATGTAGGAGAATTAATGAACAGTTTAAAGATTGAAAAAATTAGAAAAGGAATTATAACTTTTCACAAAATCTGATTATTAAAAACTACCTATGAGTTCGAGGTTGAGAAAAATGTTAAATTTCTGTATTTAAATAAATCAGGTACACTATTTAACATTTTAGAAGCTCTGAAAATAACTGAGTTATTGCCCGTCAATATTTTCCGAATCTATTCATTGTTGATTTGTGTTTGATCATCTGGTCTTTTGTTTACTAATCACAGCTGCTTTGTATAGGTAATCCATTCGTGTTATTAAAGCGTGTCTAGTGTCAGCCAATCACAGACTTCCAACGTAGAGTTCGACCTATGAGAGGCTTCCAGTCTACAAACCAATTGTATTCGTCTAAGAATACAATACTGTATTTTAGTATATTGAGATTTAAATGACGTGACACTTGAAACTATAGTCTATCGTGTGTTTATAATTTAAGTGCT
Organism: Conomelus anceps; assembly: GCA_948455865.1. Taxonomy (NCBI): domain Eukaryota; kingdom Metazoa; phylum Arthropoda; class Insecta; order Hemiptera; family Delphacidae; genus Conomelus; species Conomelus anceps. Next base: position 33,882,288 of record OX418220.1, read on the forward strand.
TTGGACAAGATCAGTGGATGTCTACCACAATATCACTATTACCAATACCAGGAAGTTAAAAATCCTTTTCTCACGCCAAATGCTCATTTATTATTCTTTTTTAATAAATAAGCTGGATACTTATGTCTCAAAGGAGTTGTTTTTGAGTCTTATAAATCTTACTGTCTTTAATAACAGCTTGAATCGTTATCGAGCTCTCCAGTGTTTCCTATCAAAATCAGGGAGCAGACCCCTGGTCTACTAAAGTTGCGATAGAGCCTCTCAAAATGTGGAAGTGTAAACAGCGGCTACTCTGAGTAATTGCATGTATGACACAGTTTACATTAATTTGCCAGCAAAGCATGCATTGTTCAGTTTGAAATTAATTAATCCTGGTTCCAGCCTCGGCCACGTATATTTATTTGTACATTCTATAATATACTATTATAATATTATTGTGTTATATATCGCATATAATAATACAACATAAACATGTGATGCTGAATAAATGATTCCTCATATCAAAACATGGGTGTAAGGCAGGGAAGGGCGCTTGCCCCCTACCCCCCTGGCCGATTTAGAACAACTTTATTTTGTTAGACTAGTTTTTGGAGTGTCTGTCAAGTAGAATATTTTGGTTTGCTTTTTGTGGAAATGCTCAAGTCCCATTACTTTATTACTTTAGTTACTTTATTCTTCTGTTGCGATGGATATTGTATATCATAATTGCTTGTTTAAATAAATCAAAACCAGCATTAAAAGAGATTTATGCCCCACAAATGAGATAGGAAATAATTGTCAGTTACTTGAATATTTTAGCAACGAAACAGCAAAAGTAGTTCTGAAACTCATACATACTTGTACTTGGCCTCAACTTGGATCATCTAGTGATTTGAGTAGGATTATAAAAGAAATGGACAAAATATACTAAAATCCAGGTTAGTACCCTTTTTAAAAAATGAGAATAATTCAAATATTCAAATAAATTAGTTCTTAGTTTTATTTTCACTCTCCTTATCTGATTTCGTGATCTAACAATTGAGAAATCTTTTAACCTAGACTGGTAGAAGTTGCAGACTTTTTGGTTCAAAGCCGATGTATCTGTTCTGACTTGGCAGTTGTTAAGTTAAAAAAAAATTAATAAAATATAATGCTAGGTTGTTCCAACTATATTTATAGTCAAGATTAAATAATACGAGTTTGATACCAGTATTGGACTAGTGAAGTCATTTTAGGCGGGTTTTCTGCAGTATTTTCAACCCTTTAATTTATGAGTTGTCTAGAGCATACTCAAAATCATTTGAAACACTGGAGAAAATCAGCCTAAACTGGCGTCGCCAAGTCACCAAAGTCCAAAATTGGTGTCAAACTCGTATTATTTAATTTTGCATTTGAATAATGTTGGGACAACCTGGCATTACACAAATTATTTCTTGATAACTTCATAATATCCTTGTTTCTCCTATTTTCTGATCAATTTTCAAACATCCCCCCTCGGTCTGTCTATATGTACAGATGTCATATCTGTAAGTAGGAAGAAAATAATCAAGTAGGAAGAAAATAATCAAATCCAATTTAACCAGCAATCAAACAAGTTCAAATTGAGAGAAAGTTAGTATTAGTGATTGGCTCAGTAATTTTCATAAAATGAAAAATCCAAATTCTTTTCACTTAACTACACTTTTATGTTCCAAACTATATTATCACATCCTGTTCCGCAACGGAGCACACAATAATAGTAATGTAAGGTGACAAGATTTTTGAAACCCTAAAACGGGACATCTGTACATATAGACCGAGGGGGGATGTTTGAAAATTGATCAGAAAATAGGAGAAAAACTTTATTTCTTCTCTATACAAAGATATTTTTGTAGTCATTCTCACACATATTATATTAAAACGAGACCGAAGTTTTTAATGCCATCGATGTTCACCATCCGAAGACGACCGAAGAATGATAAAGTTCGCTCATAATAACTAGGGATTTGGTAGCTAAGGTTCAATTGTAATTAGAACTTAAGTTTAGCTTTAAGATCATTAAGAGCAATAATAGTTATCAATAAATGAAAAAAAAACATATACATGAAGTAGAATATTAGTACTGTAACTAATATTGCTAAAACGGGACAAAAGGGTGCCCCGACAAGGATGGTGATGGGGACAACGGGACATGCCTCTCAAAAACGGGTCTGTCACGTTGAAAACGGGACGTCTGGTCACCTCATAGTAATGGTATTTGGTAGTAAAGGAACGAGATGATATTAATGAAATACAAATAATGTGAATTATTTCATCAAACAATGAGAAAATTATTCAAGTCTAAATTCTTATTCAAAATTGATTTCAATTATGAATTGATTCAACTCTTATCAGAATGATTCTGATTTTCGATTGTGACAAACACCCAGAATATCACATAATTCCTAAGAATTTTTTTGTAGTTGAATTGGCTCATTTACTACGGCTTTAAAACAACTAGAAAGGTGGAATTATTTCTGCATGCCCTTGTTCTTTCCCAGGCCGGATTAGTTAGCTCGCTCTAGCTGCAGCATGTAGCCGTATAATCCCTTTGTCTGATAACCATCTCTGGCTTGGTTACCTAGCAACTCGCAGCAATGTCCACTTTCGCAAGGGTCTCCATTATACTCCTAAATCAAATCAATTTGTTTCCCACTGGCAACATTTTTACACCTGAACTTTATATAAACACCATATGTTGGCCTACATAAATACTGTATTACAAGCTACTGTATACAATAAAATAAGAAAATGAGAGTAATAATAATATTAAGTCTATATACTCAATTAATTTGATGAAAGCCGAATATTTACATTGTCCCAAATAATAGTAATAATTTGAAAACCCTTATTGCTTTCGATTCAATAATGAGGTGGATTAGACAGGACTTAGCCGTGAATTGAACGGAATACAAACAATGGCAGCAATGTCATTATAGAATATAAAAATATTATACATTATAAAAATAATATACACTATAATACAAAACATAGAACAATATTGCTCGATCCCAATATCGGCTCTCATACAAGCACACTCAAAAAACCCACATTCAGAACCCTATTTTGTAACAAACTCTTCTGATCGCAATAACAATATTGTTGGGAAATGCAATTGAAGAGGGGAAGGTTCTTTAACATTGCATTATGTATAGGAAAAAAATGCCATAAAAGCACTACATCCTATAATGTGGAATAATACATATACATTAAACAAAAAAATATTCATCAGGCTATGATCAAGCCAATATTGACGTATGGACCAGAAGTGTGGTCATGGACCAAAGACATACATCAATATTACTTGCAGCAGAAATGATGTATTGGAGAAGATGCTCAGGTTTGACACTATTGGATAAGGCCATGAATGAGATTATAAGAGATAGAATGGAAGTGGAAGAAACTATAATAAGTAGCATTGGTAGAAACCAGGTGAAATGGTAAACTATTCAATATCTTATCAAGTCGCATGAATGGAGAAAGAATACCATCAAGAGTTTTTGAATGGGCCCCACATCAGCATAAGAAAAGGGTTAGGCCAAGGAAAATATGGGTTACAATTAATATGGGTTACATTTAATGTCCATCAGGAAATGGGGAGAAGAGGATTACATGAAGGTGACTGGGGCGATAAGGAGCGATGGCGAAAGAGATGCAAGATGCGACTCTAAAGTTGCAAATACTTGCCAAAAAAAATAATTATGTATCAGTATCACGCATCTGGTATTTTCGAGCTTCTCCAAGATAACATTTATCTGTTTTCATAGAAATATCTGGACCAGGAACTCTCTGGGATAAAGATTTCTAGAACAAACAAATTTATAAAAGCGGCTGTGCATGTCAGCAGGAGTCAGTTACAATTCAGCAGGACCCGTGATAAGTTTATGTGATAATTCTTTCTGACAGTGGACAATCTTGTGACAGTGCTTATTTAATTCTCAGTGTCAAGAGTGTAGTTGATAATAGCTGCAACAGGCATTGTGCTTAGTTTGTTATTGAGTTTATCAACCATTCATTAGACGTTACTAATTCGTTTTGTACAGTAATAATCTTGTTTAGAAATGTTCATTACTAGCTAAAATGCTAGTAATGAACATTTCTAAACAAGATTATTACCCAGTCTTGCCCGGGAATCCAGTTTGGAGTTTTTTAAAACTTATGTTAACAAAAAGCATCCTCATACCTAACTGGAATAAAAGTATTTGCAGGCACCAAACACATCATATTTGCTGTAAACTATTCAATATCTTACCAACTGAACTATTATCATTAAATAATAATAAAAAATCATGTATTTTTAAAATAGTCGAATGGGCCAAAGAGAATATATTCTTTAAAATAGGAAATTTAATTCATTTTCTTGATTTTTTTGTGTTATTTGTATTTATTATTTGTCCTTATTTTTTACTTATGCTTATTTTATCATTTCTTCTATTGTAGCAGAAGTAATTTTTACTATTTTATGTTTCCTTGGTCGGCCTGGCGCTCAAGCTATGCTTTGCTGGGTCGAACTGACATGGGCGTCCATCAATATGGTCAAGGGGGGGGGGGGCTCGAGCCCACCCCTAGAATCCAGTTTTTTTTTTAACACGTTCAATGCGGCCTAATGAATGGGCATCGTTCCCGCAAGCCTGAAGCTTAGACGAAACGCACGGTAAATATTACAAAAACCAGCCAAATGCAAGGCAGCGACGCGGAACGGTGTTGTACTGTACTGCTTCAAAACTGAGGTGGACTTAGGTGTCAAGAAACTTTTCATTTCAGTTTTAGAGCTGTGTTAGTAACATCAGACATAGTGTGCACTGAATTTTTGAAAACAAAGCACAAACATAAAATATTTAACTTTTTTTCATCGGGGTTATTGAATGCGGTATGTTCTTTTGTTTAGACTATAACAATCTGTCCAAGTCTTAATGTTTTCGAGTTAAATAATGAAGTTGAATGTATCCTTATCTAAACACAAAATGGCTCCCTGAATTAAGTAAGATGGACGCCCAGGGTAACTGAATAGTCTAAAATCTTAGTTAATTTCTTATTATTTAAATTGATGTATTTTTGTTTAATTGGGAAATAAATCTTATTCTTCTTCTTATGGTAGTGGTCACAAAATTACGAAATGGGAAAGGGTGATTGAAATACCATAGTGTTTATACCGTACCATTTTTGTTTATACCATTTGTCTGAAAAACAAGTTAACAAAAAAACATTTTTTTGTTGCATTTATGTTCTGAATTTTTAGTGTTTTTTCATAACTCAACTACCTTTTTAGCTAATTTGCAGCTCTACCCACCTACAAAAATTTGTGTTTAATTCTCTATTATATTGTATTACAAAAAAAGTTCCATACATACAATAAGTAAGCTCGCATGACGTTGGGTAATTAGCAGCTGTGATATTGATACAGAGCTAATCTGTTGCTTTGGTTTAAGACATATCGGTGTATCATCTATATTATCACCATAGTGACATATCATGTTATCAGCTGTTCTATAAGCTTCTGCATTTAAACACATCAAACACAAAAATCACTCCTTGGATCGGATAAGTTTGAGGAACTTATTGTCTCAGCCTACAGATAGGTTCATTATTTAGTTCATTATCCCTATTACAGCAAAACGTTTTGGTGCGTCCGCGCGTGCTTTGGGTTTCTCATCTGGTTGATTTTCTGTCAATTTTACAACTTTCAGTCAATTTTTCAAAACTTTCAATGAAATTTCTTGATAATTTTATAAATTTCGCTATTACTGTCCAAATTTCTCTTGATCTCTTTCTATTCTTTGCAAAAGTAGTCAAATTCTATTGAGGTTCACGCCATGCCATTGGAGTCTGCTTTTTACATCTTTTCAAATACTAATATTACTTCTAAATATTTGTTAAATTTCTATATTATTAGTACTCATGTTACATCCTCAATTTTCACAAATTTGTTGGCAATCTAATGTGAACTCATCTTCACTCACAGACCTTTACAGGTCAATGTGAAGATCAATCCCTGAACTAAGGCCTGTCAGTTCACATTCCTATTTATCTCACTTGTTTTACTTTTATGAAGCAAATCTCAATGTATCAATTGTTTTCAGTTCTATATATTATTCAATTAATCTAAGTGTCTTATCTTTGTCTGAATATCTCTATATTTAGCTTACGGTTAAACTGTTTATTCATCTGATTATGAACTGATTCTAACTGTAAAGAAATTAACTGTTTCATTAAAAAAGAAATAATAATAATAATAATGATAATTTCTATTGTATAAAGTTGACGTTGAATTGACAGAATTTTTTTATTACTTATTTTGACATTGTAAACGAAATGAGGAATAAAGAATTTGTTTGAGTTTGAACTTCACCATTGGCCAGTCAGCGGTGGAAAAAGGGCCAGATGTCAAAAACCTTACTTCGCACTCGAAATTTTATAAAAGATAATTTTTCTGCTTGATGTCAGTTGAACTGGAGTAAAAACTATAATCACATTGAATTGAACATCCACTCCTATACTCTCTAAACTATTTATAGCTATAGTTTTGAAGTTTTTAAATAAGATGATCCATCCGTAGGCTATTTCATGAATTCACACAGACAAAACCATTTAAAGCTTGTGTACAGAATCCGTAACACCATTTATTATGTTCGATGTAATGAAAATTTTATAGAAACGATAATATGAGGAGAATGCAGAATGAAAATTGATTTTGAATGGCTAGAAAAAAAATAATTTGCAATCATCTAATAATGCATATTTGGTCGTGCTATAGGAAAACGTTGGCAAACAAAATATTAGCATTTACATGATCAAACCAATTATTTCCATGCTCGTCCAGACTATTTCATTATTTATCCACTCTTTGTAGCTTTTGTGAGGTTTTTTCAGGAGAAGGATTAATCAAAAGTAGAGGATACATCAATCTATCACTGTTTCCTGTTCCACATAATTAAAAATACTAATCACACAAAGGAAATTTCATTATGGAAACAATGCGAGAGGATTTGAAGATCTGTACAATCATCATTATTACAGTCCCTCTGTTCTTTACAGATTTATAAAATTAATGTGGAAGTGGTCAACAATAATAATAAAAAATTCACAATTCTTGTTCATTTGAGCTTCTGTTTTTCAGACTGCATCGGCAAATGAATGCAATCAACTTTTAATGAAAATGTGTAATATTTTCATGACTATTCTTTTTTATGTTCAATATTTCAAAGCCAATCGATACGTTTCTATTTAGATATCAGACATTTTCATTCGTGAATGCGAGAATTTGCTACAGTGATATGTATAAGTAGAGTATCAGTCAAAACACTAAGGTAGCCTATCCTGTTCAGGTAAAGTACAACATATTACAGAAAAATCGTACTTCTCCTTTTTATACAGTGCTCAATGATAAGTCAATTTTTATTTAATAAACATTTCAAAATACTTTCGGCTACGAGAGGATCAAGGAAGGTTTTTTGGGGGGGAGGGGGGTGTTATGAATGAGAAAATTTTTCCGGGGGAGGGAGATGAGTTGGTAGGAGGAATCTCCTCCAGAGAAGAGGACATTTTTTTATTAGAGACGGTTGAAAATTTTGTGGGATACATCTATTTATAACCACCTGGATTCGTCCCTACCTGCAGTAGGACGTTATCAGCTTTTTTATCACTGTCTCGGTGGTTTGGAAGGATCGGAACCCACCTAAAATTGTAGGTTTAAGATGTTTCCAATAACATGGCTTAAGCAGCAACGTGGAACTACCCGTAAGAGTCTCCCCACCAATAAAAGCATTTACTTTTTATCAGCGAGAAAAAAGTGTAGATTACGGTAGAACAAAATATGTTGTGTTAGTCTGAGCTACATAAAAACTTATCATTTGAATTTAATACTGAGCCTCATATCTGGACTCTTGTACAAATTTAGTAATAGAGTCAGTTTTGGCCTGTTGTTTCTTTACAATAAGTTGTATTTTTACTATATAAATAAATAAATAAATAAATAAATAAATAAATAAATAGAAAATAAATAAATAAATTAATATACTTTGTAATATGCATTATTAAACATCCACACTCTATAGAATATTGCAAATTCATGTCCATCATCTTTTTTCCACAGAGTTTTGCATATGCACAATCATAATGTAATCACCTGGATGGTTGAAGAAAAGAGGGTTGTGTAAAACTATCCTCTTCTATTGCCTGTGGTTTTGCCAATGTCTGATACAGAATACTTCTTCACAAATATCTCATCTCTACTCTACAATAACGTTTAAAATAGTAGGCAACAGAATTAGCATGGGCATGAACATTGCACACAATTTGACAATGTGGTATTGCACATTGTACACAATCAAAGCTTGAAATGAGAAGTTCAAGATTGGTGACATAGCTAAAACTGATCTGCTCAGCATTGGCTAAATTAGCGCTACAAATGCTCATCATGTTCACATTAATAACAGAATCACATGCAAGCGACTACATAATGAAAGCAGCAAAATAGAATAGGCAGAGTGAGAGTTGGAATGCTGGTACACGAAAATGAATAATGGCCGAAAGCAGAGAGCTTGAAAGGTTGCAGAGGAAGAAACTGTGACAATAAGAGATTCAGATTCAGATTAAGATTACTTTATTTGTGTAAATTTACAATGTACATGAATGATAAAATTATTACTAATATTAGCAACTCTCAGATACCCTAGTTTAAACGTGATAAACAGTGAATGGTTGAATAGTTTGAATAGAAAAGATTATAAATACAACAAATATATATTTAAAGGCACTGTACAGCAGAATTATTGATGTGTCATTAAAAAAAATAGAAAAATAGAGCTTGGATCTGAGAGATGAATTACACAAAGAGGCGAAGTCTTGGCCAAAGAGAGAGAAAGAGAGGGAGAGTGAGAGAGAACGAGAGAGAGAGAGAGAGAGAAAATTAACATGTTTTACAAGCCTAATTAGGGTTGCAAAATTCCAGATTGAGATAAAATCAATGTTAAATTCTCAAACCGTTCTGTCGGATAAAACGACATGTCTATTGTACAATCAACCACATAATATACTTTATACTTAAAAGAACGTGTTTTTTGGAAACAGTAGTTTGTCAAAAACTACTTACTAGTAAGACTACTAACTGTAGTTACCGACTAGTCTTTACAAGATTTTTCAGCTCATTTTACACGGAACACAACTATCTTAAAAGTAAATCGGAGTTTCCAACTACAAATGTCCAAACAAATAAATTTATGTGGACAGTAGCAAACTTCAGTCATCTTCAATTTGTTAACAAAGCGTTTCCAAACCTACGTTTATATTAACTTTTTAAATTATTTTAGTGAGTACAACGAGACCACCAAGTATTGGTAATAGTATGCGAAACACTTTATAAGGAAGAGTCGATGGGAGAAGGAGAAAGCGGAGCAGTGAGAGAGAGAGCATGAGACGGAAACAGTAAAAGAGAGTTTGTTTAGATTAGATTATTTTTCATTATTCATGTAAATTTACAAATTTTTCCTATGACTGGTTGAAAACAAAATTATCAACATCACACATACAATATACACTCAGATAATGCTATTTCTATTGTGTAAGAAAAAATTATGTGCAGTGATCTCATTTGTATGATATTATCTATGATAATGACAATCTAAGTGATGCCATTACATGACAAGAGTGAGAGAGAGAGAGAGTGAGTGAGAGTGTGAGAAGTTGGATAGGACGGTAAATTGAAGGAATACCGCAGCGAGCAACCAACGGCATAGAACCGCGGTATAGTAACAGATTTGGCAACGCTCAGCTCTGCTCAGCAACTACAAATGCATAATGGGTTAACTTTGCACGTGATGAGATTATGAATGAATACAATGCCAAAACTAAATCGTGCACATGGAAGGGTGAAGGCAGAAACGTAAAGGGCGAAGGGAGGCAATAGAAGGGAACAGGGAGACACACTGTTTCCGAATAATTCGGCACGAGTTCATCCCCAACACAAATTAGATGTACTTGACAATATTATAGAATATTCTCTCTGGCTACGAGGAAAGCTCAGCTGAGTTGTAACACGTGAGAAATGCCATGGTTTTGAAAATCATATTTCAATTGTTGTTTTGGCTCTCCAAGTCAAAAGTCCTCGATAACAATTGCAAAACTTGGTTTCAGCCCATTATTACAGATAATTAAAAAAATGAATCGAGACTAAAACATTGATTTAATAAATTATTATTAAAAATAATTCAAATAATGAATCTAGACTAAAAGAAATTATTGGAATATATGTATCAACTGATATTTATTTATTCATTAAAAGACTGAATTAAAGATAAATATGAAGATATATCAAGCTTTATCGCAAATCTGCTCTTCACAAAATTTGAACTTGAACTACAGAATCCAAATCTTTGTGGGTTAGCTAACTAGGAAAATTTAGTCTGACTTGAAACTTTCACTTGATAAAGTATGTAAAATGTAATACAATAATTGAAAAACATTATGACTTGTGCGTGTAAAGCTTTCAAAAGTACGCTTTTAATTTTTTTTATATGAGCAGTCATTCCTAGGACAACAGTTCCAAAATAATTCACTCACTAGCAAAGCACCTCTTTCAATATTGCGAATGGTTGTCTGGAAAAAGGGCATAAGTTACAATTTGAAGATTTCACAGGCTGAAAAGGCTTGAACATCACACCCCACACCCTTCTTCTATCTTCCACTACTCAACTTGCTATTGCTAATAATGTATTACGATTATCATTATAATGAATTGAAACGAGTTTTCAAAAAATAATTTCAAACATTCTTACTCAATAAAATTCTACAATAACGGTGAAGGTATCATTCAATAAAATGAATTTCTCAAGTTGAATCACATTCGATTTAAATTTTGATACTTCTGAAACATAAAATGTTTGAACTTTATTACACCTAAACGTAGCATACTCTATGATTCCCGATCTATTAGTTCTCATAGTTCTTTTTGTTATTCTCGATCTATTAAAGCTTACAAATTTTATTTCTTAAACTTCCAGGATTAATGTGCATCGAATAAAATGATTTTCAACGTAATATCAGGATATCTCTGTATATTGAGTTTTGGTCTGCTTTTTTGCTAAAAAAGGTTCCATAAATGTTTGAAAGATGAAGAAATGTCAACGTTCTTCAACTAGATGATTGGAAAATGTACTTTGATATAATATGACTATTTTCAGTGTTTATAAATCCATATTCTGATGAGTTTTACTGACAGATGGATTTTGTTTGTTTAGCAAAGTGATAGTAAACCCAGCTAATGTCGTGTATTGATGGGATCGTGTATAGAACTATATTGATGGGACTGACAGTCATTTCATTCATTCAAATGGAAATCCACTCATAATGGATTGCATAATTTAAGGTTAGACAGCGGAGACAATGGCAATATGGCATTCACATTATAAAGCAGAACGCTTTCAATATTGAGAAAGCATTAAAACAAATTCTATTTATGCTATTTTTATTGAGTTTGTAAATAACTCATGCACATTTTTGAAATTGAATATTTTGAAAATTTCAATGATAAAGTTTTTGATGCTCAAAAACGTTCTCACTTTAAATCTCAGTTATTCACTTCCGTGTTTCGGAGGAAACGTTGAGTATGTCGGTCCCTGTAGTCTTAAAAAGAAGTCACGACAAAGACCCTGAACTTATTCTGGTATGAACTCTGACACCAGACCTGATAAGAGCGAGCCAGGTGCCATTTTATCATTAATATTAATACAGCATGAAAGAGCTGATGTCTTATGAATGAGCAACAGTTTTCATAAGATTTAATAATTAGTTCCATATTATAAATCAGAAAAATATCTGTTCATGAAAAATTGTAGATTGAATTCAATGCCACTATTGTCACACTGTTGAAAAAACTTTAATGAGATGACATGATTTCTTTTCTGGCTGTATGCCAGGTTTTTGCATTGGATATTTTTGAAATATTGATATTCTATCTATTGTCAAGAGAAAAAATGTAGATCAATTATTTTGTGAAATATGGGGGTTTAAAGTTGATTTTTTCGGTTTTGGGGGCAATTGATCTCTCATACGAGTTATTTTAAACTTTTGATAATTTTCTTATAGCTGTAAGATACCTTGGAGAATAGAATGACACATTTTTTATTTAAATCTTGAAATAAGTTTCTTCAAAATAATTTTTTGAAAAACTGAAATTTATCTAGATTCTCATAAATTTACTTTAAAAAATTAATTCTTAGATCGAAATAAAAAATGTGTCATTCTATTCCCCAAGGTGTATTTCAGCTATAAAAAATTAAAGACTAAAATCCTTTATACTTTATAGCACGGCCTTAAATAATAGTCAGCATGTTCCAATTTGCATTATGAATACAATTCTAAAAGTTTGATAGTCATACTTGGGAACTATTCCAATTAATTCTTTAAACAAGTTTCAAATATGATTAAAATGCAAATTAATTCATCAGCTTCTCAGCTCGTACAACACGGTACCAATATTAATATTAATGTGATCTTTGACAAGCCGAATCCTTCCCTGTCTCCTATCAATATGCTTAGAGTAGTCGCTTTCTTTGTCAATAGAATATAGAATTCTGAAACCCAATTTTATGAATACACAATCAATATTCTCACCAACCATAAAATTCTATAAGCTTTCTCTCAAACACAATGTGAAAGGTAAAGTACGGAAACATTGCATTGCAAGGCTCTGATTTCATTCAACAACCAGGGTATTGACCAGGTTTGTGAGCATGGATATTAAGCAACGAGCGTGCAATTCTATAACTACAAAGTTTAAATCCAATCAAACCAGCCAGAACACATTAATCTTGAAGATAGGGGAGGAAGACAGGGAGGAAGCGATGACACGAAAAATAAGGCGAGAAACAGTCGGCTTATAAGCCGCTTATAACAGGCTTAATTGTCACAGCTGGTAGCCTTTCACAGCGGAAATTCTGCGGACAACTAAATCACAGTTGAGACTCAGGTGGAGAAATGTCAGCATTTGAGTTATGGCAGCTCTAGTCTCCATCTAGATGCTTTCTAATTTAGTTAGTACTGCTCTCACTTGAGCGCGCTACTTGCCCTATTGCAATATACATTCTCTCCAAAGTCACTCTTACATCCATTGCACTCGCCAAAAAACACTCGCTTACACTTCAATTCACCAACAGAGATAAATACGGTATTGCACATCTTGTATTTTACAAGAAACTATAAATAAAAACGAAATAAAAATTTCAATCAAGCTTTTTGGACTGTTTAAGCGCCTCGTTTAAAGTAAACTTTCAAATTAGCATTCTTCAATTGAAAAAAAACCTGTTATATTATGCTTCAGAGTTTAATTTCCACTGAAACTTGAACCTAACCTGAGATTTTAGAAGCTGTTTAAAAGATACGTTAGACAGACAAGATGTTCCCCATCAATATTATCTGTAGGATAGAAGCTATTTTCAATTTGAATTAATTTAATTCGATATACTCCACTGGGGAGTCCGATGGTAGCGAACATACAAAAGGCATACCAATGTCTTAATGTTAAATCGGGCTTCAGCCAATACTCAACGGTTCTGTCACGTAAATTTGTCAAACTCTTTAACAAGTACTCCACTGTACATATTTTATTTCGAAAGACATTTCAATGCCGTAAACCATTAAATATATTAGAAAGCGAAGGTTCTTATTGATGTGTGGTACCTTAGTACTCATGGCTAGTTTCGTTTCCCCTTATAAGTTGTGGAAAACATGTAGTCCAATTAATAGAGATACACTAATCCGCCACGCTTGAGAATAATAATTGTAGTATGGTTGGAGCTAGACGATCACATTATTAAAAAAGAACCCATTATTTATTGCGCAATACATAAAAATATTTTTTATATTTAAATATGCAATATTTGAACTCAAAAACAGCTGTATTGAATACACATTCAGAAAGGTAGTCACTTGGAACAAATTCGCAAGCTTGGAGTGGGCGGATCACCCGGAGCGTTGGACTGTCCCGTGGTGGACGACTAAAGGGATTCTATACTGTAGTCACAAAATTACGAATGACAGGCTTCAATGATTCAGATGATATTTCGATTGTAAATGAGCAAAAATCCTAACGGACTGCAACTCTTACTAGTGAGTTTAAAAAAGTGAAAATAATGGTTGAATAGTTTGAATAGAAAAAATTATAAATACAACAAATATATATTTTAAGGTAGTGTACAGCAGAAATAAATGATGTGATTGTTTAAAAAAAAGAAAAGACTAGTGTGAAATTATTTGGTAGAGAACAATGAGGGAAAGAGGTGAAGGATAACGAGAGTGCAAGAAAAGGGAAGAAAAAGAGTAGGAAAACAGAGGAAGTGAGGTGAAAGAAGTAGGAGTAAGGGGAAGTAGGAGAAAGAGAATAAGTGAGAGAGAGAGCTAACAAGTGCATATAAGGGTAACGAGGGACAAGAAATAAGATGAGAAAGAGTAGGAAAACGAGTAGGCAAGTGAGAAGAAAGGAATAGGAGAAAGGAGAAATGTCAGAAAGGAGGAAGAGAGTGAGTGAAAGCTGGCAACAAGTGCATACATGCGATTATAACGGGTAGCAATTCTCTTCTAGCAAGGGAATGGGCCATACTTTACTGCGTGCAACCAGCTTCAATATTGACAATAATTAAGTTGGTTGTTGAATAGCTCCAACCTTGATTGTCATTAGCCATGCATTATAAACATAATGGGCGTGTAGTCGCATGCGGCAACGTTTCGTTACACACTGGCACCCCAAACGTCAGTTAGGTGACTCCAAGTTGATTAATTGACACAAATTAATGTCACTAGGTTTGGCATTATGTATTATTATGCATTTCATGCTAATCAAGCATGCATCCATTAAGTAATCAATATGATCAATAATTCACTGTTCGGCGACTGAAATCGGTGAAAATTGAACTAGTATATGAAAGGAATGTAATAGACACTGATGCATTGTTGAGCTGTTTCTCAATGAAACACATCATCATCCGTATGTCTTTTCAGTTACGCAGCTCACAAAGCAACAATAGGTGATAATCGTGATGGATTTAGTGTGTGATGAAAATGCATATAAAATGCTTGGTCGGTCGTTTTTTCCTGCTTAAATCTCAATTTATGTTATTGATTTTATGTATTTATTTAAAATTTACATATTTCAATTGATTGAGAATGTATCATTGGGAAAAATGCTTCTGTAATTGTGTATATACCACATAAATACAATAATTATCATAACAATACAAAAAAATTAATAGCTGTTAGTTGTTCTGAGTGATAAGTTAATATAGGCAATATGTAAAAAAGAAGTCGAAACCTGAGCAGAATAGTTCAACGGAACTGTGTATGTGAACCGCTCAACACGGTCAACGAACATTCAAAACACAGTGGTATAAGTTTCTCACTCTTCCATATTTCATAAATGCAGTAATTGAGTACCTTTATTTACTATATTTTATTTATATATTGGCCATAGACATATTATATTTGTATGATTATGGTACGATAACTTTAGAACTGAGGTTGGAGTATTTCATGTAGAAATAATAATTTTCCCTATCACTGGAATTATGGTTATACCCACATACCCACAAACGATCATACTAAAACAGCAATATTTTGTTGGTGATTTATCGTAACGTATGTTTATCTATAAGTTCTAAAGTGTATCTTCCTTGATTCGATCTATATAATCGATTATTAATCTATGTATCTTAATTAGTCTTTTACGTTTTTTTCAGTGGTAATTTATAACCAGATCAGCAATCTTTTCAACTGAGTAGAGGTCCAAAATGTAACAAATTATCAAAACTTAATCATCCAATACTAATCTGGGATACTCATTAAAGTATCCATACAGCTAATCTAACAGCACTCATAATCAATGGCACCTGGTCACAGTGTTGTTAGCACTCTAAGAACACCATTATATACACCGTACAGAAACATCCCAACCGTAATAGAGCGTCCTAGTTACACACCTAATATTATCCAAGTATGATGAGTATTCATTTAAACACACATGAGACAACCATAGTATTGCAAACTGTAATATAACTTCATTGACGTCCACCTGTGGTCTCAATGAGAGAAGAAGGGGGTTGTTAGCTGTATTAAGCTTGTCTCAAGAACTGTAGTTGAACTCTGAGTGAACAGAGTTAGTCTCAACAGGGTCACGCTGCAAGCGTGATTTTGACAGTGCAGTAATTATTTCGCCCACTGAGAGGAAACTGGAAAACCGCTTAAATGCAGTTGGTGAGTGGATCCATCCACGAGTGGTGAAAACAGAAGCGAGCCAGCAGCCAGTTCCTTGTACACGACTAGTTCTGATAAAAAGCAGCAGCAGCAGCAGCAGTTGTTGACAGGAAGGAATAAAACTAAACGGCAACTTGTACCGTATTATATAATTATATTATACCACATACAAGACAATGACAATGTGAACTTTTGTGAACAATGTAAAGATCTAGAGCAGGACAAGGGACAAGTAGGGACAAGTAAAGAAGGAATAGAAGTTGAACTAGAAGAGTAGGACTTCAAGGAGGAGATAATCAAGAAGTCGGAAGAAGAAGGAGAAGAAGAAAAAGAAGCTATTCTCTTTTGTTCTCGCTGCTATGGTCGGAACTCTGAAATAAGAGCATTCTATCATAAGTCGTATTATGTTGTGGCATCTTCATCTCGTTTAGGAGAACGGTAGATTTGTCTACCTCAAGAAGTTTCAGTGCCAATGTTATTTCCAATAGAATCCAGTAGTTTATATTGTTATGAATGCAAGAAAACAATAGTCTATTACTTTGTTATAACACTTCAATTCTCATTGACGGAACGTGCTTCAAAAAGATTTTAAATTGTCTCTTGTTTCTTACTTTCTCCCTGAATGTCTCTCTCACTTTTATCTGCTAAATATGACTGGCACGACTAGAGCATTTTCTGTGTGATCGAAAATCGAGAAATTTCTAGTTGAATGAAAACAGTATAAATGGGCTCTCCTCGACTGCGTTGAGTCAGTTCTTCACAGCGTAATTATCCAGTGCCAGTTGATTGACAGTGTACATTATCCAGTGCCAGTTGAGTGGCAGAGTATATAGACACTGTGTTTACGCATATGAAGTGCTCGTGATCAGACTGTGATTTGTAAGTGTTCCATTTATTGAGTGTTCAACTGTTTTCAGACATTTCTTTTTACTTCATTAATAGTTGTTCATTATCGATCGGCCTATTCATAGTAATTAATTTTTGTACAGAGATACCGAAAACTCATTTTTAGCTGGATATTATTGATCTGTTTTTTCTTATTGGGGTTTCTCGTGATTAGTGCATGTTGTAAAAGTGATTTGTGTAAATAAAGTGCGGATGCTAAATTCAAGTGTTGCCAGAATTATTTTAGTGAGAGAATCCGTAAAAATATTATTCTATCTCTTAGTAAACTAGTACTTGTTCATCCTCTTAAGATGTTACTTATAATTCAATGCAGTTACCTCTACAAGACGCAAGGTGATTTTGAAGATATAACCGATTGATTATAGTTATGGTGGAGAACAGTTACAGTATAATTCTGTAACCATCCCATTCCATAGGAATAGAAAATCTAGTCATAGCCGTAGTCACTATGAAATGAGTTGATCATTCAGTTTTTTTATTGTGTCATGGTCACATTAGACTTGTAATATCATAAACAAGATAAATTAATTTGAAAAAGAGGCCATTTTGAACATTAATCACTGTAGTGACCCTCGCTTATCAAAATTACTTGAGCCAATAATTAATTAGTGGTTGTTCGAATTGAAACATGAGGCCTCAAAATTCTAATTATTATGACGATAGCAATAATGAATGTAAACAACTTCATTCTATTGAGGATCTTATTATTAGATTAATTCGGTATATCCTCCAATCGAAGGAGTTCTAAGTTTTCTCGCTGTAAACCTTCACTACTCCATATTCTTTCTTTTTCAAATAAGAACTGGAGAAGGTGAAGAGTGATAAGGCTATGGATTCATTTACTCATGAATTCCTTGTAAGGCAAACTTGACAATCTTTATTAGTTGAAAAAAGCAAGTTAAACAAAAAAAAAAAATTGTCGAACACTGTTTTTGTTCTATTTTAATTTGATAATATTTTGACATTCAAATCGTTAATCGGTCTAGCACCGGGTATCTCGAAAATTTATTGAATTTCTTCATTAGAGTTCCCCTCTATAGCTTTTCTATTGAGATTCTCTCAGAGCTTCTTCATTTAAATCAATTCTTACTAATTTTATTTTTGAGGATGAAGCCCACATAGGTCTGAGACCTGTGAGTGGGTAATAAGTTGGATGATGGTGATTGATGAGCTGGACCTACAGTTTTAGGTTGGTTCCGAACCACCAGGAAGTAATTTTACAGCAGAGAACAATGTATTTTTTGCTGGCCAATCTAATCGGTCACCCTTACAAAGAGTGCCCAGGAGAATGCATCTTATCTGCGTTATTATCTAATTAATTAAATAACTAAATATCAAATCACTAATAACTTACTAAATATCTAATTTAGTTATTGATGAAAATGAAATAAAACTGCCATGCGAAGACATAAAATTTAGCATTATTGTCTGCAATAAAATTCATGAGTAAAGAGATCCAAGCGAATGATGATATATTCCTTTTCCTGCGCTCTCTTTATTCTACTTTTCTTGAAGCCAGTTTCGTCCGCGCAGTTCTCTTTTTTATTTTCCAACTTCCACGATACATATTACAAAAAAATTGAGAACAGTGTATGTGAGATGGTGTTTATACACAGCATTTCACATAGCATGAGAAGAAACGATCGTGAAAGAAATAAGGAGCGTGGTGGTGTACTCGTATCTTCGTGACTGCAGCAGAAGAATCTTCACCCCTGGGGCTCACCGCATGGCTTACTCAATTGCTGTCTGAGTTCATTCAGTCTCGAACTGGAGACCAGCTGCTCCCGGGCAGCTTCTATTATGGCAAATTGCTTCAATATGAAGGGCGAAAATTTTCAAACTTCCATCATTCTTCACTTATTAGCTTGCCGCCCGGAATTTTCACGATACAGTTATGTGATATTGATTTTTTGAGAATGCTATGTTATTGAATGAAGATTAGCAAGATCTGCATACGCAATTTTCACAACAAATGCCTTAATATCATTTAAACCAGCATCCATTCTTTTGTGAGTAATACATAATTTTATAAGTATAATCAGTAGAGCTACCGGATGAATACAAAATATTGACCCAATTTGGAAAGGCTTTAATTACAAAATGCAGATACTTTCAAGGCTTTTTAATCATTAAAATCGTTTTTAATTATCAAATATTTCTACTAATGTTCAATGGGACTACTACCATAAGCCCAAACGATAACCATGCAGTATTCGAGTTTTTCCCATAATCGTAAGCAAACTAATTATAACAACTTTATTAATGGGCCTAGAGTCTTGAAAATCACATTATTTTGAATTTTGTGAATTACCCCAAGTTGAATTCAATCACCATTGATTTCTATTTTGCTATTCATATCGAATAGACAGACACCATTCCCACACAGCCCACAGGAGCTCAGGAGCTCTTTTTTGTAATAGCTCGCGGTAAAATTGTAATAGTTGGAAAAATTCGATTACCGCATAGTTTTCATTTGGGTTTCTGCTGGCGAAAACTTATGATCATTGATAAAAATGTTAATTTTTTTTCATATGAATGGTGAAGCAGTTTTGTAACTATCCATGTTTTATAATTAAATAACTGAAGACCTTCAACATTGGGACATTCTTTTGTAACCACCTGGAAGTGATAGCCGCGAGCCGTAGCAGGTATCTGTTCAATCAGAGAGATAAGCTGCGTTCTCGCAGGTCCTGTTCGTAACGGTGACCGATTAGATTGGCAAGCAAAAAAGACACTGTTCTCTGCTGTAAAATCACTTCCCGGTGGTTCGGAACCTACCTAAAACTGTAGGTCCAACTCATCAATCACCATCATCCAACTCATTACCCACGCACAGGTCTCAGACCTATATGGGATTCATCCTCAAAAAAAAAACATCTCAAGCTTTCGGCTCAAGAGTCAGGCTATCCTTCTAACTAAAAAAATATTTGATCTTCAACTACGTTACAAACTAGTTATTGGAGGCTAGAAAGTAATGTCATTAGAGCTGACTATTAACTCCTGATTAAACCCGTTGCATAATGAAGCTATTATAACACTGCTGTCATATTTAAATACAGCCTCTAGACCAATCAGACCTTTGGATTTCTCCATTTCAGTGTCAAAATGAACGGTATGCAATAGTCATATCGACTATTTTGATCATTTTGAAATCAGATTGAGTTTGAGTTTGATTTCAAACCCACAACCGATCGTCAAAAATAATTAAGTTATCAGGGGGGGGGTTGATAAAATTTTATAAAATCAAATATTGAGATAGTTTGGGAAATTCTCTTCTCATCAAATAGAGTGAGCAGAACTCTGGAGACTTTCATTCGCAAATTTCTTTCAATTTTTAAATTCAGAAGTTGAGGACGGAAAACCTTATTTCACTGGAAGAATTTGAAGGGGAGAGTGTAAAAAAATTTTGAAACTTTCTGTTTATGTTCATGGATAATTTTTACCTTCTATGATTGGAATATTAAGAGCGGACTGATGCTGAAAATGCGAAATAATCTTGTTAGATATAAGGGGTGATTTCTAGAAAGTTTCAAGGCTGTTGAACTGTTCAAATATTGATTTTTTGCAGTTTCAATCATCTACAAAGGATCAAACTACAAAAATTGGGTTAAAAGTGCTTTTGAATTTTTTCGAAGATACTATTCCCTTCTCATTGAGCATTGTTGGGTGAGCGAGGTCTACTGTTCACACAACTACTAGCAACAACCACAACAGCAAGCAACTTTGCAAAATTATGTTATACGATAATGTATGAATCTCACCTTGGCTGACCTTGACTAAGGTAAACTCGTTTAGCTGAGATTGAAGATAAAGCTCACCTGTAACAGAAAAGTAAAAGTTAATAAGATGAGGAAAATAAGATAATCAAGTCAACAAATTGAGTTGATTAAAATCAAGTTTTGAGTTTTAAAATCGAGTTAACCAAAAAATGAAGAGTTTCATAGGATGACGTAGTAGATTGTAAATTTGGTAGACTATTTGCCAAAAGTATTCTCATTGAAAACCCAACCTGTATTGTTGACTCATAGTTTTGAACATGGATTTGTAATGAAATTGGATTTATGAACAATATCTTACACTCGTATTTTTCATACTCGTAATATAGTTTATTGGTTATAATCATAAGTTATGATCCTAGAACATGTCCTGCACAATCAGATTCAAATCTTCATTTATAAGGAAATACACAATTCCTCATAAATCTCTCCGAAAAAAAAATGTCAATCATCAAATTGATTGTTTATTGAGAGAGAAGAAAATATTTATTGGCTATTACGAGTACGTTGCATAATATCATTCTATTGACACGCTGGATACATTAAAACAGAATGCTGTGTATATTTTAAAGTTTACACTTTACTTTTTCGGTGTAATGAAAATTTTCATTGGGAACTTGTATTTTACAATTGATTTGCAAACTACCAATCCAACTCTTTCCCACATAGACTTTTTGAAGTTGATTGATAAAGTCGAGATAGACTGATTCAACAAGTCCACATGAACAGATCCGACGTTGACTGCAAATAGTGAAAAACACGCTGGAACTTGGAAAATTGGGAGGTTGGAAAATTGGAAACGTGTACTAATTTGTCACTGGCTGATTCGTCGGTGTGGAATTATGCACGGTACAGATGTTTATTGGCAAGATAACGCTAAATTTATGAGTTCATTTAACGTTGGAGTTTAGCGAGAGAGTTACTTACCAATTGCATGGAAATATCAAAGATGGCTAGTGAGTGTACTATGAACCACCGTCGATTGGTAACTCGAGTTGAAAGCCAATACAAGTGATGAATAGTATAAAAGGTAATTGTGCAATCGAAATCAGATTGTATGATTGTAGTGCAGAAATTATTCTTTGCTCTGTAGACAGTAGCCTTCTAAATTATGATACTAAAGATTGAAAACGTGTCAATATAGAACTATTTGATTATCGAATTGATTGAGTTAATATTATGAATAAAACTGTCTCCGAATAGTTTTACTCTTTGACTTGTGTAAATTCCTTCCTCATTTCTTCGACTTGTGTAAAACTTGATTCAAAACTATAATGTTCATAGAATAAGAACTAGGAACCCCGAATAGAACTAAAGATATTTATTACATTTTTAAAACTTTCAACGGTTAAGCTCCTTAATCTTTTCAATTAATATTAAAAGGGAGTTGGTGTCTACTAGACACTGCATCCATTCTGGCCAAAAAACAAAGGATCAAGGGAAACGAAAATAATGTATCAAACTTACTCAGAAAATACAAGAAGTATGTTCAACTTATCTGTTTCAGTGAATCGAACAAAACTTGTAATATATTTGTATTGTAGCCTGTGGAATTTAAAACGATCTGAACATCAAAATAAATGCCTAAATTGATCAACAATGGAAATAACTATGATACTGGAAATTTGTCAATTGAGTAGTAGATTTTTCAAGTTGTATTTTTTTGTACTTCAACAGAAGTTGATTTATTACTTACAATTTCTCATTCGAACAAGAAAAGGAAATTGATGCTGTGAGGATTTTTGATTTGTGAAAATATCTAGGATGAAGCCCACATAGGTTTAACAAGTAACATTTACATAAGGATAATGCGTTGGACCTACAGTTTTAGGTGGGCTCCGAACCATCAGGAACGGATTTTTTCAGCAGAGAACAGTCTTATTTTCTGTCCAAGCCAAAGCGGTCACCCTTCCAGAAAGAGCCAAAGCGCTCGTTCCTTAACTTACCTGCCTGATCAGATAGATAATATATAACGAACAATCAGATTATGCTGAACATCCACTTTTAAAAGTGATGGGATAAAGTCTAGTAGCATACAATTAGAAGTACTGTAAAGAACAACTAGAATACTTCTCGCGATCCCGAGATGTCTTTGATCAAGAGCCTGAAATTTATTCATTGATCCATACAGACAACTTAAAGCAATCGAATGTGAAGGAAAAACAGGCATTTCAATCCAAAACTGCTCTTATCAAAAAAATTTAAGATGAAAATTCAAATTTTTGTAGGTTAGGAAGTCTCACTGCTTTACTGGGAATTTTGCTCGCTATCCTTATTAAGCATGTTAGTGCTCCTTGCAAAATTGAAATATTATCATGAAAAAAGTAATATTGATTTGTGCTTCTTTCAGGTAACGAGTGATAGATATTATTTGACCTTTAGAAATATATTTTTGAAAATCGATGAAGCTACATGAACTTGGTTCATTTGTAATGATGTCGAGATGGTTCTATTTCTGTTCAGCCTTCAGACATGTCACAGGAAATTTGAATATGGAAACATGACTAAATTATTTATGAATTATATTACAGAACAGATAAGTCAGTTATAATGTTACGCAACGCAAGAACTATCCTCTTGTATGAAAACTCAGGGGGTAGGGATTATTATTCTGGGTTGACTGTGTTATTTATATACAATGCATGAACGTTGAAATTTTGCTAGGATTATCATGAGTTACATCATTCTTTTATATAATTGATGAACAACTCACTTTAATTTGTACATGTGGATAGTCTATGTTATTATTTAACGGGCTGTCTGATTTAACAAATGCGAAAATTAGGATTGACGAAGCTATAGCTTGGCTTTACTTCCAAATGCGTCTGCTTCTAGATATTATGCAAAAATTAACTAGTGCAGTGGGACTAGATTCGACTTATCTATATTATGAAAACTTGCGGCCAAAAGTACGTAGTTGTGATGGAGAGCTGTAGATATAAAAAGAATAAATAACACAGATATGGATTGTTGAGATGGTGTGAAAATCAAATTAAATAATAATGGACAATCAAGTAATCAAAACTAAATTCAGGTAAGTAAACCCAGTGAATTGTACAAATGGGCTTGTTTTGTTTGCTTGGGCATTCAATTCAAATGAGATACTCAGATGGAAAACACAAATTAATATTGGGGGAAAAAAATAGAAATAAAGGGTTTAAATACCTGCGTTTTGGTATCCAATAATTATTATTGTATTTACTACCGGTTTCAACCCTCCTATGGGTCATCATCAGGTGGTTGTGGTCGTTATTATGTCATGGCCGATTCGTAATTTAAAACGTCGGAAAATAAAAAACACACACATCACATATCACAAAACGGATGACAGGACGGACAACACGCTCGCGCTGACTGACAAGTCCGGAGTGCGGACTACTAATATATATTAGTAAATATTAGTAATATATTAGTAAATGGGCCATGTCACGTTCTACAAATCCAGGCTCAATTGAATCGTGCAACCAGCTAGTGATTGAATAATATTCAATCAATACTCTATTTCTAAAAACATACATAAATCATTTAAAAATATAGCCTGATTCTCTAGAAATCATAAATCTATTCGTAACGATAAAGTTATTCGTAGTTTAATAGCAGTGAGTTGGCTATCTGCTGTGAAGAATAGGTAAAGCTCTTTCCCTGTAACTCGATGGCTCAGATAAGTTGCATTCAAACAAGGTGCTTTTAGCTTCGCAGCAATCAATCTTTGACATAGGAAACGGATTAGCTTGTTGACAAAGGGCTAACGCTGTAAACACCGCATCAATTATTGCCTACAAAGCTACAAAGGGCGTCAACATGCATCGTGTGGCCACATTCATCGACAGATTATTATTCTGATTTCTCTGATTGATGTTGGCTATTCTTTTAATTTCGCATTGCCTCAGCATGTCATTCAGTACTGATTACAAGTACTCATATCAAGTCTGACAATGAATAAACGTCGACAACGTTATGGAAATGGGTGGGTCTTAGATATACGAATTGAGTCCCGAGTGTAATTTGTCTTCAACAGTACTTTTTAAAAACTCGAATACTTTCGCCCATTTTTTTAAGTGCTTGCTTATCAAACACTTCAACTTCAAAAGACTTTGGAGTATAATTTGTAAGGATAATCCCCTTGATTACGTAATAAAGGCTTCAAACATGTGGAAAATTTTGAATAGTTTTCCAATTGAATGATCATTTTAGAACTTCCTTGAATCTCAAAAAAATTGTGTGAATACTTCAAGTGTTGTGGAAAATGGGAGTTGATAGGAGAAGGTCATTTTAGAACTTCCTTGAATCTCAAAAAAAATTGTGTGAATACTTCAAGTGTTGTGGAAAATGGGAGTTGATAGGAGAAGGTAGTTAGTGAGACACAGGAGAAGTATCTACCTAAGAAGAGAACAAACTGAATTTTTAAAAAATCTCAATAAGTTCCTAGTTTTTTCAAAAATTTATTTCGAAAAACTAATTGATTAAAATAGAAGATTTGTCATTTTATTTCCTAGGCTTTTTCAAGCAATACTGTACATAAATTATGAAAAGCTCAAAGTAACTCGTAGGTGATATAAATTGCCCCCAAAAACCGAGAAATCTTTTACTTTAAACCCCTATATTTCATAAAATAATTTATAGGAAAACATTTCTCACGGCATAAGGTAGGATTCCAATACCTCAACATCATTGAAATAATAAGCACATTCAAGAAAAATATGACGAGATTAGTGACGAAAGGGTTGAAAAAAGAATGATGATTGATCTACATAATGTCGACGGATTATTTGGATATGAATCAATAATTACAGTATTCAAATATCATATTTGTCTGAAATTCACGAATCGTATTCATTTAAAATATCCGTACTTAAACTCTGAAATTTTCAAGTCACTGAAAGCATTTAATAATAGAAGACTCAGGCCTATTCTTTACGCGTTGAGCAACGTAAATAATCTCAAAATCTTCAACTCTTCTGCTTTTTGTACCGGCAAATAACTACTTTATTCTCAATTTTGGTTTCACACCCAGATAGCTCAGTCATTGGATACAGAAATATGAAATGTTTTCAGTATTTCAAGAACCAAATCCGATGAAGTAAAATTTCTTCAAGTAGTCTATTTTTCTGGCTTAGTTAACTAGTGAATCATAATTGATAAAAATTGAATGATGCAGCTGAAAGGGTGAAGAGCAGGATGTGATATTACTTGGAAGAAAAAATATTATTCTAAATTCCAGTGCAATATTTCAGTAAATATTCCATAGTGGGCGCTAGAGCATGTTAATAGAAGATATTTGTGTAATCGATTGTTTACTGCTGTTATTAATGCCAAAATAAAGTTTCCTAGGATTTTTATTCCAATGGAAAGAGAGTCAATAACTGAGAAACATTTATTCCTTCTTGTTAAATCCATAAAAAGTGATTCCATGAACATACAATTACGAGTAAAATACCATTGAAATGCCTATCGATAAAATTTCGAAGCACACTTAATGATGTGGGTCCACCATCATAACATCATTTTAATCCACTCATTCATTACACTCGCACAATTTTAGGACTCATGTCACGGATACAGTAAAGCATAGTTCACTACCGAAAACGACATTTCGACGTTTCTAATACACGAAAATAAAAGCACCGTTTTGTTAAATTTGGGATTAGATATGCATCTCACAATTATTAAAAAAATTAGCCGGATGGATTGACAAGAGTTGTGTTTTAAAAAAAAACATGTTTGAATCCCTCGGTGACAGAATATGCCTCGTACTTTTCATGCGTTATGAAGGTTACTTTTAACTGTGGAAAAGTGGCCTTGTTTGAAATACAGTCACAGCCATCAATACAAGCCACATCAACAAACGGGACTATCGGTTGACAAATCTCCCACTGTATTTTGTCCATTTTTCCACCCTTCTACGCTGAGGCAAAGATTGAAAATACCGATGCCCCAGTTTTGCGTTTTTACAATGAACGACAAAAATATTCTCTCTTATTTATTGATGATTTTTTCTCAGTAACTTAGTAAATTCTGGGAATGGAATCATCAACCTTCATGATCATGCCATTTCAATCAACTTGTAAGCCTATCTAGTGTGGCCTATCTAGTCTATCGTTTTAAAGAAGTATAATAAAGTCATGAGAAAACAATATTTTTGATTATCCTATTGCTCTTAGAAATTCCCTATTATGTCGCAGCTTCGAGCAAGATTCCAAGTGAAATTTGAAGTATATTTCGTTGCTAAAATAGCCTAATGAACCAATGAACGTTACTTTTGGCAATGTGTTGCGATATAATACTGTCATATACTGGATGAAAACTGGAGAATATCGTATGGAAGAGTTCAAATTTGTTTCTATTTTCAGTTTTCTTCACAATACTGATGTAAACTAAAACGACACAATAAATAAAACTGCAAAAGCTTTATAGACTTTGGTAGCCCGGATCCAGAACTTCAAAAAAGACTAGAAATAGAGACTAAAATTACTTTTTGATTTACAACAGAAGTCAATAAATATTAAAAATGATAACTGTTCAACTAATATTCATTCAACTATTGTTAAATAGAGATAACACTAGTATGAGACGTTTGTGTTAAAAGAGACTAGATTTTGAAAGCACATATATGTGATGATGCGTTATTACAATGTGTTAAGCGCTATATTTTTTTTAGAATTTCGAACCTTTTACTGTGTGTAACGTAATGGATCAGTGTTATAGACAGGTTTCAAAATAAGTGATTTAATTATTATTTTTGTTAAAAAAATGTTATGGATTAGAAGCTGATTGTTAGATGTTCTTTCATAACTTAGGACCTGAGTTATAGTTGAGGTCATAACTAAATTACCTTAACAAGCTACATCGTATTTGCAGTTCAAACAGTATATTTTTTTGAAAGGCTATTTAATATACACAACTATACTACATACCTATGGTCGTGAATGCCTACGAATTGGCCGTAAAAAGAATTATGAGTTATTACTGATTAGTCTCATATTAAAAATGGAAGAATCCAGGCAAAGGCAATAAAAAGGTCTCTTAACAAAATTCACCTCAATATTCTAATTCGATTCAATATTCTAATAGGTGCTTGATTAATCAGCTGTCTGTCCATGTGCTACATGATAACGGCCAAACGCCTTGACCGACTGTCATAAAATTTTGCATATTTATGTTTCTCATTCCTAGGCTGATCATAATTAAACATTTAGACGATCTAAGAGGGATTTTAATCCAAAACAAAAATTTAATTAACCGACGTTAGAGGGTGTTGAAGAGCGTTAGAGAGGGGGATTCAAAATCTTAAACACCTTCAATATTAAGATTTTTAAAATTAAAAGTGAAGTGAAAGATAACTATAAAAGAAAAAGGTTGATACTTCGAATGTAAGCCACGGGTGGGGGGGGGGGTGTGGTAAGAAAATTTGAAAAACACAAATATTGAGATAATTGCCAAGTTCTTCTTTTCATCAGGTAAAGCATAAAAACTCTTGGACTTTTTTCAAAAAATTTGTATAAATGAAGCTAGGGGCAAAAACTTATTTCCACCGGAAAATGGGATGGCGGAGGGGGTTGAAAAGATTTTGATTTTTTAAAATAATTTTTACTTTTTATGATAGGAAGTGGACACTAGCAGTAGCTGGTAATTAATAGTAATAACACTTTTTTAGGTAAATGGGGTAAGTTCCAGGTGTGAAAAATTATGAACTTTACAAATATTTTTTTTTGTTTTTATCATCAATGATAGATTAAACAATGAAAATTGAGTTGAAAGTGCTCTTGAACTTTTTTTTTCGAAAATATCGTCCCCTTTTAAGTGAGGACTGTTGGGCGAGTGAGGCCTACTGTTCACAGACTACTAGTATTGTATGAAATAATGTGCTGATTATATTGAATCCTTTGAGAAGAAATCGATTTCTTAAAAAAATTAGTTGAACTAGTTGACTATGCTCACTAATCAAGAAATGCCCTGATCATCGAATTCTTTTCGGCGGTCAGACAAGCCAAAGACTCTCCTGACCTGACTTTGTAGCCACACGATTAATAATAATAATAATTGAATTCTTTAGGGGAGTAATTCAGCTCTTCCAGAATTTAGGTGAAGTAGAAGAGATGATTAGGCCCACTTTATTGCCCTTACAAACCTAAATCCAAGGAAATTTGATCTCTGGGAGTGTTTTGCATACAAGAGCTCTTTCCGATTTTCATGAATCTGTTCCCAAATGATCTCATTCGAAGTAATAGCTTTGCTCCGTCGTTTTTGCAAGGACAATGTCGACTTTCTCAAGCTACTATCAATAGCCGAAGTAGAAAGTAATCGTAAAAGAAGTTATCCAGATACACATGGCTTCTTCAAACAAGGGTTGCTACTCCCCTCGGCAGTTACATACTTTACTTTGCCACTGTTTGGGAACAGCAATAAACAGGAAAATTTGCCGGTCCCAAGGCTCTCCTTACGGCTAAACTTTAAGCCCGTATTATTTCTCTAGTAAATATACTGGAAGACAGAGTTCGCTACTAAGGAATCAGGCTACGCCACAAGGCTTTAGATACTGACGTCTGTTAAATTGTTGCACGCTTCACTAACGTCGAAAATACTTTCTCCCCTACTTTCTTGTATACAGAAGGCGTTACTTGGAACATTTTTTCTGTTTTTTTTCCACCCAGTCTAAAAAGAATAAAAGTTATTGGTTGAAAATGCATTCATTGACAGACAATCTATTCACATTAAATATACTATAATTAGGTTTTTCTTCTTTTTAGAAACTTCGTAAACCCCATTTATAGTTAGGAATTTGTACGTATTGCCTTGATTTTTAAGGATTTTTGAAAGCTTTTGATTTTTATTTGTATGTCTTCATCAAAACTGATCACCTGCACCAATATTCATTTTGAATAATAAGTCGAAATTGTCACAACCACATTTATTAAAAATATTGAGAAACTAGTTTCGGTTGTTATACCATTATCAATCTCAAACAAACTCTTCAAATATTAAAAAAGTCATAGTGAATTCTATCTAGCACATGAGTCATCACAAATAGTGGTGGGGTCCGGACCCGGGGATCCCCGACTTGGCTACGCCCTGGTGGGAAGTGATTAGCTGCGAGGAGTGTAAAGTATCTCTTCCGTCAGATAAGGTACGACTTCTTGATCTCTTTCTTCAAGGGTGATTAATTTGGTTTGTCCAGCAAGAAAGACTCAGTTCTTTGCTGTAAAATAACTTCTCGTTGGTTTGGAACCAATCTAGAACTTTAGGTCCAACACAACAAACATTACCCACGCACAGGTTTCAGAACTTGTGGACTTCATCCTTCGGAGTAAATATAACAACTGATGATAATATGAATCTTCGTGATGAGGTCCAAAAGTGGAATTCCCAAGAAATATGCCCTCTAGAACAAGCTAATTTGAAAAAAATGTGAATAATCTCTATAGTGAGCACTGGTTTAGAGAAGGCATTATTTAACACCTTTGCCGGGATAAAAGAGTTGTCAGCTCAGGTGACAACGAGTTTTTATTAGGGAACCGGGCATAAATCCCAGAAATTAATTACTTCGAAGATGTTTAACAAGGTTTTGACATTAGCGTTGATGGAGGTTCGGAAGCTGATATGCATTCTTGAGCAGGGGGTAGCACACAAGGTATGTATGCATACTCTAGCGCTGTAGATAACTGTCGGAAGAATGGTGATATTATTAATAATAACAACAACAATCCATCATAGAAATCCTTGGCTGGTGAATTGCTCTCATGTGTACAGTTGAGTTAAAAAATTATGCAGCTAATACAGGAGTAACAGAGGTTTTCCATTTCCAGGGGAAGAGGCCAGTAATTGGAGGCTAGTGCAAATGCCTGTTGCTGTAATCAACGCACAATGCCTGCGGTAGCCAGATTCCAAGTATAGGAAAGCACCCACACATAGGTACACGCCCCAATCCTACCTAAAACAGAGAGAGATTGAGAGAGGAAGAGAAGGTGCGAAGGGTTGAGAGAGAATCAGAGAGAAAGTGAATGAGAAAGGATGAGTGGAAATGAGAGAGTATGTGAGAGATAGTGAATGAGTGAGATGTATGAAGTGTATGTGAGAGAGAGGGTATGAGGGTTAGTGATGAATGAAGTGTGGATGTATGAAAAGAGACCCACCCACCTTAATCGAGCTCCTCCCCAATACATTCAGACGAAATAACATCACTTGTCTTACCTTATATGACCCCTTTGTGATTATCACCTATATTAATTGTCGATAACACAAACTGACCAGCTGCTGTCTGGAGCTCATCTCATGATGTCGGTCTCCAATTGAGTAATTGTGCGCCCGTTGTGCTAGCAAGGAACATATTGCCAATTACTTGCAATTATTCCTCGCTTGATGAGTTGTTGGCTTTATGCTTCAGGTAACACCCGGCCTGATTCAGTTTTAGTTCCAATATTCATCATTTAATAAGCATGCAGTTTTGGGGGTGGAGCGGAGTGAAATCGAAACAAATAAATAAGCCTTTTATTTCGCAAAATAGTAAAGAATCTTTTTAAAAGTAATATTATCATGAATAAAACATAAATACAATTAGTAGAAAAGTTTTAATAATTAACAGCAACCAGATAAGCGATTTCTAGACAAAGTTACCAAAATACGTAGTAACGAATATAGATACAGCCACCAAAGATTGAGGACTGGGGGCGCTATTGTTCGCCCCACACAGAGGAAAGAGAAATTCAAAAGATTTTTTATATGTTGCTCCTAATATTTTCAACACTTTCCCTATGGAAATAAGGAATGCCTCAAGCTGCAATAATTTCAGGCGCTCACTTAAACAATAGAAAAAAGTGAGGCAGAGTCTTTCTTTTGAATAAAATTAATATATTAGATATTATATTAGTTATAGTCCTTGCAGTTCATAGATTACTAGATCGATCATTGAATATATTAAATGATGGCCAACTGAAATTATTTGAAATTTTAAGGAGCTCTACACTGCGTTGTTAAAAAAAATAATATAGATTTATTTAGTTTATACTGTTTTCATATTATTTGTTCAGATTATATTTATGTTTATAAAAAGGATCGACCCCGCACAGGTTTCTCAGGGGTGGCGTTAAATTTGTTTTTTCATACAAGCTAAAAATTAATTTGTGTTTTGTGTTGAAAAAATAAATTTCTTTCTTTCAATACAGTATATAGAAAAATATATGATAGAAAA
The DNA here is from genome assembly GCA_948455865.1 of Conomelus anceps. Classification (NCBI taxonomy): domain Eukaryota; kingdom Metazoa; phylum Arthropoda; class Insecta; order Hemiptera; family Delphacidae; genus Conomelus; species Conomelus anceps. The sequence continues at coordinate 33,914,391 of OX418220.1, forward strand.
TAAATAATTAAAATACATATCCTCTACATATGACTACAAAACCAGTGACTGATTGACATAAAAGTTTACCCACTTCCCTTTAGGGTACTATTCAACCATATTCATAGATTGCTCGGATTTACCAGAAAATTCCAAAAACCACAAAATTGTTGTCCCCCTTTGGGGTAAAACTCCCCAAAGTGTTAAAACCACTCACCACACAACAAAGTCAAGACCCACTCTTTCATTCATCTCGTTAAAATATGTAGATTTGGAAAATGGGGGGCCGGGCCCAAAGGTAATATAATTTTGGGAAAATGTGGAAAATGAGTAGGTTTTGAATGTTTTATATCATTAATTTCAACTTGAAAACTTTGAGATAAATAGTTCAAGGGGGCACCAAGGGGGGGGGGGCAAAAATTTGAGAATTTGAACCACCAATCACGTCATATCGAGCAATATCTCATTCTATTCAGCTTGCCAAGGCGGTCCCAGAACATATAATATCATACACCCAATTCAAGAAAATGTTTTGTACCCCAAATTTGAATTTTTTTTTGAAAGCTACCATTTTTGCTATACCTTATACATTTTTTTTTGTAGATTACGTTTTGGAGACTCCAGTTAAGGAGTATAAGACAAGTCAGATCAACAATATTATACACTAGATATCATAATTACTTCAATTAGTTGAGGTGAGGCTTAATTTTGATGTGAAAGGAACTCTTGTACACTATAAAAAGCTTCATCAACTAAATATTTTTTCAATTGTTTTTTAAATATTTCTATATTTTCAAGACTCTTCAAAAACTGCTGTAGCTTGTTGTAGAATTTCCTACCAATATAACTAGGTTTTTGTTTGAATAAGCTACTATTGTGACTCACCAAGTGATAATCTGCTCGGCTTTTGGTTAATATCATTCGTTTTTACATATAAAGTAGCTTCATACACATATAAGCAGAGTACAGTTAGGAGACCAAGTCTCTTGAACAACGGCCTACATGAATCTAATCTATTTACTCTTTCTATACACCTAACCGCTTTCTTTTGGATCTTAAACACCCTATCAAGATGTTGTTTTGATGAATTACCCCATACTAAGATAGCATACCTAATATGTGACAGTAAGAGCCCATGGTAAGCTGTAAAAAGTAACTTTTTGTCATTCAATCTAGCGAGCTGTCGCAGGACAAATACCCCAGATGAAATTTTACAACATATTTTTTCAATGTATAGAGTCCAGGTCAATCGTCTATCCAACAAAACTCCTAGAAATGCAATTTTTTCTTCCTGGTCTAATTGATTATCGTTTACAAACAGGTTTTTGCCCTATCTTCATTTAAATTATGTTTGTTTTTGAATTGAAAGTATTGGCATTTTTTACTAATTATAGTTAATTTCAACTGATTTAGAAATTGGACAATGGACTGCACACCTATATGGGCACTTATTTCTAAATTACCTAGAATGGAATTGCTGAAAATGAGTGATGTATCATCAGCAAATAAGAGGGCTCTACCACTAATTAATTCTTTAGGTAAACGGTTGACAAATAACAAAAAAAGCAATGGACCTAGTATTGATCCCTGAGGCACTCCAGCTTGCACCTCTAATTTATTAGATTTATTCTTTACTATACTATTACCAACTACTGTTGTTCTACACATTGTTTTCTCCCAATAAGATATGATTCAAACCATTTCAGTTCAACCCCATTTACGCCTACATTTTGCAGTATTTCCAATAAAGTTCTATGATTAACACAATCAAATGCCTTTGACAGATCTAAGAAGATTGCAGTAGATTTATCACCTGAATCTATATATATATAATCGAAATACCACTGACTGACTCATTCATCACAGTTTCTCAGGAACAACTTGACCAAAAACGATAAAATTTGGTACACGTAAGGGTGGACAGTAGGGGGACTAGACGCGTGCTAAGAAAGGGTTTCAAAATTTACCCCAAAATGGGCCCAAAATTTAAGATTTTTTAAAATTTAGGTGACAACAATTTCTAGAGAACCATAAGGTCAAATCAGATAAAATTTGGTATTCATGTTAAGTATCGGCCTTAGATGTACCTTGGAAAAAAGTTTCAAAATTAGCCCCAAAATGGGCCCAAAATCGACGAATTTTGAAAAGTTTGGTGATAAACAGCCAAATATTTTGAAATTTGCACTTAACAGATGTCATCAACCTGGTATAATAACATTTCATCATATCCAGTCATTCATTTACATTGAAAAGTTAATAACAGAAAAATGTATAGAGTGTACAATATTTTTGAGAAGTTACTTGAACAGTAGAATTTCAGTGAGTAGGAGTAGAATGCTCCAAGCATACACCAGGGGAGTGAAATCACAGGAATCACTCGTCATACTAATCAGTTAAGACTCAGTGTTATTATTTCTCAATGAATTTGTATGGGCCGAACTTTACTAATTTTCATACTTATTGCAATAAATTTGGTGTGCCGTATAACGTATGAACTTGAATTCGCACATTGGCTTAAATAAATTCATGGTAGTATTGAGTTTTTTAAAATTCAAAATGGAATTTATTTCTTCATCAAATTATCACAATGAAACAAAATACAGAATCACCTTCTGAATTATTTGCATACTGAATATAAATAGGAGTGTTTATACAACTTAGTCCTGAAAACCTAAGGATTAGTTTCTCAACAAGGATAAATTTGTTCACGTCCTTATGACCGAATACTATTATAGGATATAGAATGTAGCGAATCACTAAGCAGTAGTCAATAGGAGGAGAGTTGATGCCAGTTGCCAATAAATTATGGATTATGGATCTCGGTGCAGCGTTGAGCGTGTGATAGGACTCGATCCTAATGATAACACGACTCATGTATTATTGAGCTGGCTGCTAGGAACGATTCGGTCTCCTGAGAACACTTCAATTAGTTATCGCACTAAGTGATAATCCCATTTACGTTCACTAGGTCGCTATCCTGCTTGACGTTTCTGTGGATCTATCTTTCAGCCTGGGCCAAGTCTCTTGTGTAAACAACCATCAGCTCACCTAATTGAAAACAGCCGCTAGTTTTAGGCATTACCACTAACTTTCAATAATTTGACATTTAAACAATTATCGAATTTTTAAATAATGATAATATTATTTTTTTCCGGAGGATGAAGCCCACATAGGTCTCAGACCTGTGCGTGAGTAATGAATTGGATGATAGTGATTGATGAGTTGGATAGAGAAGTTTTAGGTGGGTTCCGAAGTAATTTTACAACAGATAACAGAGTCTTTTTTGCTGGCCAATCCAATCGGTCACCCTTACAAAGAGCGCCTAGGAGTTTCGTAGCTTATCTCTGATTGAACAGAACGGCACTCGGCTATTATTTCCCATTTTTGTGATCATGAGCTCTTGTAGAATTTATATTCCTACTAAAACAGTGAATAGGCTCGTCCTAGGCCCTAATAAACGATTTTTGAAATTAAATTGATTATCTATTAAATGATAGCTAAGTGGCTTAAAAAAGTCCGTATCTGGAGGTTCAGCTAAGACATCAGATGAGTGTGAAGCTTTCAAAATATCTGTCAATTGTTGTCATTCGTTTCATTTTGCACAACTTTTATCCAACGTTTGTAAATTTTGTACAATTTCTATAAATGTGTTAGAAGCCAAATCCTCTCCATTTACCAACACTGTACAGCATAAGATATTTGTGAACATCGATTTGAAACAAGGGTGTATCAGGAGAGTGATTTAGGCGAGCTATGATGCTTAAACAAAAGGCGGCCCGCGGTATTTACCAGCATAAACATGTGAACATGTATGGCAGTGACAGAGCCCTGTTCACAACAGCATTCCTTCTTCTATTGTGAATTATAAAACGGACAAGTTTATGTTGCGTGCTGTATGGCAGTAGCCTGGCCAACCCGGATCATTATACCCTATTTATAATGCATAGGATAGCTGCTGTAAGGGCAACACCAGCCATTCATTTACTAAGGTTGTCTGGCATTTCCAAGTGCAGTCGCTGAGCCGAACCTCACTACCCTATGCTTCACTACACGTCACACTGATCACTGGCCTACTGCACTTTCGCATATCTGTGGCACGCACTTGCATCTCTCTCATCTCTCGTGAGTGAATAGATTAGATTAGAGTACTTTATTTATGTAAATTAACAAATTTTCTTAAACAAGTTTAAAAATAGTATTATTATCGTCTCAAGGTTGTATCTGTACAGCAAGTGATATCAATCAACCAATGAAAATCCCAGTGGCGTATTTACACAAATGGCGAGGTCTGCAGAAAATTCGCCCATTCTTGACTTAACCTAGTACTAGATAATTCATTTTGTAATGAATAAGAACTTAAATATAAATTCTTATTCAGATAATCTGAGAAAAAATATAGAATCTAACACATATAAAAAATTGAGGCGTCGCAACGTCAGCTTGCTGTCGTTTAAGTGGTCGTGGGTTCGAATCCCGCTCCGTCAGACATTTATGTGTAATCATTCACCTCATTACCCACGCAAAAGTCTCGGACTCATATAGGCATCATCAGCAATAAAAAAAACCGCTAGCATACACACACACACACACACTCACACTTCAGTTTAGAAATATGGTGAAACTGTAGTAATGTACGATAAAACACACACATCCATACAAACTCAGGAGGTTTGCCAAAATTTGAATGTAATGTTTTTTAAAACGTTAGGCTGGAAGTCTTGTTCTATTTTATTTCATTTTTATTGCAACTCTATCCCACGCTCAGACTCAAGTCTTTGTGGGATATTCCACTATTTTATTTTTTGTATCTAATCAAACATTTGTATTTGTTTTTGTGGATATAAAGTTTCATTTCATTTCATTTCAATCAGCCCAGAGCTGAACAGCCGCAGACTTCCGTTCCAAAAATTTCTTCTCCAGCAAAGAAGCAAAACGCGTCCTACTCACCAAATCAGTGGGAAGCAGGTTGCAATACCGGCAGCCGCTCACTTCAAATGCATGCAACATTATCGCCTCTTTATTTTAATACAATTCAAAATCATTTTTGAAATATTTTGGACTACCATTTTGACTACGCTGTTGATCAATTTTGTAACTCTGATGATCCTTTGTTCTTGTAGTTTGAGAGTAGAGCTCTGAATTAAACTTTCAGAAGTTCCAATAACATGAACTGTCAAGTGTGTTTGTCATTGTTATAAGTAGGTTTTAACTGAAACACAGTAAGGTACTGATAGTCCATCAACCTCTTTTTCAGATATAGCATAAAAATTAATATCACTAATAAGTAGAAGAATCATTATCATTGTTTGGATCTTACTGGGATTGCCATTCGTTTTGTCTATTTAGATTTGATGAAATATGAGAAAGCACGTGGTCACAAATTTACACAAACAAAATATTCAACACATGTTACACTTTCAAATAGAATTCATATAATTCTTAGTTAATGATTGAAAAGAGTGTAGAGAATATAAGTTTCAACAAGTAATAAAAAAGATAATGTTTGGCCACCAAATAAAACAAGCTAACCTTCAAGCGGAAAGATTATCGTTCAAGGCAGTTTACAATAAAATTAAGCTACTTCATTTGAAATCTGGGTGTGTGGAGGAAGGATAACGCATCTATATTGGAGATAAACATAATCAACAACAAGCTGATCGGTTTGAGTGCATCACTCCAAGTGGATTGCTTTGGTGGTAATTCCATTCACTACAGAGGAAGCTAGTCGAGTAATTTAGCCATCAGTCACAAGCTTGTTATTGTGCTCCTCACCAAATATGCAACATAATATTGATCGCATTGTCTAATCTAATGGCGATTTGAATTCACGCTGCACTGAACTGCAAAGTATTGCATTCATGTACACTGAATCGCAAATACGATTCAATGATTCAAAATGGCGCTTATCTGATTCACAAAATGTTCCAATTCACATCTTCTATAGTCTACGACCAATGGAATCGTGGTCTAGTCTGTCATATGGCGAATATTATTTAAACAGAATTTATTAATTTCGAATTCCTTTAAGTGCTATTAGTTTATACTGAAGACTTCCGCAATGGCGGATATTGACAACAGTATTGAATAGCTGATGGAAATCGATGAATGCTAGGTCTCCATGGAATGAAAGGTCTCCATAGTCTAGTGATTAAGGCGCCCGACCGGCAATTGGGAGGTCCGTGGTTCGATTCCCGGTGGTGACTGATATTTTTGTACAGTAGCATTCATCGATTTCCATCAGCTATTCAATACTGTTGTCAATATCCGCCATTGCGGAAGTCTTCAGTATAAACTAATAGCACTTAAAGGAATTCGAAATTAATAAATTCTGTTTATGTATAGTTGTCAGTTTGTTCAATTGTCATTCTCTTCAAACTAACTTGTGAATATTATTTGTTGAGAAAGCTAATGGAGATTTTTTAAAACATCTAAAAATAATAAATACCGCATTTTGACATAGGTGCTATTGACATGTCCAAATAATTAAATGTGAGTAGTACCAATGAATACAGATACTATATAGTATCTGTATTCATTGGTAGTACACGCTAAGAATTTCCCACAGAAAACATTATAATACTGTTGCGAAAATGAAGAGAAAGATGGAACAGTGATTCTCAGTGTTATCTGCTGTGTCAATATTAACTTTTAAGCAATTAATTATTTTTCCTTCAACACTTTTATGGTATTTACTTGGAACTTTGTAGAGTATTCTAGGTGTTTAATTAGAATCTAATGGAATCTTATCGAATATTGTGGAAGATGCGAGAGTCCTTATCTGTTTATTTAGAATTCGATAGTGAAATCTCCGTCTTTCTGGTTTTTTTAAAAAACTATTTAAGGCGAACGCTTTTGTAAAAACTAGTTGAGTCTTCGTTGAAATTTGTCGAGATAAACAAGTAGTGACAGTTCTGTGTTGAGAATCAATTACCGTTGTCGCGTCTCAGAGGAATTATTTATGTATTTATTTCTCATTTTAATTATTTATTTATTTAATTATCCAATTATTAAAAGATATTCACCTCAATTTCAAATTAACTTTTATTCTCAATCACATTAACATTTCTGTATGCAAGCTAAAAAAGAACTAAACTGTTTATAAGAAAGCTAGACAAACCAGAAATATTACTTTCTTCTTCTTAAATTAAATAATTATCATATTGTACATTAAATTTGTTTCAGCTTTCCGATCAGATATATCTGGTACTTCTAATCAGTTGAGTTATTATTTTATCTACGACCATGTCATAATGTATACATTACAGTTTCACAATTGATGCCAAAACAGCTGTCTTTTCGAAATGCTTTTTGAAACCCGTTGCATAAAGAGCTCATTATAGTACAGGTTCTACATTATAACACGGGTTCTGGACCAATCAGAAGCATTTTTGATGGAATCAATATCGTAATTCAATATTGTGAAACTATCAGCTGATTTGATCAAACTGCTAACCTAAGCTGCTAACCTAACAATCTACTATAACTTCTTATATTTGAGATGAGAGGTTAGGCATCTCTGACAGTCACAGGTAAAATGAAATTGTTTTAATTAAATGTATACTAGTGGTCGTAGATAAAAATAGTGTATGCAACGATTTTATTCGGCCATTAAAGCACTCGTGAGATATTTATAACACTCGCATTCGCTCGTGTTATAACTTACATCTAACTCGTGCTTTAATAAGGGTCAAAATAAAATCGTTGCATAAACTACTATTGTTCAACTAACCTGATTGACCAAAATAGGACATTACACCGTATATTGTGCCTTTTGTGATAATTATTTTTAACTAGCTGGCTCGACGCGCATTACTGCGTTCTCATAAAAATTCCCCAAAAGAAGAAGTTAGTCCTAAGGCTCTTCCAGCTGATCATAGAGGCTTCGTTGTTTTCTTAATCACCACTTCTGAATGAAGAAACATTTCAAATTTAAACCTACAGCCGCGTCTCCACCAACCGAACATGTCTGCCGAACATTGTTGGCGAATACAAAAAATGGTCAAACTTTAAACATAGGGGTCACCAAATTTGTTCAATTGAAATGTTCGGTATGTGAGCGAACATTGACGACCAACAACAGGTTTCTGCCACTACTCCCACCACACCGATCATAATGTTCGAGAAGGCGTCCACACCAAACCAACTCCAAAAAATGTTCGGCGACATCAGCTGATTCCAGCGAACACTGTTCGCCGAGCATGTTCGGTTGGTGGAGACGCGGCTTAAGACAGCGTAAATAAACGCCACTAAGGGGCCTGCCATATGATTAAAAACTGATGACTTATATCAGCTGTTCCTCTAAGCTGTTTGGCTGGCAAGTTCAGTAGGTTAGGTTTATAAAATGGTTTAATTAATCATAATTATTAGCTCCCCTATTAAAATTTATGGTCAGAAACCATCCCCAATATTCACACAACATATTCCCAAAGTTTCATGCCGATCTGTCAAGTAGTTTTGGAGTCTATAGGGAACATACATACATACAGACAGACATTCTTTTTTATATATGTAGATTTATACCAGTGGACTCTACTCATAGCTTTTATTGTATTACGGACTTATGCTACGTAAGTTAATTGTTCTTCTTCGACGTTCTTCTTGAAGTATTTAATATTAGATCGGCCTTTTAACATTTAGTGATTGATTTTTGTACAGTAATATTGAAAACTCTTTTTTGTTACACTTGATAGAAAGTAGCTACTTTCCATAGATTTGTCACGCATGGAAAGTGCCCCTTTTCCGTACTAGATCGGAAAATCAGCTGACAAATAGGACCTTATAGCCGTACAAGATAGGAAAGTGAGTGCGGCAAAGATTTTTCCGTTGACTCACATATATATATTATATGTATAGATATAGTCAACTCATTACATTATCTATGACTCAATACCTGCATCGAATATTAACCAGCTGATTAACTATCATATGCTCGACCGGCAAAACGTTATTTTCCAGCCTAGTAACGTAATATACTATTTTGTTACACTTGATAGAAAGTAGCTAGCTACATTCCATAGATTTGTCACGCATGGAAAGTGCCTCTTTTCCGTACTAGATCGGAAAAATCAGCTGACAAATAGGGCCTTATAGCCGTACAAGATAGGAAAAAACATATGGAGTGCGGCAAAGATTTTTCCATTGACTCACATATATATATTATATGTATAGATATAGCCAACTCATTACATTACTCTTTTCCTATGACTCAATACCTGTCTCGAATATTATCCAGCTGATTGCACTAGGCTATCATTATTTTGGTTTATATCTGGGAATTCGCCCATCAAATTCGGAATCTAAATAAAGCAGCTGATTCACTTGTCTTGAATTCATTTGAATGTCTCGCATATTATCCAGCTGCTTGTATCTTGCCTTTCTATCAAGTGTAACAAAAAATATCGTACATTACACGGCTGTAAACTTTTGCCGGTTCTCGAATATTCACGTTTCTGCACTCGGCTGCACCTCTTGCATTAACTATCATATGCTCGACCGGCAAAACGTTATTTTCCAGACTAGTAACGTGATATACTATAATTATTAGTTGAACAATATCGATTTATCAGTTTTTGATTGCTTATTTTGTGTAAGACATTACTGATCAGTGCGTGTTGTGGATTATTTATGTAAATAAAGTGCGAGTGATAAATTTGAGTGTTGCCAGCGTTATTTTAGGTATAGAACCCGTAACAATACTTATATTAAATTTCCGTAGCCTATTAATGAAAATGTTTGAAAAATACTCAATAAAATTGAAATAAAAAAACATTGACCAATATACGAATATATTACTCACTTCAATTCAATTCTCGACCACCGCATGCTGTTGGTAGTATTTAGCATAGCCACCTAGCCACACAGTAGGAACAGGTTTCACCAAATAAAATGTAACACTATCAAATTTAATATGAAATTGAATCCTCAATTATTTCCCACTTCAGGTTCATGATTGCACCCAGCCCAACCTTTGTTATCTTCTCTATATTATTTAAATAATAATTTAGAGTTAAAATATTCTATATTTTCTGATATTCATGGTATTATATATACTTTGCAAAGTACTATGCAATGTAGTGGAGACAGTGATCGAAATTTACACATTATAACCAATGCTCACTTTACCTACACCATTTCATGAAAATTAAAGTAGGTCTTTAATGTTCTTAACTAGACTAAGGAACGGTGTTCCAATCGAGGAAACGCCCATGATAACGTGTGTGTCTGGCATGAGAATTCTGAAGATTAATGGATAAAGGGATAATTATTAATGGATGAATGAATGTTAATTCATTTAGGAGTTTCACTGATACATGACAATTATTTTCTGGTACAATCCATTCACCCCCTTTCCTAGACCGCGAAATATGTAACAAATAGATATTATGATGAAATTGTGAGTTCTAAACAGATAAAGATTTCATTTTACTAATGTACTTTTTTTAAAAGGACAAATGAATATAAAAAAAATCATTCATAAAAATTAGGTTGAAAGGAATTGCTACAATGGCTATTGTGTATGATTCCCCCCATAATAAATTATTTGTAACGGATCATCTTTATCATAGGGCATAGACCACCTAAGTAGTTAAATATATCAAATAAATATAACAAAGAATCCAAACACTCAACGAATTTATATAGAGCAATTATTACTATAAAATAATTTATATAAACTTTCTTTGCAGCGGCGATATTGTGGAACATATTAATAATGAATAATAAGATTTGATGTTGTCCTGTCACATTTATTGAAAACCGTGAGATACTAGTTTCGGTTGTTACATCATTACCTATATCAAACAAACTAAAACTAAAGTACAGAGTAAAATACTGAACACAGAATGATACTATTGGCTGAGGGAGAAAGTGTCTCTGATAGGCTAACCTTCATTGAAGGTCTGTAATTGGCTGAAGGTCATAACAAGTCACGCCCACTGGTGGGAGGAGCAGGAAGCAAGAATAAGGTCAAAATCAAGAACCAAAAACCGTGAGCACAGAAAGAAACAAACAAGAAGAATACACAAATAGGCTAGAACTGAACAATTTTTAAATAAAAAAATTGAAGCTAAATGAGATGCAGTTAAGGTCAACCCGAGAAAAACATGAAAGTTGCGTTATTGAAAGGTAGGCCATAATTTTGATGAAACCAAGTAAGTTGTATTGAATTGATTGAAATAAATTTGATAATTTAAACTAGTATTGGAATAGTTTTTTACCAACCTAGTTATCTCCAAATTTATAAAATGTTCAACTGTCTGCCTTTGCCAACCAAATGCAGAAATTCAACATTTTCTTAGGCCTTGAACTTGTGTCCATTAGTAATGAGATGCTCAGCAAAATTTGAGTCTCCATTTGGGTTTTTCAATTTCTGATATGTTCAAATTCATTCAAGTATCGTCCTGTGAGCAAAATTTGAAATCATTAATAACCTTTTAGGCCGGTCGTCCACTGGAAACGACAATGAGTGACTATACATTCAGGCGACTATAGGCGACTACGCGCTCCTAATCCCAATACGTACTTTACAGATGAACCTCGTCCTTTGCGAGCGGCCGACTTTACGCGATCACATACGACCACATGTGAGAAGCGATTGCTCCCCCCAGAATGTGATTAGTCTCTCGTAGACGCCAGTTTAGTGCTGTTGTTTGTCGATATACCCAACATTTCTTTCTCTTGTGGATCTACCCAACCAGTGACGTAGCCAGGGGGGGTCCTGGGGGTCCGGACCCCCCCCTTCCGGTCCTAAATTTTATATAATTTTCATTAAATTAAACGTAAAATAAGACTGATGTTGGTGTTATTTTCAATTCCAGGAGAGCTAAAAATGACTGTTCTAGGGCCTCTATTTTTCAAAAAATTTCCAGGGAAGTACATAGTTCGACACAGCTGTTGATAGGCGTATGCAACATTCTATTTTTTTATACGATTAACCATCCTTACTTCTACGATTTCTATTAACATCGTAAAAATTATAATGCTTCCCGTTTCACAAAAAATGAACATGAGCAGTTCTAAGAATATTATATTGCAATCTTGGTTTTCCGTGATTCACAAATCTCATATAGATTTGCTAAATATTTTCTCTTTGTTTTTTAATTTGAAAAAGAGGAAATTTCTAGCATTTATCAACATATTAATTAAAAATATAATAAGGCCAATCTCGCACTGTGAAAATGACAGGAAAATGTGTGACTGAGCAACAACCTTCATAATATGCTTCAATAAGGTTAGTACATGGAAGGTTGAGCGGTCACATAAATTATTTCTGATGAAAAGTCGTTGGAGTGGGGAAATGAAGCTTCTGACGTCACCGCGGTGGAATTTTCAAATTTTCAAAACACGTTTTTATGGAGAATCAATACAAAATCTCTCTGATTATTGGAAAAACAACATTTTCAACTGAGAGCAGCAACTGAATATTCTTTGTAAATAGACCACGATTAATAAGATATTCATTTATAATAAGTAAAATAAAATGGAGATGTTATCCTACCTTACAGAAGGCAGCATGATGTATAACGTCATATAATCTAATTAAATTCTTTTTCACACTTGTATTTCCAATTGATTTGAAAACTAGAGAACTACTAAGCTTATAAATAGTAATTATATTTAATTTTCACACAATTTTGGAAGAAAAATTGGCCTTATGCAATAGGCTATCTAAAAAACTACAAAATTATTATATTGTACAAGTAACGAAGTTACTTTAAATTTGAGAAAATTGTTCTAGGATATTTCTGCATATTTTGTTGAATATTTCAAACATTTGTGTAGTTACTGACTTATTACCTGTTTTATTTTATTTTCATGCTAATATTTTACAACTCGACCAAATTACGGGTAAAATGAAGTCACTGAAAATTTCTAAATGAGTACAGTATATATTCATTCAGCCCAATTGATGGGCTGGCTGCTTACATTCGCCATCTCTAGCTCAGTAACAAAGCACTTCAAACCTTTGTTTATATTAAATTTTTTCATTATTTTAGTCAGTACAACCAATGAATACAGATACTATCTGTAGAGTATATAGATAGAGTATATAGATAGTATCTGTATTCATTGGTACAACAAACCCACGAAGTATTGGTAACTCTGCTCAACACTTGATTCCCGGCTAGTTCATTGACAACTGATTACTTTGCTTACGGGAAAACATCGAAGTTAGGTAGCATTTTATTATTATCACAATATAAACGAATACATGTTATTGCAATAACATATATTCAGAACCATAAAAAAGAATATTGTAGAGTTCTATTAAAAGTCCCTGAAATATTTGATAATTCAAAATATAAACTTAACTATATTTGTCCAACTTAACAATAAGTTATGAAAACCAAGATATTTCTCAAAAATTATACGATGCTGACCTGATGAACCCCTTATTACAATAATTTATTGTATTAGTATAATGATTATAGCGCCTGACTGTCACTGTGATGGTTAGGAGTTTGATTACCGTTTCAGCCCGGTATTCTTCTATAATCATCCACCTCATCACTCTCGCACAAGTCTTAGACTTATGTGCGCTGTACCAGCAAAAACAAAATTGAAGAATTTCGAATATAATTTGTAGCCTACGGCAGCTGTTATTTTCAAAACAATGCAGCTCTCCAGTCTCTGTATAATTCTTTCTTTGTACCAAACAAAGAGTTGGATTGAATAACTATTGCTGAATCTCTGCCTCGAGAACATATAAAAATTCAATTAACTGTGAGATTCCCATTTTCAAAAAGGTTCAAAAAGATCCATGCGTCACAAAAGACTGATGCGTATTAAAATCTTCCCACGTCAATGTCGAGCAGATATAATTCCCGTGTAAACATAGTAATAATAAACATGACAAAGGGTCATGCTTGGAAGAAGAGTTTGCCGATTTCAATAACCAAAATTGATTTGGAGAAAAATTTGCTATCGGTGTAATCATTCATCGAACATGATTTTTCCTAAATGAAAGTAGTTAAATTTATAATTGTAATGGGAAAAATCGGGAAATAATTTTCATTTTCCAAGCGGGAATTGGGAAAATGGTTTCAGTGAAATAATTTGTTATCTTGATGGAAATCAGAAAATGTACATATAACTCAGAAGTAAATATTTATGATCGTCAGGGGAAAACTTTTAATATAACGAGAGCATGATGTAGCGGTAGGCAAGTGTTTCGTTTGCATTCATATTGAACCAAAAATTCTCGAAAACCTGAACAATGTTTGGAAGCAATCTAGCGATTAAAATGTATAGCAAGTGTGTTGAAAGGATTGATATGTGCGAGTTTCAGAGCCTAACAATCTCTCTACATTTCAATCACGGAGGATCAAAATACTGAAACAGACAAGGATAAGGAGGAAGAGCCCACTATTATCTTTCCCCATTCTCGTCTCATCACAAAATTCAAAGTTTCTACTTTACCAAACTCTATGGGAATATCATCGCATTTGAAATTCAGTTGGATTGATGGTAGTGATTATATACTTAAATGTTATGTATATTATATACATCTGCGAAACTTGAATAGAAAATAGCCCTACTCAAAAAGACAAATTTATCTTATTTTAAACAATCAAGTTGAATCCCCATCGAAACCCTACAAATGACTCACTGTTGGATAAACATTTTTCTATTCTAATTTTCCTTAGGGTATAAACTATCATTTTTTTCATTGATTTTAGTACTGACAAAAAGTGAGTTGTCACAATATGTAGCTCACAAGCTATATAGTGTAATTGCTTCTTTACACAGACGTAGGTTAACTATATAATACATATTAAATGAATTGATTAGTATACAGTTTTATCAACTTGCAGGATGGTTCGTTTACTGTTGACATAATATATTTCATGACTACAAGCACTAAAATGATTGAATGTTCCAAAACGCAGACAGAATTTTGTACCAGAACGAACATTATTCGTGTTTGTTTTATAGAGTAGGACCACATAGTTTAACGATGCACCAATAAACACACGTGTAGCTGATGCAGACTGCACGTGGTCAATATACACACTCAGAACAGTGTTTATGGCCTATTGGTTGGTTATAAACCATCACGTTCAATCAACGTGCGCCAACCTAATGAGAAGCTATCCACTGATTGAAATTATTGGAAGCTGTAGAACTGATTGAATGTGTTCCAATCTTACCCCTTCATAACATTATTTGTATGCATCGATTAGCAAAAGTGCCTAATTCTGTAATAGGTTGATGCTAGGATTCTCGCTGAAATCCATGTACCATCCATGTAGTGCTTAGCTAATTGTGCACAGGTGGCCTGATCTAATTAGTGAATAAAAATCCATTATTATAAATCAATACTTAAATGAACGGTATGAGTACGATTACCTGTGGAAATAAATGTAAAACTTTTATCGATTCATAATCCATGAAGTACCGTATCGTTTATTAAATAGGATGATTCAGGTTTTGCTGAATCATGCCTGGTCTCAGAGTTTCAAGGTCGTAGCTGATTAATTCACGTGTTTTTGATATGACTTTATGTTTTTTATTATTTTGTTCCCTAGTTCTACTCTACAGCTGATAGTTTGCAATAGAAATTTTTCCAGTAATAAGGAGAAACTATATTTTTTACTTCCTCAGTTACAGAGTTGCACACCACAATCATACGAATATACTGTAGAATAATACATTCATGTCCAATCTAATATATAAACATTATCTTGATGTTGTCCTCTATCGATAAAACCTTAGTGCTTCAAGGGATTCAAGAAATATAAAAAGAAGATAAATAAAATAAGGAAGAAAAAGGAAAATAACCTTTGTTTATTGGTTATGTTACTTTCTAGAAATCCAGATTCAATCCTAACTTGAATCCTATTATATTCCTTTTTATTTTTCAAAATTTTCCAATAGTCCTTCAGTGTCAGGGTTATAACGCTTCTGGCTTTTTAACTGCAGTAATGTTTCAATTGGGAATTCTACAACAGTGACATCTTCTTCTTCTTTTTCGTAAGTAGGCTATATGGTATTCTAATCCATCCAGTGTATGGTTTTGGAAAAATTTAATATAAATAAAAAAAACGCCAAAATATCGATGTTTTTTGAAAATTGTGGGGTAGCACAGGGTTTTCGATGGTGAAAAATAAGTTCAAGACTACCCATATGCGTCAAATACCGAAAATAATGACTACAATAAGTTTATGACTAAAATGACGTGTATTATTCTATATGATTATTTATAATATTTATTGGGCAATTATTTAGAACTTATTCAATAGGGTTCAAAAGTTCAATTTTAACTCTTAGAAAATAAACAATTTTTGCAAACAGGACTACGTTCACAAATTTGCAAACAGCTGAATTGACAACTATTAGCCCACATGAACAAATAAAGGAAACCTGTTATGAGAATAAAAGATGGTGGGTAGGGAATATTGTATGGGGAATAGAAAATATAGCAAAGAAAATAATCATACAAACGATGCAACTGGGTTGTTTACATGGCATGATAACGCTCTTACTTATTGAGAATGTTCGTTGGTCTCCTAGGGCGTGGAGCAGTGATAACTCTAAAAAATGTTATATCTTACGAGAAGACGAAGCAGAGTCAAGCTTATGGCCTCGAATAACTAACTACCAATTGAGGAAATTGGGTTCGAATCTCTGGAGAAAATGAAAATGGACGGCGCGATCTAGGCAAGAAGAATTTCTGGAGAGGATGTGTAGGCTATAGACTACGTCTCTGGTGATACAACTCAGCCTTTTGTTTTTTCCAAGGCGAGCCTGATGTAGGCTAAGAACTGACGGTAGTAGGTTACGCTCTTTAGGGATTTCTGCTCGTTTTGTAATAGCTACTTCAGCTTAGCATACGTACATATTGCTGCATCAATGTATTCTGCCTGCAAACTGCAATGCACTTACTGTTAGGAGGGAAAAAGGTATTCAAACAGCTTCTGGGTTGCTTCTTAGACGCAAAATGATATTAAACTCTACAGACCACTCCCGATGCCATTCAAGAAATTGGGCATTAGACTTTCTGAGTGCTACAATCTTTTGCAACCGCTAAATATATCGCACACAAATTTGGCTCTCAACTTTGAAAAAGTGTCGAAGAATATATTTCATAATAAATCGATCTAAAATTGAATACAGTAAATCCTGTAGCAAGTGACTAGTAAACACACATAAATAGGAAATGTCTATGATTAAAAGTGGTATTTTTTGAGAAAAACTGTAGTCTAAAAAAGGATATTCTGGAAGCAACGTGCCATAGCACAAGTACTACTAAATTCACTTGTGTAATGGTGTGTGTGTGTGTGTGTGTGTGTGTGTGTGTGTGTGTGTGTGTGTGTGTGAACTATTGAATGTTGTCGTTTGTTTTGTTAGATTAAGGATATCGTCTTAGTTTGGAGTCTGGGGCTGTAGCTGCCTGGCTCTCTGCTGTGCTCTCTCACTTCCCTCGTGCCATGCCTTCTCTGTCTTCACCAGCTCTCCTAATTCAAAGACCGGTGGCCAGTGCAGAGGTCAGGTTTTACTGCTTCCAGCCTAATTTTATAACTAGGGGAAGCAGTGTCCTTCACAAAACTGTTTCTCTAGTTTTAAAAGAAAGGCAGTCTAAAAGAGAATGCGATAGTAAGCGGTCGGTCCTGCTCTTGCTCGGAGATATTTTTGTCAAATCGGTAACGTGAACCAGATTGGGTGGGGCACATGGGGCCGAGAGATGAGGCAGGTGAACAATTATGAGATAGATGCTAGATATATGCAGGTAGACAGATAAATTATTGATTATTTGATGCTAATTAGATGAACATAGAGATATAGAATAACAAAACGATTATTGACATAGATGAATAGAGATGTAGATGAATAGACGCATAGAGATTAATATGAATATTATTATGGTTTACTAGTGATATGAAGAAATAGAGATATATGTAAGGTAATGATAAGATAATGTTGCCAAATTTTGTTTTCTGATAGCTAGAGAGGTTCAGATGGATATCTAGGTATGTAGAGATGAATATGATGATATGTTGTTTATTCTTTAGATAGTTGAGATTAGATTGAGCTTAGTGAGATAGTTGAGTTTACTGAGCTAGCTGAGTATAGATTGTATGAATAGTTTAGTTGAGTTTACTGAGCTAGCTGAGTATAGATTGTATGAATAGTTTAGATAGTTATTATCAGGACAGATAGTTAGTTAGATTTTCTTATGATGGTTGTTGATATGGTTATGATGATTATTGATTGTTAGATGACTATTGCCATTTGTAGTTTAAAATAAAATAGAATTAAGAGAAACTAGAAAATAGAAGTAGAATTAAGAGCATATTTGTTGTGTGAGATTGCTCCTGGAGAATATATTTCATTATTGTACATACTCCAATTCTGAGTACTCATTCCAACTCCCGACCTCTGGTTACACTTGAATAGGAAATGTCAATGATTAAGGGTAGTGTAATTTGAGAAAAGACGTCAAGGGAGGTGCTTTGGAAGCACTGTTCCATTTGTTAAACATTATGGCCTTATTCTGAAACGATTTATGGAAACGGTGAAAACAGCCTTGAAAAAATCACTCACAGATTTATGCACACATTACCATGAGAAAGGTTGATACAGTCATTTGAGAAAAGGCTAAGTATCTGTTTTTTTCAAATAGACTATTCTACTATCACTTGAATTGAGAATATCAATGATTGAAGGTGGTATAATTTGGTAAAAACTATTATGCATACTATATTGCTACTATACTTATTAAAACTACTATATTGCCTCGTGAAAGGTATTCTGGAAACACCTCGACAGGTTGTATGATTTGAAGTTCCAGAATATTACATGCTATTATAAAAACGATATAGGAACAAAAATTTATGGAACTTGAAGCATTCATTCCAAATTTATTCACGAAATGAAAATCAAAATTATGAGATGAAAACAGTGCATCAATATCAAGCTTTCTGGATGTTGAACTAAGAAATACCTGTATCTTAACAAATAAACTAGTCTTAGTAAAACGGTTTCAATGAACAATATTAATTTTACAAAAAAAGCAGATGTATTCTCTCATCATTTCTAATATTTGTAAAATCGGAGAACGCATCCTCTAATAATTTTTCTTCTTTTTAAAAAAGATGAATTTGAAATTAATAGATACTAAACACATTGTTTCATGTAATTAGAATTGAAATTACAGTAATTACAACTCCTATCTAAAGAGTTTATTCAGTTTTTCATTATTCAGTGATATTTCTTTGTGAGGACAATTTAATGAATCCACTGGAACCCTTTCCAAGCAATGTGAGCTTGTTTTTACAGGACATTTTTGCTTCGGTAGGAAAGGAGGAAAGAAATTCATCCCACAATTTCCAGAATTAATCTTCCTTGAACTCTTCTGGATAGAAGATTGATGAATACAATCTAGGAGTGTCTCATAGGAAATTCCAATATCTGGGTGATACTGTCTGTACAAAGGTTCTTTCTTCATTATTTACGGGAGTCAACTTCTAAGCTAATGGAGAACTAATAAAGTCCAGGTAAGCTTGAGTTTCCTTCATTAAATTGTGCGCTATTCGAGTTAAAAGAAAGACAATCTAATATTGCATCTTTATTTGACAAAAACGTCGAGATGAAATTTTTACTTTGCTAAAAAAAAAATATTTTTGCACTGTTTGACTTTCTTTTTGTTATAAAGACATCTGCAAGGATGGATTTTACACTATGAAAAATTATTTTTTTAATCAAAATCAATTTAAGTTGAAATTTACAATAATTTTGATGCGTAGACGTTTGCCCTATTATAATAGAAAGATTGTGTTGAAAATTTAATATCCTTTTAAATGAGTTCTTTCCTAGTTTTTAAGGACTTCCTTGAGCAATTTTCTTCTTTTACATGAAGAAAAATGAGCTCCTATTCATTCTCTCCTCAATGAATATTAAGACGGAGTTGTCACAACCACATTTATTAAAAATAGTGAGATACTAGTTTCTGTTGTTATAACATTACTAATCTCAAACAAACTAAAACTAAAGTAAACTAAGCTGTTTGTGACTGATAATAGTATAACAACCGAAACTAGTATCTCACTATTTTTAATAAAAATGTGGTTGTGACAACTTCGTCTTATTATTCATTATGGATATCTTCCACAATATAACCTTCACCACTACAAAGGAAATTCTCTCCTCTGTTGTATTCAAGAGATATATCACACATAAATAATTTATCATGTAGAAGTAATAATTTTTAATAAGATAGTTCATGTAAAAGTAATAATAATATTGAAAGTGTGATTCAATATAAAGCATTTGATACGAAAATTCAATCTGACTTGAAGGGAGATTAGTGATGAACTCCATAAACCAATAAATATTATTAAAATGCAAGATTCCAATTTCACTGAAGCTACAGCCAATTTGATGTGGACCATGCTAAGTGAACCTCACATATTCTATACCTGAACTGGTGATCAATAATCATGTTAAAAATATTCACAAACTCAAATAGTACAAACTCAGAATTTAAATGATTGACGTTGAGCTTTTGTGTTGATATTGATTTTATAAAAAAACATTAGTGTTTTCATTTTGCTAGGTTTCGTTTGATCTATTTTTTTCTCTGATGATGTCTGAGACTTGTGCGTAAGTAATGAGGGGAATGATCACACAAAATATCTAAGTCTGAACAAGAATCGGACTCGTGACCGCTGGAGTAGTGATCAGTGAAAGTTTTATCAGAAACAAGCGCTCCTACTGATTACACCACCGTGGCTGTCAATCTATAATAACGAGTTACTATTAACTCACTATCTATAATCTATTGTAGTAAGTTACAGCCAATCCAATAAAAGTGCTTCACAGAACAAACCGTTGCATAACAGTTTAAACAAGATGAAACTGGGTGTGGTTAGTTGTTGATTCTACATGTTTTTCGTTACAGTATTATGGTAAAAGCCCACCATGTTTCATGTTCCCCTTGTTTACATGATGCTATTGCACAATATTTTTCCCCCCAAAATTACGCCCATACACACGTTCATATTTCATTTTCAAATAGTATTGTTCCAGCTGGATTATGCGTTTTTTGAGATTATAATAGAATAGAATATTTATTCAACACAGTATAATTTATAAAGATTGATTTTAGACAGTTGAATATCGTCAATAACTTACAACTGAAACATTTAATACATTATGTCATGTATGACTGTCAATCAAATCACAGATTATTTCAAGCCGAACCAGACAGTTGATCAGCCGAACAGGTTGATATGGTTATTTCATGTTTCTTTCCATCGTAATGTTTGTAAGCGTAATGTTTTTATTGGTGGAGAAACCCTTACTGGTAGTCTCACCTTGCCGTTTGAGCCATATTATGGGGAACATGATGGATCTAATATTTTAGGTGGGTTCCGAACCACCGGGTAAGTGATAAATTCACTTATGACATCAAGTGATTAAAGCACGGTCACCCATCCAAGCGCAGTATGTGCGCTCGTAACTGAACATCATGTTCAGATTCAATTAAGACTCGTCATTGTTGTAGTGGGTTTCAGCGTCTTAGATTTCAATCTGAGCTGAATAACTTCATCACTCCAGTCTATTAATATAATGAATATGTTTCAAGTTTGTCATAGCATAGATAATAGTCATAAGTTTGTCATAGGATACTGTTTACTCAAATCTTAATCTATTCTAAATTGAAGACTCACAAACAACAAAACAAATTCATATGGATTAAGAGAGCATTGAGACTAATTTATTATCATAATTATTTATTCTTAATTATCCCAAAGTCATGGACGAGCTATACTACTCTTTTTCATGTTTAGTCTTTATGTAAGAACTATTCCAATAGGAACATTGAGCAATAGGAATTTAATTCCACTTAGTAGCCAACAGAGATTTCAAATAACGCTCTAGGTTTTCTTAAAGGTTGCTATTGAAGAATTATCTGCAAATTTTCAAGAGATTTCTTATTTCAAAAACCTTCTATATTGAAATATAATACTATACTCATAACTTGAAAAGAATCCTCTTATAAACCTAAGGCCTACCGCCTTCAATGCTTGTTGCTATTTTTATTACACGCATATTTGATGTTTCAGGCGCTGAGCCAATAATAACAAAACACTGCAATTCTCTGTACAGATGTTCCAAAATAAACATCATATGAATGCAAATTATTTTTTGAACTTATAACTTTGCTGAGAGAAAACGTGGAGCGTAGAAAGCCATTGAACAACTAATGGATTTCATGGTTTTTTTTTCAAGGTGAGTTGACTTAGTGGAAGAACGTAAAATTGCATCATTAAAAACAGGAAACAATATTTTATAACTTTTGATGCTTCATAGAACCGTCTGGTAGAGTGCAATTTCAACAAAAACGCAATTTCTCTTACGCTAACTGCATGAACCAAGTTATTAATTTGTGATGTTGAAGATCCATCTTGTTTCCACTAATATGTAATATAAACTTGAAAAAAACACTTTTAAATGGAAACTAACTCACGTTATGGCGTGACGGCCGTTTCGCTCTATTGTCTAGAGCATCGTCAGACGACCCACAGTACACTGACTTAAGGTATGAGTTTGAGGGTTATGTATGTTGGAATGGTGATGGGGTGGGGGAATGAGTAGGTGGGAGGTTTGAAATTGGGATTATTTTGTCAAATAGAGTATGTGAGAAGAAGTTAAGTTGATCATTTAAAATGTTGTCAGGTTGCTGCTTTGCATGTTTGTAAATTTCATATTGTTCTAAAACATTGAGTTTCTGGCTTTTGTGAGTGAAGTGTAGTGTGTCTAAATTAGTGTCAATGTCTGTATAACTGTGGCCTGTTGAAATGATGTGTTCAGCAAAAGTGGAATGTGTGTTTGGGTGTGAGATGGCTCTTGTGTGTTCTTTGAATCTAGTGGTGAATGTCCTGCCAGTTTGTCCTATGTAGAACTTGTTGCAGTCATCACATTTCAATTTGTAAATTCCAGATCTGTTGTACTTGTTTTGAGATGTTGTCTGAGAATGCAGGTGTTTTTTGAGTGAATTAGTTGTTCTGTAAGCTATTTTATATTTGAGTTTCCTGAATGAAGCTGCTATTTTATGAGTTTTGTTGTTGAGGTAAGTAAGTGTGATGAATGTATGGGGGTTGTCATTCTGTTTGTTGCTGGTGTGAGTGATTGGTTTTGTTGATATTCTGTGCAGTAGTTTGTCTATTAGTGTGTGTTTGTAACCATTCTGTTGTGCTATGTATTTTATAGTATTCAATTCTATATTGTAATCTTCTTGTGACATAGGAATGTTTGTTAGTCGGTGGAGCATGTGATTGAAAGCGGCATGTTTATGTTGGGTTGGGTGATTTGATGTGTTATGTATTACTGTATCAGTTGTTGTGGGTTTCCTGTAAATTCTAAATGTTTTGAATGCATGTTCCTGCTTTGTTATAGTGATGTCCAAGAAGTTGATACTGTTATTGTGTTCAAGTTCTAAGGTGAATTTTAAATTGGGATGGATTTTATTGAGATTGGTGTGGAATATTTCAGTTTGTCTTTTATTGCCTTTGTATAGAATTAGAATGTCATCAACATATCGGTGCCAGCTGATGATTTTGTCTGTATTATGTAGGATATGTTTTTGTTCTATATTGTGGACAAAGATTTCAGCTAGGATGCAAGAAATTGGGGAACCCATAGGAAGGCCATGAGGTTGTGAATAGAATTTATTATTGTATGTGAAGTAATTTTGTGAGGTAACTAGTGTTGTGAGGTCTAAAATTTCTTGGAGCTGTTCAGGTGGTGTGTTGTTTTGGATGAGCATTTGTTTAAGGTGAAGAAGTGTTTCTTGTATGGGTACATTGGTGTACAGATTTGTAATGTCAAGAGAAGATAGTGTGGAATTGTGTGGTATATGGATTTTTTGTAGTTTGTCTATCAGGTCTATGTTATTTTTTACTGCTGTGTGCTGATGGAATGTTATGTTCTGTCTTATTGTTTTATCTAGGAGTTTTGCTAATTTGTGTGCAGGTGCATGTGTGTGATTTATGAGAGGTCTGATGGGAATATCTGCTTTGTGAATTTTTGGTAAGGCATTTAGTTTTGGTGCTGATGGATTTATGTGCTTGAGGTGCTTTTTGTGGCTGTGAGGAATGATGTGTTGAGTACGATTGATGGCATCTTTTATTTGTGTTTGGTACTTGGGAGTGGGATCATTCTTTAGTTCCATGATTTTATTATTAGTAATGAACTGTTGTACCTTTGTGTCTATTTCTGTTTTATTTATAATGACTGTGATGTTGCCTTTGTCAGCTGTGGTTATGATCAGGTTATGTTCTTTCTGTTTTTTCCTAATATTTTTCATGGTTATAAAATCTGGGTTGGTTTTGGATTGGACTTTGAAAGTGTTTTTATTGCGTGATATGTCCTGCCTCAGGTATTCATGTACATGGATATTTGTATTTTGTATAGCAGTTTCTGTGTCAATTATAGTTTCAGTCAATTGTTTTTGTGAGAGGTCATGTTGTGTGTTAATATTGTGTTTTAGTCCCTTATCAAGTAGTTCAATTTCAGATCTATTGAATTCGATTTGTGTGGTATTCATTGTTCTTTTATGAAATTTCTGTTCTGTGGTGATTAATGGGGTCTGTGCATTTTGAAGTTGTGCAATTTTTTGGTTATGTTTGGTTTTTAATTTTTTGCTCATGAGATTGACTATGCTATTTGTATATGTGATTATTTCTTGTAGTTCAGTGTAGTGAAGAATAGAGCTGAGTTTTAAATGTAAATAATATGCTTTCTTGTTGAGTTCATTCTTTTGTCTGTGTAGATGCTGTATGCTGTTTTTGATGAATAATAATTGAGCCTGTTTCACAGTTTTTTGAGCAGGTATGCTGTTGCTTTTTAAAGAAATTCTTGCATATTTTGGGATGATTTGGTTATGGATGCAAATGTGATTGAATGATATGGCAAGGGATGATTTCATAACCTTAATTCGAGTGTTCCTGTAGGTATGGATCAATGTTGTCCTCTCGGCGAAATTATGATGTTGAAGATCCATCTTGTTTCCACTAATATGTAATATAAACTTGAAAAAAAACACTTTTAAATGGAAACTAACTCACGTTATGGCGTGACGGCCGTTTCGCTCTATTGTCTAGAGCATCGTCAGACGACCCACAGTACACTGACTTAAGGTATGAGTTTGAGGGTTATGTATGTTGGAATGGTGATGGGGTGGGGGAATGAGTAGGTGGGAGGTTTGAAATTGGGATTATTTTGTCAAATAGAGTATGTGAGAAGAAGTTAAGTTGATCATTTAAAATGTTGTCAGGTTGCTGCTTTGCATGTTTGTAAATTTCATATTGTTCTAAAACATTGAGTTTCTGGCTTTTGTGAGTGAAGTGTAGTGTGTCTAAATTAGTGTCAATGTCTGTATAACTGTGGCCTGTTGAAATGATGTGTTCAGCAAAAGTGGAATGTGTGTTTGGGTGTGAGATGGCTCTTGTGTGTTCTTTGAATCTAGTGGTGAATGTCCTGCCAGTTTGTCCTATGTAGAACTTGTTGCAGTCATCACATTTCAATTTGTAAATTCCAGATCTGTTGTACTTGTTTTGAGATGTTGTCTGAGAATGCAGGTTACAAACACACACTAATAGACAAACTACTGCACAGAATATCAACAAAACCAATCACTCACACCAGCAACAAACAGAATGACAACCCCCATACATTCATCACACTTACTTACCTCAACAACAAAACTCATAAAATAGCAGCTTCATTCAGGAAACTCAAATATAAAATAGCTTACAGAACAACTAATTCACTCAAAAAACACCTGCATTCTCAGACAACATCTCAAAACAAGTACAACAGATCTGGAATTTACAAATTGAAATGTGATGACTGCAACAAGTTCTACATAGGACAAACTGGCAGGACATTCACCACTAGATTCAAAGAACACACAAGAGCCATCTCACACCCAAACACACATTCCACTTTTGCTGAACACATCATTTCAACAGGCCACAGTTATACAGACATTGACACTAATTTAGACACACTACACTTCACTCACAAAAGCCAGAAACTCAATGTTTTAGAACAATATGAAATTTACAAACATGCAAAGCAGCAACCTGACAACATTTTAAATGATCAACTTAACTTCTTCTCACATACTCTATTTGACAAAATAATCCCAATTTCAAACCTCCCACCTACTCATTCCCCCACCCCATCACCATTCCAACATACATAACCCTCAAACTCATACCTTAAGTCAGTGTACTGTGGGTCGTCTGACGATGCTCTAGACAATAGAGCGAAACGGCCGTCACGCCATAACGTGAGTTAGTTTCCATTTAAAAGTGTTTTTTTCAAGTTTATATTATTAATTTGTGCCTGTTTGCTCTGTAACTAGTGGAAAAAGCTCTCTCTTCATAGCTCCAAGTCTTCCATCAACTATAGACAATGGTGAACCGGCATAGAATTGATTCAGAAATTCATTGTTTGCAATTATACAACAAAATTAAAACACAATCGCAAAGCAGAACGTTATCAGTATAATGATCAGTGTTCAGTACAATATTTTGTTTGAAAACTATGTTATCTAGGCACCAAAACACATTCAAATTTAGTCTCAGCCCGTAAAATTAAACCACGAAGATTATTTTCTGAGTCAGATAAGTCAATACAAAATATTTGATAGTAATTACAGTATTCACGAAGATATCTGTCAACAAATTAGGCGGGTGAGTAGAATTTTTTGTATTGCTATGACAGCTGAATTTGCTAAGTTTGGTGACCGTTTTTTTTTATTATCAAGAAGAATTATTGCTTGATAGTGTGTTTCTCTAGGAGAACAAGTGCGATACTGAGCTCCGTGTCCCTCGGAGGAATGCACTACGTCACTATGTCATCGCAAAAGCAATGCAATTGTGCGTCTCTGTGCGTGCGTCCGCGCTGCCCAGTATACTATTCTTCGTCTCTCCTCCTTCAGGCGTCAGGAACACGGAGCTTAGTCTCGCACAGTAGGTTGTATTGTATTGTATGGTGTAGCTTTCACTTCATTCAAATCTAAATACCCTACATCTAAATAATGAAAGCAGAAAAACAACATTAAATATGGCATCTGGTATCAGAACACAATCGGATCTCACATTAATAATTTAGATAAAAACAAAGATGTGGAAGGCATGAGTGTTGATGGTGCAAGTGCAATAGCTGTGTGCAGAACACAAACTAAATTAATGTTATCGAGCGCCTATTCTTTCTTTTTTATTATGTCAAAATTACAATGGAATGCAAAGATCCAAATTTCTTTGTTCACAAATTTTGACTAGGCTACATTATCCGAAACTTTGTCAGTACAGTAGAATCTCGATTATCCGAGTCCCGGTCAACCGAGCCTCCGGGTTATCCGAGCTAGTGATGAGAGAAACAATTTAAAAAAAGCTCTCTTTATGCTAAGAATAATACGGTGGGAAGATGCGTTTTATACTTTTTTATGATGTAATGTCTTGGTGCCAGTTAAACTAAGGTTTGTAAATAGTTATTTTACGTTTTAACCTTGTTATAAAAATGTAGTTTTGTCACGTTTTTTACTTTTATTTGACTTTTCCTGGTAGTAGTACTTAACCTCCGTATTATCCGAGTTTTTTTCATATCCGAGGTGGTCTTGGTCCCAATTACCTCGGATAATCGAGATTCTATTTTAATTGGAAATTTAATGTGACATAACATTCAGCAGATAATTATTGATTACAATTGAGGAGTTGGATGCAAGAAGGGCGTAAGTCACAAAACATGATGTCAAGAAAAAGTGTTCCAAAGTTTTCCATACCGTGTAACTTTCTCAGTTTTTTAGTAATAAATAAATGTATCAATATTCTAAATTCTAGATAGGTTTTAAATGTACAGGATAAAATTACTTTCGGCCAACTTAATAAGACATTCAATAATAATTGTTTCAAAAAAATGCTTGTGAACGCCCTTCTTGCATAAAATTGGGTTTAGTGTGATAAATTAGTCGTTTTATTGGATTTGGATTATTTATTTGAAATCAAAGTAAAGAACATCAAGGAATATAAGAGAAAATCTATTCAATGACATATTTATTTACAACTCATCCAGTTCTTGTCCATATTCATTTTCCAAAATTTGATATTGTGTAGAAAGTTCTATTTCTTCATCTGACTCATATTGTTTTTTCAAGTAAATAGCACTACCGATAACGAACACTGAGCAAAACAGGCAGCTTGTCTGTTGAATTTGAAGGGAAGTAATACCAACCTAAATTATTGAATATCCAAGATAATAATAAATGTTATGATAAATTATTGACATATTTTTATGAAAATCAAATTTTTACAGTGTCTTTTATGCAAAAAGGGCGGACGAAGAACGTTTTTATTTTTTTAATATCTTGCTCAATTTTTATGGTACATGAATAATTTTTTATTCAGATTGTACAGAATTCAATGAACATCAGTTTAAACCGTTTTACGCAAGAAGGGCGTCTGGACGATCAGGCCCTTCTTGCATCCAACTCCTCAATTTGAATAAGGGAAATATAATTACAAATTCACACAATAATACCCAAGATAAAACATGCAGTTGAAGATTTGTATTTCAGTTGATAAGAATAAAACTTGAATTGCACAATATTAACTTACAATAAGAGTCCGTGAGGACCGTGACCACTTTACATTGACCACAGGACAGAGCTAATGATTATTGTTTGAGCAAAAGAGAAGCACAAATATGTTGAGCGTGTATTGAACTAATAATTTTAGTAATTAGACAAAATAAAATCCCAAATGTTGCTCAATATTTGATATTTCACAGCGACATTCATGGATTATTGGCCATTTATAACAAGACTTGCAGCTGACGATGATTGAATTATGTGAAAGTGGAGGACACGAGTGCAATGTGCGGGACCCGGCATGTGCGCTCTGGTGGACATCTGCTTTTGTGGGGTCTCAGAGACCGGCGGTCTGGAGGACCTGGCCCGCTGTCTGCACCTGGCGTGTCATGCGCCTCTATCAGGCCGAAACTCTTCGCCATTAAGCAATTTGAGTCAGCGCGATGTAATGAAGCTGTGTGCGTGCTGTAATGCGTGCGTGCGCTTGTGCTGTTATGGTAGTGAGATCTCAAACACCTTCTATTCCTCCCAGGACAGGCGGCTCGAGCGTGACCAGCCGGGTGTATAATATCACTTCGACAACTGTTGTTGTCCGCAGACGCAGACAACATTGTTGTTGTTGTTGTTATGTCACACTTTGACAAAATTCTCAACCATCGCTTCGCCTTAATTATTATTATTATTTTTTTTTGGAGGATGAAGCCCACATAGGTCTGTGACCTGTGCGTGGGTAATGAGTTGGATGATGGTGATTTATGAGTTGGACCTACAGTTTTAGGTGGGCTCCGAACCTACGGGAAGTGATTTTACAGCAGAGAACAGTGTCTTTTTTGCTGGCCAATCTAATCGGTCACCGTTACGAACAGGACCTACGAGAACGCAGCTTATCTCTCTGATTGAACAGATACCTGCTACGGCTCGCGGCTATCTCTTCCCTAAATAGTTATCTAAATTATAAACGTCTTGATGCTGTCCTTTGCGGACAAAGATCTAGCGCTCCAAGTGACAAAATATGAACTAAAAGCATTGAATAAGAATGAATAAGGAGAGGCAGATGAGTTGAAAGAAGAAAAAAAAAGAAGAAGAAAATGTGTGGGAGGAGGGTGAACAGATAGACTATTTTCAAAATATAAGAAAATATAAATTTGTAAATCGCATTAAATGTGCGACGTTCTTGAAATTCACATTCAATTGAATCGGACAGCATACTAGTGATAATTAAGCTCAAATTGAAAATATTCCAATGTCGATGAGCGCACATTAATATTTTTACAAATGTATTTTTCAGTAGAAAGAAAGAAAAAAATTTCTATAACTTTGTCAGTGTTTGGATAGTTAGTTACATTTAAATAGTTACCTATATGTCACGGTACCCATAGTTGTGAGCCATAAAAGCAAACAGCAATGGTTTTGGAGAAATAAAAAATCAAGTCCATTTGCGAGAAGAAGCAACAGAACTCCAGTCAATTTTTTTTTTCTCCTCCTTATTTTCCGCGTTCTTATCCCCCTCCTCCTCCTTCAACATCTTTTTTCTCCTTCTTCTTTTTTTCTTTATTGAAAAGAAGAGTCTTTTCTTTTCAATCTCTTCATCTCCTTATCATTTTCTCTTCTTACTCTTCCATCCTTCTACTGATATAATAATCTGTGAAGAATCAGTGATTCAATATTAAGGAAGGGCGGAAAAACATGATTTTTCGAATATCATATTCTGATAGGAATCTTATTCTAATAGAATATCATATTCTAAATTTTCGTACTTATGTGTCGATTGAAGAAAAAAAAGTTATAATATTTTAACTTCAAATCCCTCAACGCTCTCAAAGTTTGGAGAAAAACTATAGAATAACAGAATATTTGAAAGTTCACATGAAAATTCTTCTCTTTGAGAATTGAGTTCTCATAGTTCTCAAACGTCGCTTATTTATGTGCTGATTAGTGGAAAAATAATTAAGAGAATTCTTCACATTTGTGCAACAGGTGTAATTTTTCGAAAATTATCATCTCTTGCACAAACTGGAGACTGCAGTCAAATCATTTTTCCGTAAATCAACAAATAAATACGAATTATTTTTAAGCCCTATCAGAACTCAATATTCAAAAAGAGAAATTTCCATGTGACTTCAAAAAATATTCTGTAACTATATAGTTCTTGTCCAAACTTTGAAACCGTCGTCCTGAAGCTATGGAGTTATTATAACTACTTTCTGTTAATCTCAACATAATAGAAAACTTCAAGACTTGTTTTGAAAATTATAATTTGAGATATTATTATAAAAATGTTTAGGTAATCTTTCCAACATTCCAAAACTTTAAGGATGATGCGCAAACTCAAGACATGAAGTTAGATTATTTAAACTATTACGCCTCAATTGCTACATGAATACTCAGTTTTTGAACCCAGCATTAGAACTCGATACTGAAGAAGTCATGCTTTTCGGCCTCATCCTCTCTAATAACGTTTTAGAGGTGATATCTAGTTTATTATAAATTATTTGCGAATACTACATCACAAATGCATGGAGGAGCGCGAGCAAGAAAGGTGCAATTAAAATAATAGAAAATATTTTTAAAAACAGTATGTTATTACGCAGAGCGGGGCAGTTCATAGTGGGAATGAATCACAAATTTTATGAAATAAAGGAAAATCTTCTCACTAGACTTCAATAAACTTGGGAGAAAATTAAGCTAAACTGAAATGTCTGGTGGTGAATGATCCTTGTCGGTTTAAAGTAAATTTAAGTGGAAGAACGTTGAAATGTTTTGTTTGTCTTATTGAATGCTCAATCTTTTTTGTTTAAGCATTTTTTAGTGTAGTGTAAATTTTATACTTTTAAGTTTGTGAATATTCCAAACTATTCCTCTATACATAACACAATATTGATTTGTTTATTTCTCTTACTATCAAAACTAGATATGCTGCCAAGCTTCAGAAAAAAAATAAAATTTGTAATGGTAATATTGTTTTTCAGATATCACCGTTTTTGAAGGCGAGACTCCCAAAAAGACATAACAGCTCACCTGCAAAATAAGAAACACAAATTAGAATACGGTACTCATTTGTGATGACTACAGTGTAATCACTGTATATCAAAATGATTGAGAATTAATATAGACATGTTTGAATTAATACATACGTGGTCGAATTTCCTCCTGAACAATCTCAATACGGTATCTTACTAGATGTTTACGCCACTTTTACAAGTGCTAACATAATTAATATAATTTTCATTGAAAAACCGAATTGAATCTGAGTTGGAAAAACGGTTTATCAAGATTGAATGGTAGAGTTAGTAACGTATATTGAAAGAGTTAATTTTTTTAGTACACGTGATATAATGGACGTGTCCTTACCAATTAAAAAAATCTTTACTTAAAAAAAAAACATTTTTTCTAGATTTCCTAACGAATGGATTTTAAAACTTGTAACAAATTGAACGTCATTATCTTTTTTCCATCGTTGAAAGGGGTCGGTGGGGAGTTTCCCATGTGAAATTATTGGCAGTGGTGGTTTTCATGGCCGGATGCCCTTCCTGTGGAACAAACATTGAATCGTATCTTTTTTCTCTAATTTTCTCCCTTTCAAATATTTATTCAATTTTCTTCGGCCAATGTTTGAGACATCAATAAATCAAAATCGATAGAAACAATGATCTCTTCTTCATTTATTTGAAGACAATAATACTGCTTGTATTCCAATTTTCACGTCTCACATCCTTTCAAGTAAGCAATTTTCTCTACATTTCTTATCAGAACTCTGCGACTTTTCTGCCGCAATATCATAGTTCGTATCAACAGGCACAAAGCTATTCATTTCTTTAAAGGGCCATTCCTTCTACTCCTTTCCACAATCAGAATGCACAGAGCCTTGTAACTTGTAAGGTTTAGCCGGCACCTATGTTCGCCGCATTAGGGCCCCTACCACCAATTCACAGCTACAAAATTTCCCTTTTCCATGCCACCAGATCCTCCCCTCCAAAACACTGGTCCCAAATCGCCAGGTGCCCGTCTAATGATACCGGATACTATGTGTTCACACTCAGTTAAACACGGCGAGCGCGAATGTGCGTGTATGCGTGTGTTTGGTGTGTTTGTGTGCCTGTATAAGCGTTTTGATGTATACCCCTATATACAGAATGAGCCGACAGTGGTATTCGCGTTTAAGGATTTAGCTTCCAGTTTCAGTGATAAATCAATTTGACGGTACAATTTACGGCAACGTAAACACGGTCTCTTACGCACGCACGCCAACGATCTCTCAAGTTTGCCAGTTTCGTTTGCGGACCCACAAATTCACCGTCTTCCTCCATCCCCTCCCTAATCGCCCATCCACCCTCACAACACCACAACTACCCAATATAGGCGACAATGTCCTATCCTGTTAAACAGAAGATTGTAACAACTATCACGTAGTTTCAACTTGCATATAACGGCTGGTTATTATTGAAGTCTAAAGCCTAAACCCAGTGATAACAAGCTGGTTTCCTGATTAACAAGATGCTCACATGTCGGGCCCCATTACATGCCCGCTTTGTAACTCCACACACTATAATTTGATTAATTTGTACATCGCTTAATCTAACAATGCATGTTAATGAATTGCTGATGGCGTGATACATTGTTCTCATTCATTGTTCATCAATGGGGAACAATCCGTGTTCTTGAGTTTTTGAGGTCTACGGATCAAATACGTGGTTAAATCAATACGTGGATCGTTGCGTTATGGGACAATGTTCATATTCAAATTTACATTCTACTATTTTATTAAATTACTACTATAAAAACGAATCAAAGTAGTCCTCAAGAACGAGTACAATGGTTGAAATATCCAACACGCTGCTTGTAAAAAGGAAGCTGGAATATAGGTTACTGAAAAACCTCATTAATGGTTGGCGGAGATAGACGGTGGAGTTACAGAGATGATAGAGGGAATACGAAAGAGGCAAAGTGATGTTCCTAATAATCTAGAGTCTTAAAAATAGCATTCCAAGAAATAAATCCTGATGTGAATACTGTATTTAGAAATTCATATTTGGAAATCCTCACTTGATTTTTAGCATTTTTGATGAAGACTTTTGTACAGCTCAGCTTCAAAACTACTCAGGATTAGAATATAAATTTGGTTTTAAATAGTAGAAAA
Organism: Conomelus anceps; assembly: GCA_948455865.1. Taxonomy (NCBI): domain Eukaryota; kingdom Metazoa; phylum Arthropoda; class Insecta; order Hemiptera; family Delphacidae; genus Conomelus; species Conomelus anceps. Next base: position 33,948,107 of record OX418220.1, read on the forward strand.
CCAAATTATTTACGGGGGTTTTGAATTGTAAATGTACTATCGATCGTACACAAGATATAGAGATCAAAAATGTTACTTCAACCTTTTTTGGAAAAGAGCTGATTTTGACCTATTATGGCAGGGCCAATTGCGCCTATACCCTACTTTGGACAGCATGAATGTTATTTGCAAATTCATCAGATTTTAGAGCCACCGTTTTTGTAAAAATAACATTTTTCAAAAAACATAACCGTTGTTGACATATTGTCGAAATTGATATTTTGAGCCTCATCATGGCGGCCATGTTGGATTTTTGGGCATTTTGCCAAGGTGGGATTGACGGGGATTTTTAGATGATGATGATGAAGGGCACTCTTTTCTATCATTAAAACAGCCGTGTTGCAATTATGTTGAGGTTCAGCCATATTTTATGCCTAATAGTGCCTTGGCTCAGGCCTACACTATGTGTTGGAACCAGGCTAGAGAATGATAATGATAATGATATAAAATTAATATATTTATGTTATTTACCTCCTGTAGCATTTATTCCTTCTGAATAACCTATTTTCTAACAATGAATATACTTTGTATAAAAGCGATATTATAATACTAGTGGCTAATAAATATTTTTTGAACAATTCAACAAGAATTTCTTGCTCATAGAGAACTTAATTAATTATTATAATAAAAATTGGATAGACAAGATGTGCTTCAACTCTTTTAAACAGGTTACAGATCGCAAACTCATACAATAAAAAATCTGAGGTACTCTCTCAGCGATGATGATAATAATCGTGGGATCGCATAGAATCTTATTTGTGGTTTCTCACTCATACTCATTCTTCTCGCTCTTTTTCCCATGCACGCGCGCTGTGATATCAGTCACGCGCCCTTTTATTTGTTCAGCTCTCGAATGACATACGGGAGCCGATTGTGGATAGGAGGAGGAAGTAAGAAGGAGAAGAAGAAGAAAAACGGAAGAGCAGAAGAGCACCCAGAGTGATCAAAGCAGGTTTGGCGAATCACACAGCCATACTTTGTTTTCTTCACACTCGTTCATTCCATTGATCTCACACCACGGCTGCTCCTTCTCGAAGCCCCCCCCCCCCCCCCACCAACCTTTCTGTTGACTTTTCGTGAGGAAGCCTCTTTTCCGAAGATTAACTTCCCTCTCCATGCTGACAGATGGCACCGATATTCTACGCCCTAACATTGTGACGCGTTTCCCACCCACTCGGAATCTCCACACTACTCTATTTCCCCTTCCCTCACTCATCATTGTTCCTCCTTTTCTCAAACATCCTCAATTCTATCTGTATCCAAAACCTTAACCTCCAACGACGACATTCGATGTCAGCTTCAGGTTTCAACCTTTTTCAGAAAAAGATCGTCCACTGCACAACTACCTAATCGTTTAGAAAAATAAACCTGAACGTCGCCTGTGAAACACATTTTTAGTACAGGACTATCAATTCCACCTTGTACTTGTTACTATGTATTGTTTGTTTGGACAGATTGTTTGTTGTAGATTCGACGTCCAGCAATATCACTCGCATAATTCAGTTTCAAATTCATATTTAATAAATATGATTGATGTTTTAAAAACGGTTAAATAAAGAAGAAAATCCCATTATAGAAAATTAAGCACATTCAAAGTGTGTATATCATTCTTATCGCTTTCATACTACAGTGGTTCCGATAATTCGAGTCTTGATAGTCCAAATTTCCGTTAACTCCGAGCCACCATATGTGAATATATTTAATAAGATATCGATTTTCCTTGTTAAGAATAAATCTTTAGATCTCTTTGAGTAATACCTTTTATTGAAAGTACTTGGTTTTAACCTGTTCTAAATACTTTTTGTATTGGTAGTACTTCAATACTCTTTATATATATATTACATTTATAAGAGCTGTAATATAAGCATATTTCTTCAGTTAGACTAGTAAAGTAACATGGAAGTTTCAATTGAAACCCTATTCTTCTTAGGATATTCCGTGTAATTCGAGTTTTTCTTAGTTCGAGGTAGCCTACTTCTGGTCCCATGAATTCGAATTACCGGGACTTACTGTATTTTTAATTTGGAAGGTAGAATATCTTACAAAAATTATGGTATTGGATAATATGGTCATTGGATTTTTTCATGGACGAATCTAAACAATAATATAGGAAACCAATACTTCATATGCCAACATAATTAAGCTACAATGTCTTTGCTTTTGCCTACAATGACTTTGTTTTTCTCAGGCCAAGGTTTACATGCAGCAGACCATGCAAGAACAAAACCAGCTAATTGTTCTACATGTTTTTCTATGCTTCATTTTTTAGGATTACAATCCGACAACACAACCTTCCTCATTTATTTTTCTGCACTTTACACAATCTTTAGTTTTTTCAAGGCAATTTTCCCCTAGCAGTTTATGAAATAAATTAATCAACTAATGATTATTTAACAGATTATACTCTATGCTTGATTTTTTAGGACTAATACTCCATTAATTTTTTGCATTCCATACATACTTCAGATGTTTCGACGATAAGTGTCTGCGATAGCGTACCTGGCGGGCTCCAGAATCAAACTGTTGAAGATACCTACACCAAGCTCAAGTGCTCTAACCTAATGATATGCGTTTCAGCATGCGTTCTACAATTATTCATGATGACACCTGGAATGCTTCTACCACATAAATTGACCAAGGCACCAAGGGCCATCTCTTCTACTTGGCGAGATGGAACACATGATGAATACGGGCGGGCACTCATCAATTAGATAGAGCATTCTGTGTGGTGGCGTTCTATGTGGTAGATTATGGCTGCTCTTGTACTTCCTCAACGCATTTGATTAATACCAGTGCTAAACAATATTGAGTGAATTCGAATATGCACGATTCAATAATTATTATTGTCATTGCTAATTAATAGTACTCAATTTAGAAAGAACATGCTATCGCAGTAATTCAATCTACCATGTCGAATCTAACAAACAAATAACCACGTAATACAATTTAAACATACGCATACGTAATACAATTTACATATACAATTACTTAACAATTAAGTAATTTACTAGAAAATTACTAGAACAAAATTGCGTAGCATGTTAAGAATTTGGCATGTTTCAGTCGAGTCATATCAATATCTGGACTGGACTTGACTTTTCAAACGTTGCGTTCGACCTTTGTTTTAGTAGATTTTCTCATCAGTCTTGATTATTACCAGCACAATTTTGAGCAATGATCAAAACCTAAACCAGAATTGGCGGAGCAAAAATCTTCAAAATTCTGCAAATATACATACTGTTTCTATAAGAACCCAGGTTTAAAAGTGCTATTAAGCGGTTAGCTTATTAGAACAATTACTCTGTTAAGTGCACTGAAACATGTACGACTTTCCATATAAGCTGTGTGATGTTGAATACATCTTAATTCCCTCAGTTCAACAATAATAGTAATAATAATAATAATAATTTTTTTATTTTTTTTAAAGCTTTATTGAATGTAAATAACAGTACATGCAATTAATAAATAATATATAACAATTTAACAAAATTCAATATATAAATAGTTATTATGATAATAATTCTAGTGGTGGCAACCCCAGAAGCTAAGTTTAGCTTGTATTGGGGTGATTTGCTAAGTTTTAAATTTAATCAGGTTTTTATTATGGATTTTATGTGATGAATAATCAATATCCTATTCCTCTGTGATGAATATGTTATCCTTGCTCAGTAATATAATAAGTTTTGATTTCATGTTTTACTGCGGAATATGTTTGTAGGTTTTTAAGATGGTTAGGGATACTGTTCAGGATTTGTGGTACAAAGTATTCTGGTACTGCTTTCCCTATTTCTGTATAATAATCTGGTATTCTATAATGTGTGTGTCTTGTGTATCTGTTTTCGTTTGTATTACGGTATCGGCTTTCATAGTAGTATCTGATTAATATTATGTATTTGTATAGATTTTTGAAGTTGAGTATATTTAATGTGTGAATATCTGTGCCTTGGAAGAAAATACGTTTGATTCTGTCTATCACGTTTGAAAATACGTTTGATTCTGTCTATCACGTTTATTATTGGGTTTAAAATAATAATAATAATAATAATAATAATAATAATAATAATAATAATAATAATAATAATAATAATAACAATAATAATAATAATATCGTGTGACCTGGCTGGCTCAGATGTTATCAGGTCGCACCTGAATAAGTTCAGGGCCTCTGACGTGACTTAACGACTGTTTTTAGGCAGCCGGGACCGACAGCTTAACGTGTCCTCCGAAACACGGGAGTGGCCCGAGGTAAAATATTTCGGTCAGAACTGGGATAATAATATAATAATAATATCATTTATTTCTTACTACAATATACTAGTGGTTATTCTAAGCTAATAATCTTGATAACGATTTCAAAACAATATATAGATTAGAATGATTTCAGTGAAATAGATTAAAGATATTATTAAAATAAAAAGACCAACTGTTGGAAACTTATGCGGTGTAAATCACTAAGAATACACTTCCATCAAGCATCTCTGAGTTTCTTCTTTGTACAGGATGTAGAATTCATACCACCGAAATATACAGTGTATGCAGAGACATGCGCACATATGAGTACAACAATAATTAATGTACGTATACAGAAAATATATGGAAACTTTCGAGATAAAATTATATGAGTATTATTTATGACAGAACAAGACAAAAGTGAGGTTAGGATGCAGAGGGTCGTTCAATTTATACTCTGTGCATATTTATTCGTAGCCGACATGAAGTTGTGAAATTTCAGTCGGAGAAGGCTGTTTTCACAACACCAACCCGGACCTTGTTCAACTTCATTAAGTAAACGAGAACGTAGCGGAAAACAGAAACGTTCTGTTTGCAGTGATTCTATGACTTTGGCGCCCCAACTGGCTGTAGAGCCCCCCTCCCACCACCACAACATTCCACCCCCATTATCGCACACTTTCTCACAACTCCTGAAATATCTCAAACCTCAAACGCGCAGTAACAACAACAGCATCAGAGAAACAACAAGAAGGCAAAGAAAGGAAACTGAGAGTGAATGAGTGAAAGAGAAATAGAGTCTGCGTGAGTCAGTGGGAGTGAGTGAGAGTGATTGAGAGGGTGACTGAGAGAACGAATGAGAGGGAATGAGACCATAAAAAAGATGTCACAAGAGTGACGGAGAATCGAGAAACTTCCACGTACAAAGCTTTGTCGCTTATAACCGACTTATTGTGAGTAAACATTTAATTTCGTCTAACATTTATTGCTTCAAGATTCTCGTTCGCAGAATGAGCGTTCTTTGACAGAGTTTTCGTTCGGATGCATGCTCAAGGATTTCTGTTTCTTCGAGTTCACTTAAACATATCACCCGACTTGTTATGACGATCGAGTACAAGGTTGAAATGAAAGATATCATTTGCGTAGGTAATGATGCCACATAGATGCCAGACGGAGGAGTGGGATATGAACCCACGACCGTTGAAACGACAGTAAACTGAAGTTGCGACGCCTGAACCAAATGCGCTAAGCGGCCCGCCCAATTGTTGAACCAGAAGAAGAACTTCAGCAGAATTGAAATCACCAATAGGGAAGTGATAGCCGCAAGCCGTAGCTGGTTCAATCAGATACAGATAAGCTGCGTTCTTGTAGGACCTCTTTGTAACGGTGACCGATTAGATTGGCCAGCAAAAAAAACTGTTCTCTTAAAATTACTTCCCGGTGGTTCAGAACCCACCTAAAACTGTAGGTCCAACTCATCAATCACCATCATCCAACTCATTACCCACGCACAAGTCTAAGACCTATGTGGGCTTCATAAAAAAAAAAAATAGGAAGTTATTTTTCATTCAATTTCCATAACCATTCCTTGTTATAGACAGTTATTGATTATTAGTGCAGTATTTCTTTCCCATTTCTCCCGTATTTATTAAACGATCAATATATAGCCAGGAGGATAGCCATCAATTACAATTGGATATTGACTACATAGTAACATGGTGTCGGGCAAATAGTCTTGATATTAATGTTGCTAAATGTAAGTGCATTACCTACTCTAGAAAGCGGCGTCCTTCTGCTAACACATACAAGATTGGAGATTTTATTCTTGATAGAGTCAGTGTTTGTAAGGACCTGGGAGTTATCTTTGATAGTTCTCTTACATTCTCCTCTCATATAGATTTTGTAACTTGCAAAGCTAATAGGATGCTGGGGTTTGTCTTAAGAAATGCAGCTGACTTCAGCAACATTTTGGCTATAGTATGTGTTTATCAGGCCCTGGTGAGGAGCATTTTGTAGTATGGATCCATGGTCTGGAGTCCTCACTCAAACCAAGATGTTCATATTATTGAGAGGGTGCAAAACAGATTGTTGAGGTTCTTGTATTTCAGAAGGTTCAGGGGGTCATGTCCTTTGGGGTTTCCCACTCAAACATTAAGAGATCTGTTTGCTATGAAATCTTTGCGGCATCGTCGAGATAGAGCCTCAATATTTCTTTGTTTGGGCGTTGCTTGATGGGTTCGTTTATTCTCCTTCTCTGCTATCAATGATTAATTTCTGTGTTCCATCATTTAATGTGCGTAATACAGGTGTGTTTTCAGCTCCCAGGTGCAGAACAGCTCACCATTATTTCTCCCCCATTATTCGAGTTCAGAGATTGATGAATAAGTTGAATTCAGGTGTTCAGCTTGTGGGATCTGAGAGGGAGGTGAGGAATAGGTTTTTGAGTGCAGTTCCCGACTGATAGTGTATCTGAGACCATTGAGTCGAGATCTGTGTGTTTGGATATTGTCTGTTTTCTCCTCTTCACTTCTTGAATCTGTTTATTTACTGTATTTGTAGTCTTATTCTTTTCACCTTAAGTGCTCTATTTTTACTTTTTATATATGTATTTTTTTCTATTTTATCTTCCTTATTGCTTATTATCTATTTCTATCTTCCTTAGTGCTTTCTTAGTATTTTATTGTAATAGGTACTCTTTATTGTATATTGTTTGTTACATCATTATTGTGTTAAGAGGGCAATGATGGGATACCATATCCTTGTGCTCTCGTATGTATAATTTGAATAAATAAATAAATAATTTTTTTTGTTGACCTAATTTTTCGGTTGAAAAGTCCTAAATCCATTCTATTGACTATTTGTGGAATTCGACATGAACGGATAAATTATGAACCAAGAACCCCATTCATAGGAAAAGAATCGGCACAGTATTCGCGGGCCTCAGCCAGCTTTTCATGATCGTATCTGAGTGAAAGCATCATTTCAGTTATGAATGGAGCTCTAAATTTCCAACAAGCCGTAAAGTTTGTTTTTATAGCACTGCTAGTAGTATCGAACTGCAAAGAAAAGTTAAAAATTCATTCTATTGTAAACAAGCCGTTGTTCTTTACTCTCCCAAGCGATACGCTTCTATTTTATGGCCCCAGTTATTTAGCCCGATTTTGTCTTCTACTCTGTGGTAGTAGTATCAAGGATGCACAGCTATTGTGAAAAAGTGAGAAGATATCACGCTATCTCTGATGCATGATAAACCTTGAACTATGAACTAACTAGGAAATTTCATTTTAATCTTTTCAAGAAATGGACAATAATGATTATGAATATTGTTTAATCATGAGTTCTAATCCTTAGAAACGGAACAGGTGTATTCGCTCAATCCTTGGAAGAAGACGATGAAGAAGGTGAGAAGAGAAAAAGAGGAGGTTTGAAGGTATTCATAAGAATTATCATTCATTCCAAATTGATTTTACGACAGTTTTAATGTAGTTTCTGCTACATGAATATCACTTAGACCTTTGCGTGAATTATGGGTAGGCTTACCATTCGTCCGGGTTTCGAGCTCGCGTCCGGGGAAATGTCCGGGGTTGATATTTGTCCGGGTTTTTCTTGCAGGTATGGGGAAGAAGCGCCTGAACGCCTTTTGAAATAGAATATTTTCATTGTTAAGAACGTAAACCCAGTATTTTTTACGTATAATTAATAAATAAATTATCACTAACATTTTTTAAAATAAAAGAACACAATAATTATTATTCTAAGATTTTCGAATATTTTATTAATTCTATTCTCCCCTTCTGATCATACATAATTATCATAATGTATTCTCAACACACCTCGATCTGCTCTCTAAACATTGTCCGGGGTTGGCTCAGGCATCAGGCAGATCAGGCATCGAATGCGTGAATGCAGGAGTAGCATGTTAGTAAGAAAACCGTATAAGTTTGTGTAGCTCGACATTTTCTCAATAAAAAACCTACTTCTACACGAAAGTGGATGGGATTATTAGTTTAGCGGATGTTAAGTTGTACATGAGCTGCTATTATAATAATAAAATTATATTTTTCTTGAAGACAATGCCTCGCTGGGAACGAAAAAATCCATTGTTTTAAACTTTTAGAATAGGCTTTCTTACTTTCGCATACTTGTTGAATTGTATCTTTAAATTTATTTGCTTATTTACAAAAATAATATGGAAGCATGCAGGGCAAAAACTTCAAGTCTTACTCCCCATAACAAAAGATTCAGAGAAAGAAACAGAATTTGCAATTAACACTTTGAAAGTGTAAATAATATTCATTTGGCTTCAAATGCTTGTATACCATTGATATCGTACACAAGTGAATCAGAAGTATTTGAGCATTACCGTCAAAATACATGAATGTAATAATGGTGATGTTTTTACACTACGTACATGATTGTTGAAATTTCGTTCAAAGTTGAGGTTCCGAGTTGGCTTTCTGCTATTATCATCAAGTTCTTCAGAGAAACATACTTTTCTTTATCATAGCAACATGAAGGGAGATGTTATGAAATGAACTCATGAAAAATGTACATGAGACACTAAAATAACTGAGAATCACAACAATGGAGCTTCCCAACGAATTCGTGTTGGAAAATTTCATTGGAAGTAAACCTACTTCACTGCCATTATGATGAGCTTGATAAAGTGGTAAATATATTATTTAATACAAGAGCGCGCTTGTGTTTAAAAAGCCATAAAACAATGCTGGCCAGCTACACTTGAGCGGAGCGCGCACTAAATTGAAAGCTGTTCAATAACACTGTTTTGAAAGCTTTTAGAAATAATCAGAAGCTTTGCAGTCTCTCAAATAGCATTATGTCTTGGTCCTGAATCTTCCAAGCGAATGCACTGCACCCACTCGAATGCTTCACGACTTAACTAGACTCTGCTTTGTATTAAGGGCGAATAAGAGAGAAAGTGTGTGAGTGAAAGAGAAAGAGAAAAGAAAAGAGAATGAGAGAGAGAGAGAGAAATAGGGAGAGAGAGTATGAGTGAAGGGAAATGGAGGAATGAAGAGAAGGATGATTAAATAAGAAGAGAGACGTTAGTTGAATGAGAGATGCTTGTGAGTGGCAGAGGGTGAAACAAAGAGAAAAGTAGAGGTAGAAAAGTAGCGGTAGTATAGTAGAGAGAGAAGTAAAAGGAAAACAGAGCGGAGAGACTAAAACAAACAAGAAAACAAATTTACCGAAAAAAGAAAGAAAAGAGTTTGAAGATTGATAACGACTGACTTTAATTGATTTTATAGACTAATGAAAATAGAGAAACTCAACATAGGGGTGGTATTCTATAAGAAAATTATTAATAAGAAGCATGATATAAAAATGATAGAGCTTATACATTATGATGTTTATAAATAATGGATACTTTTTATGTGACCATTTCGAATACGATGTGATGTTTATATATTTTTTTCAATATGAGTAGTTCGAAAATGTTTCAATTGCAAGGCAGTGTTGAAAATTTGAAATGCCGTCATAGAAAGATCTCAGGGAAAATTTCAGATGACAGAGAATTTTATTGAATATCAAAATTGGAAATTGAGTAACATGAATATGTTACTCAACGTAATTATGTAATCTGATTCATTATTGCAAAACTTTTTTATATACTTCAAAGAATATACTTCAAAACTTTTTTATATACTTCAAAGGATGTGTGACTTCGCATAGTTTATGATGAACAATTTCTACTACATGATAAGACAATTTTAAAAATGTTCATTTATATTCGGAAAAATGGAATTTTTCAGGTTTAAAATACTTTTAACCTCCATTTATACATCTAAGAAGTCAAAATTCAAATTGAGAATCAGTTTAAAGAGAATAAATAAATAGTTTTTAATTTTTTCTTCCCCTCTTAATTTTGTGTAAGAAAACTCTTCTTTATGAATTGCAAGTTTTGAATAAGAATATTTGCACTAATCTGCTTCTGTGTACTGATTCATCGATCAAATCCGATGCAAAAGTTTGAAATGGTTTCATGGAAGCTATTAAATTTTATTCAGTGCATAGAAGTATTTTTTTTACTTGATTCTCTACAATCTACAATGACATGGACGCTTTTACGACCCTTTCTTATCTCTGTGTAAACCTCCATACTTCATCGCGCTTATCCCAGCATGACAGCACAGTGTATGAAAATCCGTAAACTATCTCATAAAACCTCGTGGACCATTTGTGTGACGTCGGTGTCATTTTTTCGATAATCCAATGCGCAAGACAAGGGTTCAGGATTACAGTGATTTGAATCTGTGATCATTCATCTCACAATCATCGTAGATTGGATGATAATGTTACGTCTATCGTGCACCTATCAGCTCTATCAGAATATGCAGTTTGGAAATGTTTTAGTACAGGACTCGAACAGTAGAAAATAAAGTTGTCGACTATAGTGGAGTCAGTTGAATTAGCTTTATCAATTTTAAGCTAGTTTTAATTAGATCAAATTTTTATTGAAAATATCAATGATCGGAATCAGTTTCAAATATTTAGAAAAAATTGTAATAATATCAGATTCTTATTGGAATCATCAAAAGATAAATGCATGAATTAAACCAAGTTAATGTGAAAGATGTGTACAGCTCCAATAAATTATTTGCACTACATTGAATATTATAATTATTAGTGTATGATTTTATTGGTGGGGGAATCAATAGTTCCATTCAGTTAACAGGAGAAGTTCATTTCGCCATTTGAGCGATGTTTTGGGAAACATGATGAACCGTTTCAACCAGACATTGAAATATAAAATATTGGTTCTATCAGATGATTGAAAACATATGAAGTCTTCCAAAATTATGTCAGCATTCAAAACTAAGAATTGGTCCATTGATAAAGAATGTATCGAAAATCAACAGTATTCCTCATAATTATTATAAACAAATTTAAAGAGGATTGAAAGATATCTTTGAGTTAAAAAAAAAAGTAAATTCGTATGGCTTTTCGTGGTGGGGAGACCCTTACGGGTAGTTCCACCTCGCCGCTTTTTTTAACGACTGCTTTTTTTTATATGCAACCGGGACCGACGGCTTAACGTGTCCTCCGAAACACGGGAGTGGCTCGAGAAAAAGATCTTGTACTCAACTGGGATCGAACCCAGGACCTTTGGCTTATCAGACCAGCGATAAGCCAACTCGGCTACGCCGACTCCATCTTTGAGTTAATGCGATCTAATTTTTTATTTTCATGGGATTGAACAACGGGGCCCAAGCTTTACGAGACAATGGATAAAAATCAGGAATTAATTAGTGGTTAGGCCTACCTATGTCTGAGACTATTATTTCAGGAGGTTGAGTTCAGGGTTCAGGCATGATGTAATCATGGACCAAGCAATGCGATCGCTGTGTTTATTTAATTAATGAAAAGAAAGCACTCAATCATCATGTTTTCACATTAGTATCAAAGAATTGTAATCTCAAAAAAAATCTCCAATGAGAATGATCCATCTGTCGCCGATGAATGAAGACAAATGTGATGACAGAAGACAAGAACGATGATTGATTGCATTGTCCTCAGATTAGAGCTGGCTTCTCGTCAGCAGATAGCCGAAACCCTGCCGTTTGGAGGATTTGTTTTGGATAAGAGAACCATATTTGATCTTTGAGTGAAATGCGATCTAATTTTTATTTTCATGGCAATGAACGACGGACCTCGAGCTTTATGAAAAAAAGGAATATTGATTTTGTGCTGAACTGTACACATATATAAGTATGTTCTTACTTGTTCAAGTACTTGTCATGGAATTATTAGCAGACAGTTCGAGTGAGCTTAAACAATAATTTGTAAAATAATATAAAATAATAATAAAAATAAATGACTTGATTTAAATAGTCTTGACTTTTTTCTGCACAATTCCAAACTTGAATATTGACTTCAATTATTGTCAATGTAATAAGAATAGGGAGACTTTCAAATTTATTGATAAAGAAGTCAATTGCCAATAGATTTACTCGTGAACGTGGTAACGAACGCACATCCGTTTTATAAGCGATGCTCGTTTTTCAAATGAACTTCCTTATAATAAGCATTCTTCACCAACTCAACAAACAACTCAATTCTGATTATTCATTTACTTTCCAGCAATAGTAAATAAGCGAACAAATTATAAACGGTCGTGATGATTCACATTAATTTCAAACTCGAAAATAACTTACAGCCTACTTGGAGAAAGTAAATCTTGTTTACAAAAGTTAAATTATTCTATAATTGAATGTAGCCTTATGAAATTCATTTGTGAGCATTAAATACGATAAATCACCCCCAACTTTAGGAACGAATGTTTGATGATGTAACTAGAAGGGTGGGATTGGGAGGGTTAAGGGAGTAGGAGTAGAAGGGTAGTTGAAGATGAAGGGGGGGGCGAGAGTAAGAGTAGTAATCGGGTATTTATTTGGAACGGACATTCTCTCGGTGAGTGTATTCAGCTCGCGGAGCAAAGTTGGGATGTTTAGAAGTCTGTCAGGGCGAAGAAGCTGCCAGCGAGCCTTTCAAACTTTGTTACCAACTCCGGTGAGAGCAAGTTGCCTTCGCCAATGAACATAGGGCAAGAAAACCGTTCAAAAACTCTTTCTTCTACAGTAATTTTCCTAGAAAATAAAGGCTTCAACTCGAACCAGATGGAGTTATCACGAGCCAGATCGATCTTCATTCACGATCGCAAGTAATCGACGAAATCGAACCATAGTTTGTAAAACACTAGTGAGATTGAGATGGGGCTTTATGCTCTACTATTCTATTCTCTTCTAATTTATTATATCTTTATCACATTGTTCAGATACTTTTATACAGTCTTGAAATTGTCGTCAGTTGAATTATCGAAATTGTATCCAGTTCAATAAAAATATAGTAACTTCAGAAAAAGAGCATACAAGGCTGCGTGCATAAAAGCCATAGTTTCAATCATTTTTATTCTCTAAAAAGTTTATTTTTTGCTATACGTAGAATGAAGCTTGTCATTAATAAATTATTCAGATGACAAATAAATCTATTTGCTAGAACATTAGAATATTGTTCCAGTTTAGAAAATAATTGCATGCGAACGTTTATAATTATATTATATTTCTTCTTGTTTGTCAAATATATTTTCCTCCCATATAATAATGCAACTGACATCAGAATAGATCATTGACTGATTAATAATAAATAATTTCTTGACTCAATTATTAAATGTTATTATTGGATTATTGATTTAATAAATAGTTATTGAAGTATCAAATTATTGAATTACTCAATTTCAACACTCATACACAGTATATATTTTTATGGTTTGCTCCACCATAAACTTATTTAATTATGAGATGGGTTTAAGGATCCCATGAATATGGTCTTAATATCATAAATTTAATTATTGCAAGTTTTGATTCAGGAAACGCAGTAGTTCTCATACATTGAGTAGGCCTATACTGTGTTGCCATCAGGGTTGTAGATCCAATTTGGATAACTAGGTAGGTGTTCCATCAATATTTATTAGACAATTTTCAGATATTAGCAATGTGATGATTACCTGGGCGAAAACTGGTTGCTTTCCGCTAATATCTGTGGAATAGTCTCTTTGTAGTTTCTTTCCTTGGCAACGTTCCTGTGTTGGGAATTATGAAATATGAACCATCTAATTCAAGGTATTGTCCCCAAGAGTACTGGGCGGTGACAGTAAATACACCCAGGGCATGAATGTGCAACGGATTTTCGGTGAGCTCGGCAACTGGTCATGGACTTCAATGATTTTCCAATTGTATATCCTTGCGTTCCGAACTACAAGGAAACCATTTTGTATTATATCAATTTCCACAACCGCCACCGCATGCCACTAATATCGCGCAACCAAACATGCCCTAGATTCTGGCACACTCACAATCTCCAGATTTGCTTTACTGATTCACAGGTAATTTATTGAATAAAAACCTGGTGGTGATATTACACAGATTCATTATTATTGCCCAATTAGGCAGTGAATAACATGCACAAAAAAGTACACTCAATATGCGAACAGTAACCTCAGACTTAGAAATAATGGCTCAAAATTTATAATAAGTCCGACTAGGTGTGGGTTAGCCACATCCAAAACGTAAGAAAACGAATAAGATTGGCAATGAATTAAACCTATGCTTGGCCAAGCAGCACTAGAATATCTTATATCCAGTCTTGGTCGGTACCCTGATCTAGGAATAGCGCTCATAGAGTTATACACTCGCATAGGCCTATTTTATAACGCACTGAATAATTGAAATATTCATCAACTGATGATGCGCGGTGTAATGCTTGTGGAAGGACTACAGATTGTAGCTTTTCTCCGCATTATATGTGCAATCCTACTTACTCCAAATGCGGCAAACAGGGTAGGACGTAGGACCTTCAGAGCATTGGATTGGCGGCGTATTTATGAGAGTAGCAGGTCTCCAAAATGGTACTGGATGGCTGGTTGGCGGCTTAGGTAGGTGAGGGGTCTGATAGAAACATTTAACACTTATGAGTGTGAAAAAAATTTCTAGCAATGAAGGACAACAAAATGCAGCCCCCTGCACGTAGTAAAGTTTTCTCTGCTCCTCTTTTGACCTTCTTCTGTCCTCTAGAATCGACCCTTGATCCTTCTTACCACTTTAAACCCTTTGGAATAAGCCGGCGTTTTTTCATTTGCCTGCTGCTTCCTGATTGGCTGCTGGGTTCTGGCAATATTTGATAGGTTGACTCAAATCGTGCAGACAGTATGTGGACCGGCTGGGTCCCAGATTCGGCATTTCATTGAGAAGAAGATGGAAATCTGCAGTATTAATTTGAGAGGATCTTATTTCATTTAAATGCTATATATAGTATAATATCTGTTTGTTTTATTTATTTTTATATATTTTTATCCTTCCATTAGAAAAATATATTTCGTTCAGTTGACACGATATACTTTGTCGAGCTTTGATCGATCATATATTTATTGATCAATAATAATTAGTCAATAATCGATTCTTGACATTATCGATTGATGTTGACTTGAGAACAATGATTTTTTTTTGGTCAAATTTTTAGGTTAAAGGCACTGAGAATATTAATCAAAAATAATTTGCTTACATAGAATACAACTCACATCAGAATAAATTATTGACTAATGGGGAATTAAAAATTATTACTTGGTACACAAAAATTTAAGAGTCACTCATGAAGAAAATCATATCAACAGTATGTAACCACTTGAATATGTAACCGTGTTTCATGTATGTTTATGGGTTGCGTAGCTCAGGTAAAACGAAATGATTGATTACTCACTCAAAATATAATTGTATTTATATTTGAACATAATAATTTAACATCTCACCTGTAACAGTTCTCACAACAAAATATAATATTATTTTATCGACTTAATACAAGCTATTAATTTATTAGAAATAAGGGGATTGGCAACTCGCTTGGCATATCTAAATACTTAAAATGCTATAGCAATATTGAGAAAGATAGATGTTGATTAGCTATGGGGTTGGCCTATTCTTTAGCTCATGAATGAAATGCTGAAATTAACTAAGGTCTTACCTTCTTTGTGATGGGATGCCATGCAAGATGGAAGCTCCTGTTCCATCCTTCATCCACCAACACAAGACACCAACTGACTGCTGACTACCCAACTACTGACCCATCCAAGTCACTTGACAATGCATTAATTATATTAGAAACAGAAATTCTATGAGCATGTCAATGTCAAACACAAATGAATTCATATATGGAATCGAAATACTTCTGACCTAATCAACATCTATTGCTTCCTCAATGTCACAACGTGTCATAATAAAACATTCTACTGAGAATAATCCTTGAATCAGATTTGAGAAATAAAACTTATACCTTACAAACTCAAACATTAAAACCAATGGTGACTAGTATGTTAGTAGTTGTAGTAATGGTAGTAACTGTTAGTAGTTATATTATTATTATTATTTATGGCGTTAAGTTGCACACCTGAGCGGAGCCCAAACAACATGCCACACGTCAAATACATCCATATCAATAATTATAACAATATAAACAAAATTTTACCGGTTTAGTCAATTATAAAACCTTATATTATGTTGCATATTAATAACTATCTGTTAGTAACTATCTATTGTTACGGGTTCTATAACTAAAATAATGCTAGCAACACTTTAAATTAACACTCGCACTTTATTTACACAAATTACTCTTACAACACGTACTACTCACAAGACAAACCAATAAAAAAAAACAGATCAATAAACTTCAGTTAAAAATAATTTTTTGGTATCTCTGTACAAAAACGAATTACTAATTATTAATAGGCCGATAGGTACTGTATTCCAGATTTTATGACAATCCCAGATTATTACTTAACCTAACTACGCTAACTTTGAAGGGTTTGAAGATTTTATTAGAAATCTCTCCTTTCAATAATTGTCATTCTGATAAACGTGGAACGGCAGATGGAAAACTTTTCTGGTGCATTCAAGAGTTGTGAACTTTTCACGAGATTATTCATTCATAAATTAGTCGTATATCACGCCCAGTGATGTGTGAGTTTCGAAAGTTAACAATAACCTACTCGTATGTAAGTCAATGCATAATTCAAATGCACTTACCCGGCATCTGTCGAGATAATTTGATTAGGTCTACCACCTTATTACAAACGTTTTAGTAGCTAGTTCGCAATATCGACCTTTAATGACTTGATGTCATGCAATAAATAAATCATTCACATTCGTAGAGAAGATATTGCATTAATAAATATGTTCCCGAAACATTAGCACACCGCATATAGAATTCACACTAATCTTATAAAAGATTAAGTCCCGTTTACATGTGCAAGCTAGAAAGACAATTTACTCAGGACTGTTGTGGAATGGCCATGAGCTCTGAGTGTGAGTTATCTACTGTCCCAATCCCGAGACTTTTCAACTGATACCTCGTGTGGAGATTTGAATCACCAAGTACAGCACCAACTCCCACAGAACAATATTTTATGTTCTAAAAACATGGGTTTCAAGCAATTCCGGGTTTTTCAACTTTTTCAAAGAAAACAGCACTTTTTCGAAAATTTTACAATTGAATTATTTTTGATCAACGACTGAAATTCCACGGTTAATCCTATCAGAATATCATTGAAATTAGACAATTCTCAAGACTCTTTCTGAACTCTACACAAATCAATACTTTTATTAATCAATATTAGTTAGCTATAGGCATTGCAATGGACGAACTATCAAGATATGAAACCCAAGGAAAGTTCACGGTAGAAAAAGACTTGAGAGAAGAAGAATTTTCCGACACAAAAATTTTAGATCATTTGAAAACGTCCACTGAGCTTTCCAGAGCCGCAGTCAACAGGGCTATAATCATAAGCCAGAATTATCGCTGGTATTTGAATTCGTTAATCAATAAAAATGGACCGAATGAAAAACGTCCTGAACAAGACATTCGATTTTAGATTTTCTAAACGATTTTAAACTATTTCTAATTCTAAAAACAGTCTAGTTTGAATTATCATCACGCAACCATACAGTAAGTCACGGATGAGCGTTTCAAACTAATTCTGTTTTCAACAAATATTTTGAACTTTGAAGCTTCATGGTGATAAATATTAATCTTTGAACATTTTTGATGCGAAATCTGAATAGCAGATTGCGATATTTCAACATGTTACCTTCGCTCCTTCCTTTTAATCCCTATTATATGACTGTTCATTATTTTGCTGAAGAATGGCGAACTTTTCTGTCGATGTGTCTTAGGCTACGGCCACACGAGCGTTTTTTCACGCAGTAATAGTAGCTTTTTTCCCACTGCTTGAAGTCCCGCTACGTGTATGGCCACACGTGCGTTTTAAATGTGGTTAACACGGTGTGTTAAATGTAGCTTCTTTCCCACACCGCAGCGCAGTATTAGATGGATAGATATTTTTTCCCTCATCATGCTATACCAAGCTATAAGAGCCATCGGACACCACGCTAAATATAATTATATATTCACGTGATCGCTGAATAGTGAACAACAAATATGAATCCATTCAAACCAAGTTTAAACTTTAAACACAAATGCAGTAAATTCTTTGTGCGCGTTGTTGATTGTTCACAGCCGTAGATTTCAAGAGGAAGTATTGGACTCATCAAATTGTAAGTGACAGATTAACGAAAGAAAAATTTTTGCTTTTACATAATATTCTCAAGAAATAACCAGGCAAGTTTTGGAATATTTTATAATGTCCATATCTTCCTTTGAAAAACTCATGAAAAATGAGAGATAAAATTGAAAAAAATCACCAACAAAATAATTATTTCACTATCTAGGTACTCCATCTAGGTAATCAATCAATATTAGCAATAACAACACTACACTGCACAGGTGAGCGAAGCCTACTGACGCTGAGCGTTCACTCCCGCTCGTATGGCCAGGGATTGAGCATGAAAACAAGCGTCAGAAATAGACCCCAGCCTATTCTCCGGCGGGCGACCTTGAAGACGCGCACCCAGGGGGGCTGAGGGGGCTTAACCCCCCCCCCAAGAGCCCGAGGTCCTTAAAAACTTGTTGATAATCAATCTTCAAGAAAATTGACTGTAGGAAGTATATGTTCCAGGCTGATTAGTGTTGGTACATTACATGTTTTCACACTTTTCAAGTACTAACCAGCGGCGTAACATGGGGGCTCTGGAGCTTAAGCCTTCCCATCAGGTCATTAAATCCTTATCAAAATGCTGATAATTTTCAAGCGAATTGACTATGTGATATGGACTTCAGACCGTCGCTGAAGTCCATATAGTCAATTCACACTTGCTTGAATAGGATAGCATTTATTAATAACAATATCGTTACACTATTAAGGCGTATTTCAAGTACCATAGGTGGAAATAGACTTTGTAGCCTGTCAGAATTTAATTCGACTAGGCGACTGGGTTTAGATCATGAAAGTAATTCGTTTCACTCATATCGATCTGACAATCGTATAATGTCAGTGATAGTGACAGTGGGAAGTGATAGCCGCGAGCCGTAGCAGGTATCTGTTCAGATAGAGATAAGCTGCGTTCTCGTTGGTCCTGTTTTCAACGGTGACCGATTAGATCGGCCAGCAAAAAAGACACGTTTTCTGCTGTAAAATCACTTCCCGGTGGTTCGGAACCCACCTAAAACTATAGTTCCAACTCATCAATCACCATCATCCAACTCATTACCCACGCACAGGTCTCAGACCTATGTGGGCTTCATCAAAAAAAACAAAATGTAATACAGGATCTCTAGCCTCTAGAAACCCAACACACTCTGCAGTCTCCAGTCTATACACAACGGTGACCATACTTCGCGACCGCCGCATTATAAATGAGCATCCGATTCCGAGTTCAGACACAATAACAGAAACATCGTCGCAGTTTGAGATATTTGAACACTAGTTGAAGGAATGGATATATTTATGGACGAGAAAAGCGTTGGAAAATGTCTACAAGCGATCTTGAGCTCTCTTTTCTCTTATTCTCTCGCTGGTGTTCTCAACTCAAACTTAGCTCACCGAAGTTTGGTAACAAAGTTTAAAAGGTCTTCAGCTCTTCCTCGCTTTATCCTCTTGTTCAGTCAATCCTCCTTCCACTTTTCTTATCATGTTCTTCTCTTTGTTCGCTTTGCCACTCCTCAAATTCCTATTTATCTTGAACTGACTTTCTGAAGGACACAACCCAATTCCTCTTTCTCTTTGCATCCTCGTTCGTTCTTCTCAGTCGGGTTATTCCAAACAAAAGAACATACAAAAACAAGGAAAATTGCCTGATTTGAATAAATAATCGATTATGCCTTTCCTCCCATTCTCATCCTTCCTCGGTTTCTTATTTTGGAAAGTCATTATAAGCTGAAGTAATCCCCTTCCGTGACAATGAGACCGTCTAAAAATTCCCATTTCCTCAACATTACGCCATCTCTCTCATCTCTCTCTTCCTTCTCACTTTATTCGAAACTGGCGTGTAAGTTAAAAACTTTCGACGTATTATTTAACAAGACAGTCTGTTTCTGGAAGTTTGTCTACATTCGATACAATTAAGAAGTAAATATTTTCACTGTAGCAGAATTTCCTACAAAAAGACTAAAATACATAACTACATATATTTTGACTTGATGGATCAAGCTTGTACTTTCATTAATTACTTTAATTTTCATTCATTTTTTCCCTCTTAACTCTCTCTTATTATCCCCTCACTTCAAGAGCGGTCCCAGAGGGGGTCAATATAAGTAATGTTTTACTCACTCTCTAGGTCGAACGTTTTCGAACTCGAAAACGTTCGGCCTAGAAAGTAAGTAAAACATTACTTATTCATAATTAAAAATTGACTGCAAGTCGTTAAATTCACCAAAAAAGTTGATATTTTCAGATTGAATTTCAGTAGGCCTTGGCTGTAATCACGTTCACTATTCCAATCAACTCCCAATTTGCTCATTGTACTTAATTACTTCAGATTATCTTTTCTTCTATTCAATTAGGCTTTACACTATAGCAGTATATAAGTTTTTACTATAGGTTATCCACTGTATTAGCTCTCAAATATAGCTCTATTTCTACTAAATTGAACATTCAACAGATAAAATTGTACATTACAAAAACTGAAAATATTGTCAAACCTGTCTACTGTCAAATCACCTTATAATCTTTTCTAATGAACATATCAATCTTCGTTTAACAGTGTAACGATAGTGATCAGTGAGTGGCCTTGATGATTTAGGCCACCTGACCTCCCTGTCACTTTAGCTTCTGATTAAATTATATTCAGGTTCTCCCGTAATTTATGAACGTCTTTTAACACACCCCTTTTGCTTGTTCGAACTCTCATCCACGAGTCATAAATTCAGTTTTGTCATGAATTCAAATAATACGTACGAATATGGAGTATACTAAATAAATACATGTGTGTTAATTAACTTCAATCCCAGATCTTTTCAATTGAAGCCTAACTGTTTTGCTTGTACATATTATTCCCATCTATACGTCATCTCACCACGAAAAGCGTGTGGGCAGTCGGATTTTCCATCATTGCTTTTCCAATTAAATGACAAATCCTTCAAACGTCAATAGAGCTGACTTGCAATTTATTGGAAGCGAAATACGAGAATATATTAATTAAAACTAATAAAGAGGTGGTGGGCGAGCGAGACGACGCTGCAGATTGTAGTTGGTTTTCTGTTGCCTGTGAAGCCACCCAACTGTCGCGTGTAGCGCCCGAAAATTGCAGCGCGATTAACTACGGCCAGTGGAGCCCCAACCTTATACGCACACTGTGTGGTGGGAGCCGTACGGTCATGTAGACGTAATGTGCTTATTCAGATAATTATCTAATATCTAGCCCATATAGATACAAAATCAAATAATATGAATTGGAGACAATATTATGGCGGCTGGAGCCTGGAGGCAAAGGTCTCTATGAAGTCACTGTAGTAATTTGTACGGCATAATTTTAATTTAATTGGTGCAGTAGATACTCTTTATGAAATGTTGATACTTTTTTCGTAGATTACGTCTTGGAGACTCCAGTTAAGGAGTATAAGACAATTCAGATCAATAATTACACACTAGATACCTGTACCATAATTACTATATCAATTAGTTGAGTAGAGGCTTAATTTTGATATGAAAGGAACTCTTGTACACTATATAAAACTTTATCATCTGAATATTTTTTCAATTGTTTTTGGAATACTTCTATATTTTCAAGGCTCTTTAAAAAATGCGGTAGCTTGTTGTAGAGTTTCCTAACAATATAACTAGGTTTTTGTTTGTATAAGCTACTATTGTGTTTCACCAAGTGGTAATATCCTCGGCTTCTTGTATTGTAATCGTGTATGTCAAGATTTTGGTTAATATCATTCGTTTTTACATATAAAGTAGCTTCATAGACGTATAAGCAGGGTACAGTTAGGAGACCAAGTCTCTTGAACAACTGCCTACGAGAATCTAATCTTTTAACTCTTTCTATACACCTAACCGCTTTCTTTTGGATTTTAAACACCCTATCAAGGTTTTGTTTTGATGAATTACCCCATACTAAGATAGCATACCTAATATGTGACAGTAAGAGCCCATGATAAGCTGTAAAAAGTAACTTTTTGTCATTCAATCTAGCGAGCTGCCGCAGGACAAATACTTCAGATGAAATTTTATAACATATTTTCTCAATGTAGGGAGCCCAGGTCAATTACTACTTCATATCTTCTAATTTTGATTGAATTACTCAAACATTGTCTTCTGAAATATGATAACTTTGAATGAATTATTATGTACTTTGGTAATGAGTATCAATAGAACACTGCACTGATGCAATAATGAAATTTCCATATTTATATACTGCCTATACTGTTTAGTATAGTATGAGTTTGACAATATAATTACATATGATAAAAGTTCTTCATTAAGCTTCAATGTAGACAATAAAATGGTCCAAATCTTTGTAATACGTTGTAACAAAAAACATTTTTTTTTTGTAAAAAGGTTCTATTTCTAATATTAGGCTACTGATTATTAAATAAGATAACTTGATCCTGTCACAAGCAAGTGATAATCTGCTGTAAATCTCTTGTTCAGTTGCTGTATTCAAGGTGTTTGGAGAACAATATACTGTACCTGATATTGTCATACGCCTTTGTCAGGAAAAGCATGCGCTGGCCAGTACTAATACTAGTCTGTCGACGATTTGTAGGTAATTGGATCGTTCGATGCATGGACGTATAATACGTCAAACAACCCGGATGTATGACGGACGGACGCCTGTCAGAGTGATGCTGTAATTGGCCTATTCAATCACTTGATGAAGACCAGGCCCCGCTCAGGCTCAGTCTATTCCCAAGGGTGTTCGATAATTTTGAAGTTCAATGTATCAATGATATCAAGTTCAGCATAATTTTGCTAATTATTGTTGAGATGAACGTGAATTTCAGCTTTATTCTTCTTCCTACTGCAAATCTTAGTATTGCCACTAGAAATGATAATAAGATTTACAGGATACTATCGGCCAGTTAAAACAATGATAAAGTAAAATAAACTGATAGAAAGTACCAAGAATTATGAAAATGGATTTACAGAAATGATGAAGAGAAATTTATTATGGCTCCTCTGTTTGCTAGTAATCTAATTACGGTATTCTCATTCAAGAGTATAGTACTCTCTTTAGACTTAACATAAAATTGAGTTATATTGAGTCACCTACAGTCGAAATCGGCTCTTAATTAATTGAACCCGCTCCCATAGCCTGAGCTACAGTAGACAACTATACATAGGCATACATACAAAAACAATAAAAATACATTCATATTTATGTAGAAATTCTAGATTTGCTGCTTATTGTTAAGTTGTATTGATCAAAGGTATTTCGTTTCCACAGTATTTCACTATTGATAACAAAGGCGATGCAACAATTTATTCTGTAATAGAATCAAGTTAAAATGTCAGTACAACTCTAGTGACCCGTTGCACAAACGTCAATCAACGAATCAACATTTAATCCCCAATCACTAGCCAAACTAATCTTAAATCATGAGATTTTCGTTGCACAAAAGACAATGAAAAAGTGAAAACTGATCTACGGTAAACTTTTGACCGGCCAATTTCCAAGCATCAAACCACTGATTCTCAGTTTAGTGCCGAGCTACAGCGCCACGTATAGTAGCGCCACTTGAAACATTTTTCTCAAACGCGTGTTTAGAATTTATTTTTGAAATAAATGTGATTTATTGTGCACAGTTTTTTTTTCATCAGAATAATTTAGAATAACTAATTGAATAAGCAATAACTTGCTAGAATATTAAAGTAAGTCGGCATGGTTTAATAATTTGAAGAAATTAGGCTCATTTTGCTCATAATAATAAACCTAAAATGACATGAATAATTTGGTACCTACCTAAGTTGTTGAGTGACCTACCAATGAAGGTTACTTTTTAAAATTTGATACAATATTATTGAAATATAAATACGAGGCTCCTTTTGTTTATAACTTAAAAACATAAGAGGCTACTTTTGCTTATAAGAATATTGCTAAAAATAGCTTTAAATATTTGGTACCTGACTTGTTTAGTGACCTACCAGTAAATGTTGATAGTTTTAAAATATAATAGAAGATAATTGAAAGATATGGAGCTTGTTTTATTATACAGCTAAGAATGGAAATATATAGTATCTGCAAAGCCTGAGCTCTTTAGTCACCTACCATTGAAGGCTTATAATTTTCAAATGTAAGAAAACTAAGTATGAATTCTCTGAGATTTAAAAATGTTTTTATAGAAAGCGTCATTATTTTAAAAAGATATAATGCTTGCTTGCATGTGCGTATAACAGTATTATACAAGTACATAGGTACTCTAAAAATAAAACGAAATATTTGATGAACAATCTAATATCAAAACTGGCATTGTATTTCTGATTATGATTTTTCTTACGTACACTGGAGATATTAGAGGGATGCTTTCCACTTCTAGGCTGATGAAGCCCTCCAGTATCTCCAGTATAAGTGAGTAAAAATCATAATTTATTCAAATAGAAATACAGTGGCAGTTTTGATATTAGATTGTACATAGGTGCTGCATTATATACCACGCCCCGATCCAAAGACATTCATAAAAGCTATTGTGAACCCGAAATTTACTTTTTCACTGAAATGGACCCCTAGCAGGTCCCCATGAACCACAGGGGGTCCACATGGACCACTTTGGGAGCCACTGCTCTAGGCAGTCAAAATAATAGCAGATTTCAAGCATTTCCACTTTACTGAATTTTCATTCGTGATGAAATTGCAATTGTATTTGGAATGTTTGAAATGTGCAATGACCTTCCTTGGAATTTTGGCGACTCCACTGATATTATGTTCGGTACTCCAAGTGGTGCGGCCGTTTTGTCGCCTGGAGGGGGACATAATTGAAGTGGAAAAGCAGAATTCGAATCGAGACGTGGCCGCGAGAAGTGCAGGAAAAATTGTAGAAGGAGCCTCGGGCCTTCTAAGTGTGGCTGCGGCCCATTTAGAGTGGGGCGAGCGGTCAAGCTTGTGAAATTAATTGTGAATTTATTCGGTGAAAATTTTGATAAGTATTAAGTCAAAATCACGGGTTCAGTTTAAAGTTAATCCGAATGTTTGTTGTTCGTTCATGGCGTGCGTTCAAAATGATAAAGTGCCCAAATTCATTAAAAAAAAAAACATTGATGGATAAAACACAGCCTAAACTCTATTATAAAGTTCAAATCAAGACCGTATAGATTGACCGAGGCCCTAAATTTATTAAATTATTGGTAGTCGACAGATAAGTTAGCAAAATCTTTTAGAAATTTAATGAAGAAATTAAAATGAAAATTTAATCTGAACATGAACAATTGCCGAATTCTTTATTTTGAAAATTGTTTTAGGATATTAAGTCGCGCACATCAAAAAGGTTGGGAAGCAATGTATTTTATTTGGTATTATTTATTTATTATTGTTATAAATTTTATAAACAGATATACTAACTTCACTTATATACTAACATATATACTTATTTCCAACATTTTATGTCTTGTGACATACATTCAAAATACATGCCTTGTTCATTAATACATGCTTGAATTCGTTTTACCACGTTTGTTGACACATTGTGAAGTACGCCTACACTAATATTCTTCTTGTGATGTTCATTTTCAGTTCATTCAGTGTATGAGGCCTATTTTTATAAACCCTTCCTTTAAGATAACCCCTACAGGAAAAAATCTGGAGGCGTTAAATACTGGTAAAATACTGTTCAAGAAGGAACACTCGTTGCTCTTGGGAAAATGGCACGTTTACCTTATCGTAATCTAAACAATACTGCAGACCTGTTGTAACTTGTACACACAATAATAGGCTTTACATCAGTTGTTTATATTACCAGTGGTACTATCTTGTGGTAGCCACTAGAACTAATATAAAAAACTACTATTTACAACTTGTTTATTTTGATAGGCGCGATTTAATGAACGCATGGGTTAAATGGCACCAACTATTTTATTTCCGAAAAAATCAGTTCCTTGCTCTCTAGCTAATTCAGTTGCTAAACCAGGTGTTAGACAGGATATATATTAAATGATCTTTGCATTTGAGTAAGCTCATAGATTTGGAAGTAATGAAAGCATTTTTTAAATAACCGAGTGAGTTTCCATTGTGTCAATTTCAAGTGATTGATGGGGACAATTTCAAATACCTTTAATTGACATTGACATTGGTGAACCACCGGTTACATAACTGGTGGCCAGCGGTGGTGTAGACTACAAGAATGTCTATAGAATCAGTGAGTGTTCAGCCTCTCGAAATTATACAGTTAAATAGATGAAATACCCCGTAACAAAAATAATCTCATATTGTGTGGGTGAAGGAAGGTACTTCACGGTTACATGAAGGGTGTTCAGGTGTGTAGAGGTAGAAAATTTGCGGCTACATAAATGATGCCAGGTAAGGGGAGAAAAGTCCCTGGTTACACTTCACACACGTGTTTGTCTGTAGTACAAGTTGCTGATATCTCTCATCAAAGTAGGAAATAAACCATTTGAGCACAAGATCCTCATAGCCATATAATTTCAACTTGTGTAGCAGAATCTCAATATTGACGAGGTCAAAAGCCTTAGAAAGATCTGCGACCAAGCCACATGCTTTGGATCTGCCATCCACAGACATCAGTACCTCGTCCATGAAAGAAAAGAGAGCATCTCCTGTAGAAGAGCCAAGCATGAAACCATACTATTTAGGGGATAGCAAGTGTAACCGGTTCAAATATTTTCTACATCGGCCAAGCACAGCATATTCAAAATTTTTAAAAAATACAGGAGGATTAGCAAGAGGTCGGTGGTTTTCTGGATGTTCATGGTTGCCTTTAAAAAAAAATAGGAATTATTTTTGAAAGGTTTAACTTTGATGGGACATATTCTGCTTGCATTGAACTGTTAAAAATAATTGTTAGAGGCTCTAGGATATGTTTTGCTGATTGCTTTACAAAACAGTTTTAAATACTATAGCAATCATAGGACTTTTTGTTTTTAAGCAATTTTACTATGTCAAAGCCTTTCAAAGTGTGAATATACGAGATACTATAGCTTCCACTGTCACAATCAACTTCAATAAAACTCATTGCGATATTTGATTGAGATTGCCAATGACGTAACAATCAAAACTAGGGTATCTAGTGTGTTTGTGTTGTTGAGTTTGATTGATATTGACAGCGACGTAACAGTTAAATCTACAGTATCTCGTGTGTTCATATTTCAAGTGGTGTGACATCAGTATTAATCAATGAACTGGTTTACTGAATCTCTCTTCGTGTCAATGATCACTCAAGTGCAGTGTATACCGAGGTTACAGACACAAATTAATCAACATATAAATGATTTACTTGGTTTGAGGTACTCTCAATTTTTCACTAGGTATACGCTGGTCAACATGAGTCTGGGCTTGAGCATCCTGTTACTGGTGCGGTTGCAAGCAAAATTGACGCTCAACGCGAAAGGTCAACGTGAATAGCGCGAGGCTGAGCAAGAGTAACCGCGGCATTGAATTACACATAAAATGGAGGGACACGGTTGAATAAAGAGTACTGTAGAGAGGACAGACGCTACAAACGCGTGACGCTGAGTTTAAAATTTGTAAGCGACCCCATGGTTGGGTTTGGTGGGGGGGGGGATGTTGGTTCAGGGGATGGGGCGGTGAGGGCGGCCTCGAAGGACGTCCCGTTAACAAATGAGGCACGCGGCCCTCTGAAAATTCGTGCCGTTCCGGTGACACATCACTAATCACTTTACCTGGTGATTACTGGACAGAGCTTAGCTGGTGAATTAATTGGTAATCCCCACGACGCAGGTCTCCTAATCCGATTCCGATTAATAATAATATTTGTCACCCTTCTGTTTATAAGTATTAATTGGCCATCCCAAGTTGTCCGTCGGGTTTTGCCGTTCGCGATGCAAATTGGCGCGATAATCGAATAGCAAGCACTATTCAATCCTTCTCCCATCACTTCCTCTTTCTCTATCCATTTCTCTTTATATTGCTGCTTCACTCACTCATTCATCTTCACATCAACTGACACCGCACATTCATAAACCCTGACATGGTATGTGCCCTCCTGCTCCGTCTCTCCTGTCACTCCTATTCACGCTCGATCATATATAGAGTTCAGTATGTCGCTCTCTTTACTCCACAGGCAAACGCTTCATAATGAAATCAACTGGCTGTTCAATTGATTCAAGGCTATTCCTGTGGTTTACGCATAGCCAACGCTGATAACTCTCACACGTGGGTTCATGTAGATAGTAGAAGTCTTTGCAAATTCCTGTGTTTGATTTTATATGCTTTTTCAATTATTGAAGCACCATCATTGCAGTACTTTAGTTCAGATGAAACTGAACGAATACAATCTGAATTAGGTCAAGATTAAAACTAAAAATCTGATGAAAAGCTTCAAAAATCTTGTTCTTCTATGGCTTTGTTACTTTCCAAACAGTGGTTTCCAATTATTGATTTATTCAGTCCTCATAACACTTTTTCATAGCATAACTTATTTATCACTTTTGACGACATACCTCACAACTACAAAATAAAAAATAACATTTTTTATAAACTTAAGTATATATTTATATATAATAATAAGTTAAGTAAGCTTAATGTAGACTACAATTAATAACAACCTATGTAATGTGTACTATACAGTGGCGGCTTCTTCATAAGCGCGCTTGGATGGCACCCTCCCAGAAAAATAATAAAAGTAAAAATTAAATTTAATATGAAAATGAGCATTATAATATTCTGTGATAAATACTCTTTACAATGCAGTAAAAATATTATGTCATCCATAAGTGAATGAATGAAGACTTGTGCGTGGGTAATGAGGTGAATGATTACACATAGATGCCAGATGGGGGAGCGGGATTCGAACCCACGACCGCTTAAATGACAGAAATCTGAAGTTGCGACACCCAAACCAACTGCGCTAAGCGGCCGGCCAAAACTGACTGTTGATAGCTCATGGCTCGGGTGATTTGGATTCCGTACTGAGCGTTAGGAGAGGGAAAACTGACTTAGAGGGGTTTTGTGAGGATGATGGGTGGTACCAGATAGCACTGATATATCTATACATATTAGTGACATATAGCTTCATATTGGGCGCCGTCCCTTGCAAGGCTTGCAAACATTACGTAGGGCCTATTGAAATTTACCACAATGCTATGAAACTATTACCAACTTGCCTCTATCATTTGAATTGTACCGTCGCGTCAAATTGTACCATCCTAATTGAAATTAAATAGTTTGTAAACAATACGGTTTTATCAATTGTTGAAGTGTAATAGTGGATTATTGTATAATATAGTTTAATTTGTATTCAGTTATGAAGCTCCGACCATAGTTTGTGCAATTAGTGGTTGATTTCAATAAAGAAAGTGAATGGATGAGTTGAAAATCTTAAAAACTTATTGTTCATGAACGTCTGTGTTCCTTTAACACGCATGCTGTGTAATAAGCCTAATAGGTTTCATTTTATATGGATATAGTTTTACTCGTATTAGTAGGCACGAGTGAAATTCTACTCATACAAGTTCCAACCTATCCAATGTAACTGCGGGTGCGGCCTCATACTGTATTCTTATTTAGCAGTGGCGGCATCATGAACAACTGTAGACAATATATTTTGGCATTATTAGCTACTACCACAAACAGTATTGACTTTCAATCTAGGTTGGAACTTAAAAAATTAGGCCCACCAAGGCTCTATTGAAAAGTGATTGTTGAAAATGCTGAATTTCAACAAAATTGTAATCGACCATTTTGCCAAGCAGAAAGAGTGGCAGATGGATTTCATTTACAAGACCATCAATTGAGCTTTCAAACTGAACTGGTAAGTTTTTATTTAATCTTATTGTTGATGGTGGGCTAGTGATTTACTTGATTTATTTCCTTTATTACTTTCCAAGTACAGGCCTGTATTTAATTCTACGATTTGACATGAATTTTTCTCATGACTTGACTCAAATCATGAGAAAATTATTATCATTTGGATTTTACGTTCCTTATAGACCAGCAAAAAATTTCATATCATCTAATACCAATCTTTCGCCCCTCCAATTTGGAAAGTCACCGGCCGCCACTGTGTACTAAATAATGACTATTCAAAACATCTCAACCGAACTTTTTCTGCCTAGTTGTTTCAAATATATTATATTGTTATGAGTACTTGGACCCATTGATATGATTCCGTACTCCAAATTATATCATTACTTTTGTCATAAATGACAAAAACTGATATTACTAAATTTGATAGTCACGGCTACCAAACATAAAAAGACGTTTGAATCGAGAAGTCACACTCTTTTTCCCTCAATTTGTACGAAGCAGAAAGAGCCGTGAATAACAATCAGATCGAATTCACAGGGTAATTCACATTCATAGGGTAAGTATGGATGTGGTAATTGAGGGTGGATAGGTGCAATAATAATATTACACCATAATCATTCATTGCAGAATCCTTACCTGGTGGAGGCTAAAAATGGTAAAGGCGACGTCCTTTAACTATATTCAATAATTACAAATAGTGGAGGATCACTACAAAAGATAGTGATGCTATCATTACACTTTAAAGACAATAATGAAATAGAATATTGGATCAATCATTTTCCAATTCGAATAAATCATCAAGCTTTGCATTGCTGATAGGTGGTTTGCTCCTAGACTTGTGCGACCTACAGAAAGATGGTTTAATTCCGAGACGGATTGATAAGTGTGCTAGATTGGGTGGTGGGTGTGAGGGGTTGATGGTGAGGGGTGTAGGAGGCACCAGGCAGTTATTCTTCGTTGGACAGAGGCGGGCAGCAATAAATTTCCGAGGGTCGACAGGCCGAATGGGCGAAGCCTCCAGACTAGCAACGTCGGAAAGTTTATCACGGCTGAAGCCGAAGCAGAAGCAGCCGCAGCAATGGAAGTGGTGAAAGGTTAAATTGTTATCAGCTGCTTATCGATTCTCTTGGAGAGTAACAGGTTGACCCTTGTCTGTGTCCAGCTACGTTTCTTCGAAATAAGATATCCGATTCGGATACCGTTCGAGTACAGTGAGTTGATAAAATAAGATAAAGATAAGATTAAATCACTTCCTTTACGTAAATTCACGAAATATGATTGTGGTTGGTTAAAAAGCATATTTATAACAACTCAATACATTATATATGAGGAAAAGATTGGATATTAACAATGAGATTTTATGTGAAGCATTTACGTAATAAGGTTTTGTACGTTTCATAAAGGCTCAGAGACTCAGGTGGTTTTTGCATATCTGCAGAATGAGTGAAACCAGAATGCCCAAAATAATCTACAAAGAAAAACTTCACTCAAGAAGGAAGAAAGGCAGACCAAGGATAAGATGGGAGGATGAAATCAGAGAGGATATCTTAAAGATGGGATATATAGTGGATGTAGAGGGATGGTTGGTGATAGAGATGCTCGGAGGGCTGTAGGAAGCCAGAGCCCATATTGGGCTGTAGTTAAAAAAACAAATTTGCGTAATAAGGGTGAAGTATGGACAAAAATTCGTCCATTCAAACTTAACCTTGATAACTTCGAACTTCGAGACTATATAATTAATAATAGGCCTAATAGAATAAAATGTATATCCAAATTGATAGGACAGAAGTAGATACAAGTAATCAATGGTAGTTAAATGGTCAATATTTTTATGACATTTTTGAATAATATAGTGTTGAGCAGTTGAGTATATCTTGGCGATGACAAGATTATGAAATATCTTGATGAACATATCTGGTAATAAGTGACTAATAAATAAAAAAATGATAATAAGACTCGAAAACTTTCGAGAATGGTAATTGAAAAGACTTAGTTTGATGGAAATCAGTTTGAAAATGATAACCATTTTTCCATATCTGATGATGTCCAGATTATATTAATCAAATTACAGTATCTGAATGTTGAAATAGTAATAAATGACTCATAAATGGAGATTTACTAAGACTCTAAAATTGTTGGGAATAATAATTGACAAGCCTTAGTCGCCTAGAAATCTTATAGGAGAAAACTATAATAATAATAATAATTATAATACACTAATAACCAACAAAGAAATTTACAATAGAAAAAACTTCAGAATAAAACTATAAATGGGAAGTTATACCACAGACAAAACCTCCAAGAGTTGGAACAAAATGGAGTAAAGAGGAAAAGCTGAATATGCACAAAAAATGAAAAGCTGGTGGCCAAACAAGAACAAGTCCAAAAATGGACCATCTTTACTCAGCGTCTTCCACTTTGGGAGTTTTACGTATAATAATAATAAAAAATAATACACTTGATTTGAATGTTTTTTTAAATTTTGGCCATAAACATTAATTTCAAACAAATTCAGTGGAACGGAATCTCATAGAATGAACGTCTGTATTGTAGAAACTTTGAAAGGTATACTAGACTAAAAATAGAATGAAGAAACAAAATAAAATTGTTTTGTTTTGTTTCGTCTTATTATTTATTCTGGATAGCTTCCTCAATATCATCTTCAGCACTACAAAGAAAAAACTGATTAATTCATGATATGATCTAGAATTGGATAAATAGATGTTGGTGCACCATCCATAACATCATTATCATCTCACGTACAAGTTTCGGACTCATGTAGGCGTCACCAGCATGGGAAAAAATTAATTTTTCAATTTAATAGGAAAAGAAGCATACGAAAAATAAGAATCGGAAAGAAGCATTAAGTATCATTCGATGATGATTTGAGCTCTATCAATTCAAAATAAAGATCAAGATTGTCAATTAGCACGTGTTTTAGGTACAATCAATTTAATGATGAAATCAAGTACGTGGCTTAGTGTCTATTTGTGATCCTATCTATTGTTTATTATATCTCGACTATATTGTGAAGTCAGAAGACTTCTATTAATTTGATTCAATGGACTTTTTCAGATTTCTCACTTCTTTTCCCTATTTTCATGTCTGATTCAATTGAATGCACTCCAAATCTATTTTATATTCTTTTTTTTTGTAGATTACGTCTTGGAGACTCCTATATGACAAGTCAGATTAACAATTATACAATCTTATACACTAGTTACCATAATTACTATATCAATTGGTTGAGGTGAGGCTTAATTTTGATGTGAAAGGAACTCTTGTACACTGTAAAAAGCTTTATCAACTAAATATTTTTTCAATCTAATATTACACTGACACTGCGAGGCTGACAAAGCTTCTTTTCAGAAGTGAAATGAAGCTTCTCAATCCTCAAGCATCTCCAATATATGTGAGTAAAACATTATTCAAAAGTGAAATACAGTGTCAGTTTTAATATTAGGTTGTTCATTAAGTATTTCGTCATGGAAAACATCACATAAATTTTTTCAAATATTTCTATATTTTAAAGACTCTTTAAAAACTGCGGTAGCTTGTTGAAGAGTTTCCTACCCATATAACTAGGTTTTTGTTTGAATAAGCTACTATTGTGACTTACCAAGTGATAATCTCCTCGGCTTCTTGTATTTTAATCGTGCACTTCAAGATTTTGGTTAAACATCACTCTTTTTTACATATAAAGTAGCTTCATACACATAAAGCGATATTCGCTCACCGTAGGCAATTATTTTTATTTACTATGGAGAAAATATCTCCATAATTCAACAATGACATGTGTTTCAGAGATTATAAGAGCATGAATAATATTGGGAATAATAGGCCGGCTGTCCATGTTACTTTATTTGCTACTGTTGATGTCAATTCTAGGCGATGTTATTCGCCCTATGCTAATGAGTGCCCAGTCCACCGCACTGCTACCTTCCCGATACGTTGCATGACAGTTGGTGTTTTTAAACAGTCGAAAAGTTGAGAGATCAGACGATAAATCAAATCAACTGACATGGGACATCTGATAGAATTAGCTGAATGGTGAATCTCTACTTCAGGCCATACTGCGTTACTTGGTAGGGGTCTGATTTCAATGTTATAATGAGTAATTGCATTGATTCATTGTTCAGTGGAATAATGATGATTATAAGCAATGGATATGCGAAACCACGTCAGACGCGAGTATGGCGCGGCATATGTTTCAACTGTGCAATTACTTGATGCATGCATGCATCCAGTCTACAAATCGCTAATGCACTACTTAATATTCAGTGTTATGCCTACGGTTGTACACGCTCCAATTTTCCTGTGAATTGTTATTCAATAGTTAAAATGATTTACAATCAGAATATCGCAATTAATATTCTAGTTGCCATGTTTCATTATTGTGTTTAATGTGCACAATTTTGGGGAGATGAAAGCATGACCGATGCTACTGCTGTCAAAAGCACAATTCACCAAAAATGCGACAGTTACTAGTACCCTCAGTATGCCTGGAAGGTCTTCATGAAAAGACACTGTTAACACAAGCCACTTTTTGTGGTGCCACAGCTGCTACAATAACACGCGTAGTGGAGCAGCTGTGGCGCAGCAGTGGCACGTCTGCTGCATGACAACACCTCACTAACGCACCACAGCTGGCCGCCAAATTAAATTTCATAGTTTCATGTTTACTAGCTGGCAGGCTCGCTTCGCTTGCCTTAATTTTCTTACAGCCTGTTCACACGAGTCCACTTTTTGTTGCGCGTCTGTAGGGCAGTTGATGATGATGCATTGTCATTTATGAGATTGTCTCATGATAATTCTTGATTACTTTACTTCTTCTTGATCCACAAATTTGACTTGTATACGCGCTGAACTCGTTAGTGCAAGTTTCGAAGTTTCGCTTAAGCTGTTCTATGAATATTATTTCACTTATTTGATTGGAAAATGTTTATTTCTCTTTATTTTATTTATTATTATAACATTTGTTTAGTTCTATAGTTTTAACTATAAATAATTACTAACAGCATGCCGCCACACTACCAAATTCCAGGCCTAATCGAATGGCTGAGAATACGCTCATCCTACATGAGCAGAAAATAGAAATTCATTTTGACTGAAGAAAGGCATTGGTCCCCTGAGAGTGAGCAGGCTTTGGAGACAGAATATTTTGTGGGTTATGAATCATTTTATAATTTCCTCAGTCCGGCTGTTGGACTCAACCTTGTTCCCAATTCAATAAATTTAGTCAGGCCTCGCCATCCAGACTAACTAACGGCTTATACGTGGGCATTACTTGCATACGTAATTCTTTTTAGCATTGATGAAGTTGGGCGGAGAGGGTGGTGGGAGCCATTATCGCTGAATCTTCCCGACGACGGTAGTAAGATTATATGCAGAGTTTTATTGAAGTGTAATATGGAAGCAATTACTTTTTACCCTTTCAGCCTGCAACGCTACAAGTAGAAGCTCTCTCTCGGGAAAGTCTGCAGATTCCTTCGGCCAGATGAGCTTAAAGGGCTTTATGCGATAAACCCCAACCCTGTTCCTGGGCACAAATTCTATTTCCGCCAACCTCCTTCTTTACTCCACCCTTCATACTCCTCATGACAATAAATTGACCAGCGCAACTGAGACCTGCCGCCGATAATTTTTTCCATTTCGGGAAATCGATGGTATCACCCTAAAAACTGGCATCATCAACGACACCCGCCGTCATTTCCTCACGTTTCAGAAGTCATTTTCCATCCCTCACCGTGCCAAGTAGTGTCAAGCGACTGAAGAGGAATGTAGAATTGTTCATGGGAATAAATTATTATTGAAAAATACTTCTATACTTTTCCAAACTCAATTTTGATTAAAAACTTGTTGAAGTAACTGGGCTTACTAGAATATTCCAAAGACTCAAGAAGGGAATCGAATTATCAATTGAGCCCAAATTATTTATTTATAACTTTTACAAACTCACATGGGGTAGCAGTGTTTGGATTTTTCATCAGCAAAACATTTTCTCACCTGTAACAGACCAAAGAAGGAATTGATTTATAAAAGAGACAGTAATAAAGAAGAAACATTTCTGTCTGAAATATATAGCATAACATGTACTGAATACCTTTCTTTATTCTTATTCCATGAAGTACACGTAATAATAACAATAATTTAGCCATACTTGGTTTCTGTCAAAGCTATGATATCAACATGATATATTATCACAGAAGCTGTCAATGTTATAAGGCACTATTGTCTCAGAAACTAATCTTGGTGTGGCCGAAAGTCGTATTCTTTCAGCTCAAATAGTGAGTTCAATTATTTTGTTCTTTCTGACTCAATCGAAAGTCGACTGAGTCAGAAGACTGTGAACTTCAACTTACATAAGGTAGGTTCACACATTGAAGTCAGTTCATATATCAGAGACATGTCAAAGTTTGACATTTCCTACTATGTACGTTTGAAATCCCTGGAAACCAGTGGAGCTTCAAGAGGTTTGAAAAATGTTTTTTGTCCAGCAAGTGAAATATGAGTATCTGGTTTCAATTATTTATTAATTTACTTATTTTCACAACTTTTTCTTGAAAAATGTATGCTGCATTGCACTCGAGAATACATGGGATAGACCTCAACGAATAATGGGATTGTTAGTGGTTTTAACCAAAGAGATTGTTACATCACTATAAATACTGATCAATGAAGAAATCTTCTTAACATAATACAATAACAATGAAATACATCAATAAAAATGTAAATTATAGTCACCATTTACCTCATTACCTCGTTTCTGTCAGGATTTGAGACTCCATGTTTATTTATTTTCATATTTTTAATTGGTATTATGCAGTCGCCTTGCTGACACCATGAACTATAACAGTTTTTCAAGTTTTTCAACAAAGGATTATCAGTCTGAAGGATTATAAGTTGTTCAATGAAGGAATCAGTCTTAGCTTGTTTCTGCGCTGTGATGTTCTCTAGAACTCCGAGAGATTGAAACTAAATTACGTTTTCAATGAGTGCTTACCCTTTACTGTATGTTTTAAGGTGAGAGTTGCGAATTTGAACTAGTAAGATCGACTGAAGTAGACATCTTCCGTTATTATCTTCATTATTTGTTGACCCTTTTCAAAGTTCAGTATTTATTTCAAATTAATCAAGCTTAACAAAATCTATATGACTGAATCAGTACATAACACTTGACACTAAGGCCAGCAACAGTAGCTGGCGACGCACTGGCTACCAAACCTAGTAGCCAGAATTTTTTCCGTAATTTTTCTCAGTTTGCTGTGAGCTAAAGCGAAGTGCATTGTATAAGCGGCAATGTTATCATCTCCTTCTTGTTTACAGTCGCCAGTATGAGTAGCCAGTGGCGACCGAAGTGATGACGGGGCTCGGTACCGGTTAGGCTCGGAGCTAACAAAACCCGCTGGCTACCCTAGTGTAATAACATCCATAAGAAATAATGACTCATGACAAACTGAGCAGCCAGTTTCGTCGCTGGCGTTGTCGCCTGGCTACCTTGTCTAATAAGGGCCTATCTGTAAACATCTTGAAAATGTGTTGAAAGATTAAGAAATGATAATACAGGACAAATCTAATGATGAAAGAGTTTTAGTGAAGAGGTTTGTTTGAGACTCCCTAGAAAATGAAAAAAGTTTCATCAACAGATAACAATGAGTAGCTGTTTATTAGATAGGAAATTAAGAAGAAGTAACATAGAATTAATACCGGTCTGTAACGAATTAATAACTGGGAAGAAGAATATCATTTCGATAGGGATTATCAAATAAATAAAATAACTAAACATATTTATAATAATATCCTTTTTCTCAACCTGCGTACTTCACAGCAATGTATCAAATGGAGATGATGCAGAATGATTGAATAGAGCCCGAGCTGACATACTTGGGAATAACCTGTTCCTGCTTTTGATTTACAGCTTTTCCAGCGAGTCAACGTCGTGCTAATAACGAACGAAAGACTACTTTTTTATCACCAGAGGAGATGGTTTACAACTCATGAATACTGAAATACGGACAATGTATTGCTGGGGACATACATGTCATCAAGAAGCATTGTTTTGAACAATATTATGCCTGTCATATCAAACAATTGCTGTCGTCGCTCTCAATGACTGCAGTAGCTGTTTCTTTCCATGATAATGGAACAAGTGATGCTCAGGCATTGTTCTGTCATGTTCAGGAAGGCCCCAAGCCAACTGAAAGTTACACTTTACTGACTTGATTTATGAGTATTGATGGCTGACTGAAGCTCTAATCATTCCTACGTAATTGAGAGAATTACAAGCCTATGGCTGTCAATAAATTGTGAAATGACTATGGCACAGCGTAGTGTGTAACTTATTTTCCTCAATCTCCAAATTATTTCTTTTCTTGTAGCATTACAAAATGATGCGGCAAACTTCATGGTATTTTGTGATCAAAATAGATTTTTGTGTTGAACGACGTAACAGAACATAAACCAATGCAACGGAGTATCCCAGGACCCGACAAATTAAATAATAATAATAATAATAATAATTTTTTTTTTTACCACCTCCAAACCTAGAGACCACCTGGAATAAGGTGGACTTTGGCAAGAAGTAAAAAAGAAGGGGAAATACAAGAAAAAAGAAGCCACCAAGCCTGATAGGTTGCAAGAAAAAAGTGATGCAGATAGTGCTGGAAGATTTTTCAGGTCACAAAAAAAACACCAGTCAAGACCAGAGGCAATTCTTATCAGTAGTAGTAATGAGAGAAGCTATGCCCAAATACTTGATCAAATCAAGAAAGGTATGAAGCCTGAGGGGACAAAAGTTCAAATTAAAGGCATTAGGAAAACCAAAGCAGGGGATGTCTTGCTTGAATTTTGTAGAGGCAACAATGACAGAACTGGATTCATTGCAGCTTTAAGAACCACTTTAGGGGCTGATATTAAAATTAAAAACTTAGAGTCAAATTCAGTTGTTGAGATACGAGACCTGGATTCTACAATAGAAAAAGATGATGTCACTGCTGCACTAAAGAGGGAACTAGAATTGGAAGAAGGAGAGGTCAAAGTCATAATCACACAAGCAAATAGCAGGGAACAGAGAGCAGCTATAGTACAGCTCAGAGAAACATTGGCTAGAGCATTGGTCAAGAAATCCAGGATAAAAATAAAAATAATAATAATAATAATAATAATAATAATCATAATAATAATCATAATAATAATAATAATAATAATAATAGTTATAATAATAAGAATCCAGTTTGGTGTTTCTCTTTTCTGGTAGATAGCTTATGGTAGTGTTCACGAAATCGGGAAGGATGAGTGAAATACCATAGTGCTCATACCATAAAGTTCATCTGACTCAAAAGTAAAGTTCACAAATAAACTGTTTTTTTTTCACTAATGATGTGAATTTTTTTTTTTTTTTTTTTTTTTTGAGTTTGAGTTTTGAGTTTCAAATGTAAACAACAGCTGCCAACGTTTTGATTCTGGCTCATCTAAACTAACCAAGAGCCTTTAGTGGAAATCTGTTTCACATCATAATTATTTTGTATATTAGACCCCCAAACACCAAAATCAATAGCGATCTCACTTGGACTATCAGGATGCTACATACAAAGTTTCAAGAGTCCAAAATCTTTCTTTCATGCGCTAGGGCATAGATGGACAGACGGGACAGACATCGACACGATTTCAATAAGGCCCTGTAAGGGCCTCAATAATTCATAATTTGTTAAAATAAATATTAAAATTTAGATCAAAATCTTTGGAGGGTTGCAAATTATGATTTTGATCAACAGTATAGAATAGACCAAACTCATTATTATAGTTGAGGGTGTATTTTCAAGAGGTATAGAAAGTTCAAATGAATTTTTGTCATACTGCTGCATTAACAGTTTACAACGTATGGATTTGAACCAGTGAACAGCTGATTGTAGAATGTGGGAAACAGCTGATTTCATTACAGTAGACTGTACAATAATGAATATTACTGTACTGGTACTCCAGCTTTTTCTAACAATGGTATAAGTTATTGCTGCCCAGCGGCAACATAGGAGAATTTGAACGATCACACAGAATAGATTGATTTATGCGATAAATATCGATTCAATCGAGAAAATGAGATGAACATGGAAAGAATTTTAGTGTTATCTCTTAAGTAGTTGATTCGATATTCATCGATTAAATCAATCTATTCTGTGTGGTCAATTAGAAAATTCTCCCACCGTCATTGGTTTCAGAATTTCTATTTTGATATAAAATAAAAGGTTTTTCTTTTAACTCATAGTTTTTTAGGCAAGTATCACGAAAAATATCGCACGTTAACTCGTCCGGGGAGAGAGTTACCATACTCACATGATAATCCCGCACGAGACGAAGTCAAGCTCATTATGTTAATTACTTATTTCCTGGACTTGTTACGTCATATATTATGGAAACTAACGACTTGTAGAATGAAATTAACTCCATTTGAAATATATATTATTTTTTCGCAATTCTATTTGAATATAATATCAGACATATATTGGCTGGCTAAGCGTGAGGGCAAATTTTCAAGCACTAGCTAGTTTACACAGATTTGGAAGATAACATTCGCCGTGTTATTACCGATATGCGGCCCAAATACTTGAAAAAAAGCTTTAAAATTAGACACAAGCCAGTCGCGACAGCCACATGTCTGAAATTATATTCAAGTAAAGTCAATCAATCATTTATTTGTACCAGGTTTCACAAACCATAACAATGAGGTGCATAAGAGACATTCAAGAAAACAATTTCATACTGATCAAATTCGCCATTAAACATCACATACTATGACAACCAGGCAAATGGGAAAAATCAGTATTCGAAAATAACATATAAGTTAAATATATTATATAAGTAACTATAGATATAACAACGGTATAGCAATCTTCCTGTTAGCAACAATAATAAAATAAATTAATAATTAAACTAGTATGTTAACAAATAAATAAGGAATAGAAATATAATAAATAATAAAATATCAAATTCTTGAGTTACGTGTAGGCCATTGGATATGATCATTCACCCGTAAGAATCTCTGCCCAAACTACAACAGCTTAAAAAGCTCAATAATCTTTCAAGCACTGCAAATTTTTTAAGTCAACAACAAAGTCAAAACAAAATATCACATACTACACGCTAAAATCACAGAATGTATAAAATAATTCCCGGAACGGTATTCTCAAAAGTTGTCGGCTGAATAATATAACTCGTATTAAATCTTCTTGAGTTTTTAAACTAGAACTAATCATGATAAATCCTCAAATCCCTTGATTGATTGATATTCAAGTAAAGTGACAGAAAATGATCTTACAAATGAAACCAAATCAATTGCATTACTACAATATTGATAAA
The DNA here is from genome assembly GCA_948455865.1 of Conomelus anceps. Classification (NCBI taxonomy): domain Eukaryota; kingdom Metazoa; phylum Arthropoda; class Insecta; order Hemiptera; family Delphacidae; genus Conomelus; species Conomelus anceps. Next base: position 33,989,569 of record OX418220.1, read on the forward strand.
TTTTGAATTACTTTTCAAGTTCTATACCTCTAAGAAACTCCCTTTACTAACGCATTGGCGAATAAAACTCACTGTACCTTATTGTCAGTCTGAGGCTCGAAGCATAATAATATTTACCAATCATAATAATTTAAATTCACAAGTGAAAACTTTACTGTCATCACAACAATGATAACAGTTTGTATAATTGTTATGCAACGGGCCCCAGGACGATCTTTAGATCGTGCTCTTCCACTGATATTCTTAGAGGCACCTAATACCTCTATATAATCTGTTTATAATCCAAATATTCATTCAATATATACATATTACAATCACTTTGGGAGTGTAAGAAATGGATGAGTTTCAAGTGTTCTCGTTAAGCGATAAATGAATCATGAGATCTTGAGGATTAAATTGAATTGGTAGATGAATGAAATTCAGTAGTGTAACTAAATAGCAAATGAAGATCAGAAAAAGGAAAACATGAATCTTTGGAGTAAAGCTGATGGTGTTTGGTGTGTGTGCTGTTTGCTTGGGTTGCCATGTCCCAGGAGATATCCTGAGAGGGGAAAAATGCTGGCGCTTTTACGCCATCTTTAATCTTTTCGTGATCGTTTCTTTTTAGTGCTGCTTGCACGATGCTGCGAAGATGTTGAGCCCGTGTTTCGAGGATTATTCTCCTCTTTCCGTTGTCGATTTGAAGAGGATGGAATTGATCCGAAGATCGATTCGCTGCAATTTCCGGGATGAATCCAATTTTCAGTTTTCTGCCGAAGCCGGCTCCAACCAACTTCGGCAGACACCTCGTTATCCAGATTTGTTGCTCGTCATTTGTTTTGTCGCTACCGCAACCTCCGAATCACTCTGCTCTGCTCTGCTCAGCTCTGCTAGAAGGTCGTCACTACTAGAATTACCATCGTCTGCGACTATCGATACACGTTTTACATGTCTCAAGCAATTCCACCCGAATATCTGATGACGATCCCACTCCAGTTTATGGCACGTGCAATCAATAACAAGAAAAATGTAAATAAACCAAGTCTTGGAGAAGGGATATTCAAGAGTATGAAAAACTTCCATTGCTACAAGATATTTGTAACAGATAGTAAAACTCAAGTATACCTGTACTGTCGGTGAATTTTCTGTGCTATCAATTCAACCAATTGTCAAGAGGAAACCACATAAGTATATCATTTTGTTAAATTTGTTACAGTTTTCAAATAATTACAATCAGCAAACTTGATAATACTGTGGCAAGATTGTGGTGGTATGTAATAATTAATTATTGCACTCGTTAGATACCATTTCTTGTTATGTCACAGTTTACTATTTATTGGCTCATCTCATTGTTTATTGGAGGTGATTTTGCTTACGAATAGAGTAAGTAAGCAAGTCACAAATACTATGCGAGTTGCATAAAGAAAGCGCAGTTGGTTGGATAAGAAATTATTGTTTTCGTTCCCTGCAGTCATGAGTTCGAATTTCATTCAGCCATGGATGCTTCTCATCTTTCACCCATTGACCTCATTACTCACGCACAAGTCTCCAAACTCATGTGGGCATCATCCGCAATAAAAGAATTTTCAATATTACATTTCCGTTAGCTAAGTAGTTTTTCAACTTTTTTATTTGCTAATGATACCCACATGACTATCAGACTTGTGTCTGAGTGATAAAGTGAATCATAACAAAAAATGTCAAAGGCTGAACGAGAATCAAACACGTGACCGTCGGAGTAGCAGACAGTCAGAGTCTAGACACAGCGCTCTACCGACTGTCAGGTTGACAGCTGTAACAGAAAATAGGTCTGCAAAATAAAGGTTTTCTGCTATTGAATTATATAGTGTAGTGAGAATTGAGAGAAAGAAGTCGTTCTCGGTGTTATCTGCTATGTAAATGTCTACTTCTAACCAATTAAGTACTTTGCTTTTGACACTTTTATGGTGTTTACTTTTTGCTTTGTAGAATGTTCTAGTTGTTTGATTAGACATTAATGGAATCTTATTGAATATTGTGGAAAGTGCGAGTTTCCTTATTTATTTATTTAGAAGATGATAGAAAAATCCAGAGATATCTCAATTATGGAAAATTATATAAATAGAGGGAGACTTTTGTGAATTAGTCAGTCTTGTTTGAGATTCGTCGTGATAAACAAGTAGTTCAGTTGTTGTTCTACGTTGATAAGTGGCAGTAGTGACAGTTCCCGTTAATACAAACCGTGCAATCCCATTGGCGCTATTACAAACCATCTAATGAACTTTAGTTGTCAGTAGTGATAATTCTTTTGACAGTTCTATAGTGATAATTCTTTTACCTATTACTGTATTGCGGACTTGTGCTATGTAAGTTAAATGTTCTTCCTCGACGTTTCTTTTTGAATATTATTGGACAGTTTATTGTACAGTTATTAATTAATATTAGATCGGCCTTTTAACTTTTAGTGATTGATTTTTGTACAGTTTATTGAAAACTCATTATCAGTTGAACAATATCGTGTTATCTGTTTTTAATTTTTTATTTTTTTTTGTATGAAATTACTGAACAGTGTGAGTTGTAGATTATTTGTGTTAATAAAGTGCGAGTGATAAATTTAAGTGTTGCCAGTGTTATTTTAGACATAGAACCCGTAACAATATGTAATCTTTTAACGATTATAATCTAGTACTAGTAGTATAATAAAAGATGGCAGAAAATAGATGAATTGGAAGACATGAGAACGTAATAATCTAGTTGAAAATCGTTCAAGAAAGTTCGACGTTACATTTACCTCCTTCCGCCGTTTCACTAAAACCCAAACAAAAATCTTGTTTGCCTTTTATTACCGGTGTTTGTTTACACGTCGCAATTAAATTTCGTGTCCTGTGTGTTGTCACACACCTGGAAACAAACACCCGTCATTCTTTTTTCACGTTCATGTTTCAAACTGCTTCATGTAAGCACGAACCTCATCGAAGTCGGGAAAAAAATGATTCAGCTTACTGTTCTGATCATGTAATATGTTAGAGAGTTTAATTTGTCTCAAAAATGTATATCAGGAACTCGTTCATCAAGAGTCTGTGAAGTGTAAATTTTATCATTGAATAAATAACTAAAATCGATGTATTCAACATATTTATAAAGTATTAGCCTCCAACCCTCCACGTTTAAATAACTCAAAAATTGATAAACTTCAAAAGATGAATATTAAAGGACACTTATTGGATTTTTTATAAAGGATGACTCCTACATCAGCCTGAAATCATGATGGGAAATTGAGAAAAAATTCGATTCAGGAATTGAAACGTGTTTGGGTGGAGTACGTTATGCCTACTAGAATGCCAGAAAACCAATGCCCAGGATCCAATGAGCAAAAGGTTGGTAGTTATAGTTATGGAGTCACTTCAATAATAAAATTAAAAAGAGTATTTATTTTCAAAGTATAGTAAGTAGAAAGTCGTTCTAAGTACTTACTAAAATTCTAGTAAAAATTTGGCGAGCTTAGCCGTTTTATGGAACAAAGTAAATTGTCAATCTTTTTAGTGGTGCTTTGTAGCCTACAATTTGTTAGTGTACTACAAAGTAATTAAGGCACTGCAATTAGAAGTTTTTATTTATGATTATCATTATATATTATTATAATAGTGTGGATAGGAAACCTTTTATTATGAATTTAGTTTTAAAACAGTGTTAGATAGGTATTATTTGAGTTTATTTTGTTGTTTTCCTAAGGCCGGTTGATGTATTCTCGAGTGTTCTTCTTTTTTGTATTTAAATAGATCTTTGTTTCCCACACAGGTCGTGTGACCTTGGGCTTTATTGTTCTGGAGAAATGTTATAATTTACTGTGATTATTTGTATTCATGTTGCTGAACAATAAAGAAGCTTCAAAATCAAATCAAATCAAATCAAATCAAATCAATTAACTTACTTTATCACCTTAGTACTACATTGTCTCCAAACTGTAATGTGAGATTCACACAAAATTAAAAATGAGTAAGTACTTTAAATGATTATGATTATTACAAGGACAGTTCTAATGAGTATAATGACAGTTATGTATACAAAATGTATACTCTTGATGCATAGTAAACTAGAGGTCCATCCAAGCCGAGCCACTTATTGGAAGACTCTTTTTCATAGAAACTTAGAATCGTGGTAAATAGTCTCTTTTGCTTATTTCGTCAATCAGAAATTGTTGAATTCATTGGATTTTATTTTCTGGGAATTATATATCTATTTATTTATCATGAAATACAATAATTAATGTAGAGATACAAAATTTATTGGCCAAAAAAGCTTTCCTCACAACATTTCAACTGCAGGATTCAAATCATAGCATCATTAGGTTCAAGTCTCACTGGAAATTCTACTCTGGAGCACAATCCCCGATTTTTTTCACTTCAAGAATATAAAATTATCTGGCAGAATGATTTATTGTGAAATGACGAAGTAAGACGTGTATGAGACTAGTTTAAAAAGAAAAGAATCTATATAGATCGCTGTATGAGAGCGCACATTCAGCAGTAAGTGTCTCAGTTTAGATGGACCTTTTAACACTCATAACAAGTGATGCATGTTTGTCTCTTTATTCTAACTAGCTGTTAATTTTAACTCGATCCATGGCATGCTATCAAAAGCTGGAGCATTTATTATGGCTTACATTGGCTATCACTTTCAGGTTGTCCGTGTGCATGGTCAGTGAGTCCGCTTTGGGCTATGTCTATGTAGTCTATATTTATACAGGCAGTAGTAACTATATGATTAATAGACTAGTTCTCTAAAATGCTAAAACCATAGCCATGGTGGAATGAGTTTGGTTTGCTTCTCTTCTCTCCGGAAACCACAACTTCAACTACTTGATTGACAGTGACACGTTCCGCACTTGTGGAATTCCCGTCAATTCAATGTACAAATCAAATTGACAGCTTCATCCCATCTAGGAAGTAGGAAAAAACAGTTCCTAGTCGAGTTGTTCTCATACCTGGCTTTTCTCAACAGCTCTCAGCTGCCACTAAAATAGTACATTCCAATAATAAATTGATCACATCTACAATATTTGCTCATTCTTGCTATCAGGAAATTGCAAATGTGAGAATGATTTTGGAAATTTTGTGTACTCGAAGTGAAGATGTTTTAAGATGATGCCGTCAAACTTATTGTATTTTATTCTTTTGGAAATTATTAATGCAAAATGAGGAATAATATTCAACTCAAATCTATTTATTTCAAATTAACATAATACAGTGCAAAATAGTGGTAGACTAGAATAATTATCCAAGTGTAAAGAGGCAAAAAAGACTGGCAAAAATACGGGTAGCGTATATCATATTCTTACCACTCGAAATTAAATAAATAATTGCTTCAAGAAGGAGAATGGGACTTCAGGAGAGCTGTTATTGCACTTTATGTGGAATTTACCAAACAATATGCCTTCAATAACCTAAACAATTATTTGTCATAAATGGTCTTGCAAATCAAGTTCGTTGTTTAAATTATACAAGCAAATTGGTTATGGTAAACAGGTATTTTAGCAAGTTAAATCATTGGTACTGAATTCAATCATTGTTAGAATATTGTATGAAATTGGTCTGGACACAAGTTTGGGTGAGTTCGGTTTGTTGAATGTGTCATTGTCGGGTAAAAATTACATATGAATCTTGAACAGAGAATTCTGTATAAATGAATGATAGCTATAAAAAACTTCTCTATATACGAGGAGTATTTCTCCTATTTCACTTGTTCTTTCTAAGAGTGAAATTGAATCAATTTATTTCAAATAAATACATACATTATGTAGTGAAAATGCCAGCTATTTAATATACAGTTCGTGAAATGAATTCCATTAGTACTGATCTATATTATTTTATAAAACTGTACGTATCTGGAAAAAATCAAGACCATCACTACTGTTATCAAGAAATAATCACACAATAAGATTAATTGTATTGTTTCAGTTACCCATTTCCCATTACAGAAATTAATATGACACATGAAACGTTTTTTTAAGATTACTTCTTAGAGACTCCATTTAAGAAGTATAAAGTATAAGTCAGATCAACAATAATAATTATACAATCTTATACACTAGTTACTATAATTACTTTATCAACTAGTTGAGGTGAGGCTTAATTTTGGTGGGAAACGAGCTCTTGTACACCATAGAAACCTTTATCAACAAAATAATATTTTTTCAATTGGTTTTTATATATTTCTATATTTTCAAGACTATTTAAAAACTGAGGTAGCTTGTTGTAGTGTTTCCTACCACTATAACTAAGTTTTTGTTCGAATGAGTTACTATTGTGACTCACCAAGTGATAATCTCTGCTACCATATGTAGAGCTATATTCATGAAGTCTACTTGGAGCCGTGATAGTTTTCTAGTAAATCTCAGTCAAGTTATTCACAATTGAGAAAAACGAAATAATCAAATATTACCAAATAATAAATAATTGAGTGATCTCCAATCATTGGTTGAAATTGCAATGAGGGAATGAATAAATAGATTTATCTACAGAACACACACTGGTTCTGGATTTCCAAGCTGGAGCAATTTGTATCCTAAAAAAATAGAGTACAAGTCTACCTAAATGTATAATAAAAAAATAAGTTATGTCTTGAAGAATAGTTAATCTGAAGAAAAGTGATAAAGAATCCAATTTGAAACAAAACTACTGAAGTTTGCAATATGCTTGAAAATTCTTGAAGATCGAAAACTTAGATGTACATACACATTCTAGAATATGGAATGGACAGGCCTACAATACAGAACAAACTACAATTACAACATCTTTTAACCAACCTGTGGTTGTAAGTTTTAGTTAATTTCCTTTCCACAAAAAACATCATTCTTATTTAAGATAAGGCTCGTAAGTACGATTCCATAGACAAGTGGAAAAGTGGAGATAACAGATTGAGTGAGAGGGGAAAAGTGAATGAAAGAGATCAATAAGAAAAGCAATCACAGCTGACCTCTCCATCCTTTAACATCCTTTAACCAACCTGTGGTTGTAAGTTTTAATTTATTTTTTACAAACAACATAATTCTTATTTAAGATAAGTAAGACTCCATAGACAAGTGGAAAAGTGGAGAAAACAGATTAAGAGAGGGGGGGAAAATTGTGTGAGAGAGATCAATAAGAAAAGCAATCACAGCTGACCTCTCCAACCTTCGTCAAGAACCTGTTGCCCGGTGACAATGAAAGAGCGCGCTAGTGCACTTCGGGTAAGACAAAACAACACCTTCGGGATGAGCCGAATAGAAGTGATCTGGACGACTTTCGGGCCGCCTAACTGATATGACAGCGTTAGAATTCACTTTGCTTTGTGTGTCGTTTCCCCGAAGGGAACGTAACAAGTAGCTCTGCTCAAATAAATGGAACCGAAGTGCTGGACTTACTCCTGACTTTCACATCCAAAACAAGATTAGTGCTCACAACTTATTCATTACCCTTTTAGCCGGCTCTTGGCATCGATTATTCGACTACTATGTCGACTGGTACGTTACAGGCACAGGAGTGAAGAGCTGTAAGGGGGGGGGGGAAAGACAGTCCACACTCAAACATTAATTCGATTGCATTTACAGCTCAATCAATGAGAGCTTTCGAATTTGTCGAACGGTGACTCCTTCGTCATATCAAATTAACCGTTCTACGTTCTTGAAAATGATTTTCAAATGTTTTTAACGAAATTCTATTAGCATTGAGTTATTTCCAGCAATAACTAAATGTTTGTGGTGTGGCATTCATCCCTTTTCATTAGCTATTAAATGGAGTTGTCAATGTCTGCAGTAGAAGAGGTATCCGACATGAATTATAGCATTAGAAGGAATTTTGAAAACAACTTTCTTATGAATTTATATTATTTTTTTATCTATTCCACTATAATATTATGTTATACGACTGGCTAAAATCATCTCTCTTTGAAGGGATAGTGAATGTTTTTTGATGCTATAGGAGCACAAAGAGTTTTTGTTATGTTTTTGTGCAAGTGCTGTTTTAATAGCGTATTGATTCGTTGTTCACCACCTTACATACGAGGTAAAACTCTAGGAGAGAATAAAGAGGATGTCTTCCCCGAAATTTCATCTCAATGTACAATTGCTGTTTTAATGACGTATGGACTCGTTGTTTACCACCTGAAATACCAGGTACAAATCCAGGGGAGAATAAAGAGGATGAAATTAACTGAAGAAATAGCTTCTTTTGTGTGTTTTATGAAAAAAAAGCTTCTTTTGTGTATTTTATGGGGTTGAGGACCTTTCTTTAAGGTGATATCCCCCAAAATATCTTTCACTTAATATTCTACCCAGAAAATATTCCTGGATTCACCCCTTATAGATACTATCAAGAAATTATTCGTAGAAATATTTCGCAATAATCAATATTTCTAAAACACACCAGGCAAGAATCCATCCATATCAAGGATTGAAGTCCAAGACAGACATTTAAGAGTTGCAGGTGTTTTATTTGCGAAAATAATAATCAATACGGAATCAACAACAACAAATCAATCGAATACTATGTTGAGCCTTGAAACAAATAGGGAAGTGATAGCCGCGAGCCGTAGCAGGTATCTGTTCAATCAGATAGATAAGCTGCGTTCTCGTAGGTCCTGTTTGTAACGGTGACCGATTAGATTGGCCAGCTAAAAAGACACTGTTCTCTGCTGAAAATCACTTCCCGGTGGTTCGGAACCCACCTAAAACTGTAGGTCCAACTCATAAATCACCATCATCCAACTCATTACCCACGCACAGGTCTCAGACCTATGTGGGCTTCATCTTCAAAAAAAAAAAACAACAAAAAAACATGATTACATAATATTCATAATTTCTACCGTATCACGTTATTAGTCTATTGAAAAAAGTTATTGGGATCTGGTCACAAAGATGCAGTGGAGTTGTTTCGGTCTCTAGTCCAGTACTTGGCTAAGGAAAAACATATAGAAGTTTTTCTTAACGAATTCTTATGTACTTTTCGGCGCTAAATCACGCTTGTGTCACGAGATATTTCCAAGATGGTGGCCAAAATTTCATATTTCGACAATTGGCGGCGGAAAATAACACGCTAGAGCAATAATTATAGAAGGATATAATTATATTCTCTGTGATTCTTTGAATCCGAATATGCGATTTCAATTTTCGAGAAAATGGGGTTTTCTAGATACTACAATATGGCGGGCATAAAGAACGAGTTTTGTCTGGTTTTCAGTAAAATAACAATAATATGTCGTGAAGCAATCGTTATTCGAGATGCTAGAGTTCAGATTCGAATTAGGCTCCTGAAAATAAATAAGAATCCGTCGAGAAAAAGACTACTATAATATATTTCACCCTCCACCAAAGTAGCTGAGTAGGCCTGATGAAATTACATTAACACACGACATTTTGGAGTTACGGTGAATGTCTTAAACCAATAAAAATATAATTTAGAACATCTTCAGGATTTCATACTATTAGTTACCCCACCTTGCCACCCTAATTTCTCAAAAATCCTAATTTTCTCGAAAATGAAAATCATATATTCGGACAGTAGTTACATTTTGTATGTTCTGGCGCAACCTTGAAAAAAGCTGGCGCATCCTTGACCTTTGACCCTGACCTTTGACCTTGACCCTGACCTTTGACCTTGACCCTGACCTTTGACCTTGACCTTTGACCTTGACCCTGACCTTTGACCTTGACCTTGACCCCGGACCGGAAGTGACGTAGCAGACCGGAAGTCAAACCGGAAGTGGCCCCCCTCACCCTAAAAGTGGCCCCCCTCACCCTAAAAGTGACCCCCCTCACCCTAAAAGTGACCCCCCTCACCCTAAAAGTGACCCCCCTCACCCTAAAAGTGACCCCCCCTCACCCTAAAAGTGACCCCCCTCACCCTAAAAGTGACCCCCCTCACCCTAAAAGTGACCCCCCTCACCCTAAAGGTGACCCCCCTCGCCCTAAAAGTGACCCTTTCAGGTACCTGCTTCTAGAGTTATCACTGGCCTTGACATTCTGGCACAATTCCAATGCAGGAAAAAACATGTCTGTGTATAATTGCGCAACATTACGTAATCACTGACTTGGATATTTCTGGCACCATTTTCAATGCCTAGTGAATAGACATCTACTATATATATTATGTATACATTTAATATTTATCAGTATGGAGAAGGCTACAATAGCAAGAGAGTTGCACAGGTCAGCTCGTCGGAGTTTCCCAACACGTATGGTAACTGTGAAAGGTCTAGATGATCTCTATCAGGCTGATCTTGTTGAGATGATATCATATGCACGTCAGAACAAAGGTTACAGGTACATTATTACAATTATCAATTGTCTCAGCAAGTATGCTCATGCTATTCCAATAAAGAACAAGTCGGCTGATGCAGTTGTCAAGGCAATGCATCCTATATTTGAGCAGAATCCAATGAACCATTTGCAAACTGATGATGGTAAAGAGTGGTTCAATTCAAAGTTTCAACAGCTTGTGAAACACTATGACATCAATCACTATTCAACATATTCAGATAAGAAGGCCTCATATAGGTAAAAAATCACCTTGCTGTGCTTTCAACGAAGGCAGTTTCAACAAAAAAGAGAGGGTAGAGAGAGAGAGTGAGAGAGAGCCCCACTTCTACTTCCATCACAGGCCCCGCCCACCAGCCTCTACTTATTCATTGCAGTTATGTGACAACAATGTTCAGTTCTGTCCACTCAAGAATGTGTATGGATGATGGGTGACCATGCTTCCATGACTTATGAGCATTATTATCACTTACTCAGTGGTTTGGGACCCACCTAGGTACCCCATGTTCTTCATAGCATGACACTGCTTTGTGATATCCCAAAGAAACTCTATGCATATGACCCATATGCATATGCACTCTATGCATATGACTCATATGCATGTGCACTCTGTGCTACCCTGGCGCCCCCTAGTGCCCCTAGTGGTGCCCCAGTGCTCCCCCTAGGGCCTCTAGTGGTGCCCCCAGTGCTCCCCCTAGGGCCTCTAGTGGTGCCCCCAGTGCTCCCCTAGGGCCTCTAGTGGTGCCCCAGTGCTCCCCCTAGTGCCCCTAGTGGTGCCCCAGTGCTCCCCTAGTGCCCCTAGTGTGTAAGATATTGAATGGAGGGTTTCTATCACTAGAAAGCTTTCTATGAATCAGTCAACATATCAAACAGACAGTATAAAAGTGTGAGCAGAGCTCAAGGAGAATCATTTCGCTGTCATAAGTTAACTGAGATAGACATGAAGTATAAGAAGCAAACTGTGGAAGACATTGCTCCAACCATCATGGAGATTGCCCGGCTGCAACGTGACATCAAGAGGAAGCATAAGGAGCTCACACTGGGCAGATCATTGGAGGAAGAGGAGCACTTCAAACGTTTGAAACCAATTACTGATCGACTCATGAACATTAAAAACATTATCATGAAGCAACGTATCCCAGCACGAGCACCGGCACCAGCACCAGCACCAGCACCAGCACCAGCAACTCCACTCATGCGTCCTCTTTCATCCTTGAGTCGTGTACCTCCTACGCCACCAAAATCACCTGGCTTGCCTTACCCATTCCAGTTGAATCTGCCAAGAAAACTTAAGACACAACAACGGGAACCACCCAGGATACCATCACCTATTGCAGAAGATGAAGAAGAAATCATGGAAGCATTTGGAACAGCAGAAGGAGAATTGCCTGTGGAGAGCACTTCAAGAGTGGCACGGAAATTGTGGAAAGATAGAAGTAAATTTTCAGATGATGAGGATGATGAAGAAGAGCAAGGTGGAGAAGATTCAGCTGATCATGATGAGGAGCAAGGTGTAGAAGACCCAGCCAATGATCATGATGATGATGATGAGGACATTGAGATGTTGTTGAATACTACACAGGAAGAATTTGATGAAAGCTTTGCCCAATCCAAGCTGGCTGAAACATGTGTGGGGGAATATGTCAAAGGATCACTGGACAACAGAGATGGGAACTTTGATGAGATGTTTGGACCAAGAGTCATACATAACAAATACTATCTTGGCAACAAGCTGCTGACCTTTGGACCTGATGGAGACAGGATTGTATTGACTGACCCAGATGATGACACTGCTGAAAGGGCCTTCAATGCCACACCTGGAGTTTGTGAGTTGATCTTCAAGAAACGACCTAATCTCAGTAAAGTGAAGTCTGCTGACAAAGAAGCCTACAAGAATGTGTTGAAGTTGACCAGTGTCTACAGGTTTAACTATAGTCCTGATGGTAGAATTGTGAACTATAATAGCCCCAAATACAGGACTACAATCATGGAGCTGGTGAGAGAAAAACCTGATACAGCAGTCACTGGGAAAGGACTTGAGTTACCATTGAATATGGTGGCTAGCAATGGCAGCCGGATTGAGTACATCTACTACAATGACCCCAATGAACTTGTGGACAGACTGAGGCTGTTGGATCAGTCTAGAGCAGTTGGCAACACTGGACATGAAAATGAAATCAACTCAATCTTGGAAGAATTGGTGGAAGGTGGTTACATAGTTGCTAAACCTGCATACTAGCTACAATATACAAGAGAACAAGATTATATATCAGCACTGCATGATAAATTGCTCCTATGAAGAATGTGACACCATATACTTTCAATGGATGTTGAGAAAGATACAATATATATTTAAGCAGCAATATAAGCCAAGGAGCTTCATTACACTGTCATACGTCAACAAAGATGGACATACATAAGAAGAGAAATAAGAACACTATGCAGAATGTTGCCAGTGCAGGAGTAGTGAAGAAGTATAAGGGGAAAGGAGTGCTTTCAGCAATCACAAATGCTGCAGGTGCAATAGTCAACAAAGCGATAGATGTACTGCCCGTAGAACTTCATCTGCCTGGCTACGAGTACTGTGGACCAGGTACAAAGCTTGAGAAGCGATTGGCAAGAGGCGATCCAGGTATCAACGGACTTGATCAAGCCTGTAAGCAGCACGACATTGCCTACTCAAGGAGTAGTGATACTGCTAGCAGAGCAGCAGCAGACCGGATCTTGGCTGAACGAGCTTGGAGCAGAGTGATATCTCCAGATGCAGGTGTCTTGGAAAAGGCTGCAGCACTAGCAGTAACCAACATCATGAAGACCAAAGCAAAGTTTGGTGGAGGAGTGAAAAGGAAGAGGACTGGCGCCAACACTACTGTCAAGAAGAATAGAGCTGAAGGATTGAAGAAGGCTGCTGGAGCAGTGAAGAAGAGAACAACATCAGCAACCAAGGGTCGAGGCCTGTACCTGAGACGACAACAACAGCAGAAGACAGGAAATGGAGTTCACTGTCATCAATGGGGTGGCAGCAGCAGAAGATGATTGGTCTGCCTGACCAAGCTCTGACCGATGTGAACCTCTACAAGAATGCCTGTTGTTTGAAGCTGAGACAGTTCCAAGGAGTGTTTATGCAAGATGCTCTACCAGCCAATGGACCATTGAAGAGCGAGTGTGGCATCATCAACCTGGACCATCAGCAACCATGGCTTTGGTAACCTGAGACCATAAGAGTTTACTGCCTATATGAGAAGAGGATTGGAGCTAGCAACAAGGATCAAATACAAATATGATTGGGAGCAGAAGGATCTCTACTCTCACATTTTTGTACATTCATGTTTAAAATTTTTGCTTGATGAAAATTGTTAAATAAATCTGAGTTCATTGTAAACCCACATGATTTTTTTTATTTTAGTATAGAACCTATGATTATTCTGGTTGCCAATAAATTAGTCCCAGTATGAGCAGTCATGGAAAAACATACATGGACTGTCAAGTCAACATCTCAGCTGGAGAAGCCAAGATACATTGTAATTGGACTGCAGACTGTAATTGGATCAGATGGTCATCAATTTAGTTGACAGATGGCAGGATGATACTGTTTACCATTGACTCTGCCAAAATGAAACAATCAAGACTAGCAGCATTACTAGGGGCACTAGGGGACCACTAGAGGCCCTAGGGGGAGCACTGGGGCACCACTAGAGGCCCTAGGGGAGCACTGGGGGCACCACTAGAGGCCCTAGGGGGAGCACTGGGGGCACCACTAGAGGCCCTAGGGGAGCACTGGGGGCACCACTAGGGGCACTAGGGGAGCACTGGGGGCACCACTAGAGGCCCTAGGGGAGCACTGGGGGCACCACTAGAGGCCCTAGGGGGAGCACTGGGGGCACCACTAGAGGCCCTAGGGGGAGCACTGGGGCACCACTAGGGGCACTAGGGGGCGCCAGGGTAGCACAGAGTGCACATGCATATGAGTCATATGCATAGAGTGCATATGCATATGGGTCATATGCATAGAGTTTCTTTGGGATATCACAAAGCAGTGTCATGCTATGAAGAACATGGGGTACCTAGGTGGGTCCCAAACCACTGAGTAAGTGATAATAATGCTCATAAGTCATGGAAGCATGGTCACCCATCATCCATACACATTCTTGAGTGGACAGAACTGAACATTGTTGTCACATAACTGCAATGAATAAGTAGAGGCCGGTGGGCGGGGCCTGTGATGGAAGTAGAAGTGGGGCTCTCTCTCACTCTCTCTCTCTACCCTCTCTTTTTCGTTGAAACTGCCTTCGTTGAAAGCACAGCAAGGTGATTTTTTACCTATATGAGGGGGGCCACTTTTAGGGTGAGGGGGGCCACTTCCGGTTTGACTTCCGGTCTGCTACGTCACTTCCGGTCCGGGGTCAAGGTCAAGGTCAAAGGTCAGGGTCAAGGTCAAAGGTCAAGGTCAAAGGTCAGGGTCAAGGTCAAAGGTCAGGGTCAAGGTCAAAGGTCAGGGTCAAAGGTCAAGGATGCGCCAGCTTTTTTCAAGGTTGCGCCAGAACATACAAAATGTAACTACTTCGGACTCAGAAAATTACAATGTTCAATAATAGTTTTTTATTTATAGCTCTAGAATTTTTTCCTCCTCCACAAATTGTCGAAATATGAAAGCTTGGCTGCCATCTTGGAAAAATCTCGTGACGTAAGCGTGCTTTGATCAGCCAAAGTTGAGATTCAGATTGAGCGTCTAAAAATATATAAGAATCTGTTGAACAAACTACTATACGTTTTTCCTGGTATCGCCTACTTGGCTACTGTATGACTCAATCTGGTGTTTGGATTTCCGTTGCTCAGCTTGGTAGTATTTTTATTTTAAATTTTTTCATAGCATACATACATATTCTCTGTTCCATCATTAATCTTACTCATGTGCAAACCCCAGACTCATTTGAGTATCTTCTGCAAAAAATTGGATTACGATTCGTATTTTCTGTTTGAAAACCATTCACATATTAAAACAGAGAAAAATATCCTTCACATGGGCATAAAAGTCTGAATAAAATCATAAAATCAGTCTGAAATCATCATTGTAGTGCAGAGAAAGTATTTGATTCCCTGCAACCCGCATATGAATCGGAAAACTTTTAGTTTTCATACAGAAGGTAGGAATGAGCTTGTACCCAATATGATTCAGTAAGAAAGTCTCACAAATAACTGTGATCTCTTTCTTCGAGGACTCTTATTGACAATAGATTACTCATATCGCATGAAACAAAACGCGCTTACAGCCATGAAATCATCATTTTTCCAAGATTTTTCTATTTCAGAAGCTCTGCTGAATGCAAAATACATAAAGGTAGGGGAAACACAGGTACGTTGGATAGTAGGCTCTCCCAAACTAATCTTGAGCGTGAGAGGATTTGCTGCAACAGTATCATGGAGAACAATTACTTTTCCATTTTTCGATTAGCTTGAACATCGACGTAATCCGATTAGCTCAGGCCTGCGATGAGAGAGACCAACATTCGGGTTCATAAGATGGCCTGTTGTATCAGTATCGCAGAACAACACAATCACAATGAACCTCTCTATTATATTGGATGAACAACACTATCACTACGCTTGCTGTATTCTTCACCATACAATCCAATTCCGTTCAACTTCTCCTGTAAATTATTTATAGTATTGTTTGGAATGATTCTATCCTTGAACACAACATTGAAACAATTCAAATGAATGATTGAGACTTTTTCTCCAAATTATTGAAGATTGATTCTAGAATACCCAAAAAGAAAGAAACCAGATCTTATTCCTGACTCAGCCTACTCAGCTACTTTGGTGGAGAGTGAAATATATTATAGTAGTATTTTTCTCGACGGATTCTTATGTATTTTTAGGCGCTCAATTCGAATCTGAACTCTAGCACCTCGAAAAACGATTGCTTGACGACATATTATTGTTATTTTACTGAAAACCAGACAAAACTGGTTCTTTATGTCCGCCATAAAGTTATTTATTTATTGTAGTATCGAAAAAGCCTAATTTTCTCGAAAATTGATATTCATTGCTAGATATGTTACATTGTTGGATATTCAATACAACTTTGAGTCGACACTGTTGAATTATACGATAAGCAGCCACAAAAAGAGAGATTGTGTAATATACCCAAAGCTTTAAGACATGAGTTGCATCGTCTCTTATTCTCACAGTCAGTTTCAAACACACTTTATTTATTAAGATGATTGCAAACGGAATGCAAGCATATTACTCGACCCGAAAGGAACAGCATGATATTTTTTATGTATCTAGCACGATGCAGCCTGAATAAGTTTGAATAAGATTGGTAAGTAGATAGTTAATGAAATGCAGTCTACTTCCATGATTAGGAGAATGTCTAAGGAAATCAGGATTCTGAGTGTTGGCTGCATTACGGAAATTTCTATTTCCTAATCGATCGTTGTTTGATTAAAATCTACCCTTTTAAGATTTTATTTGTTATAATCATAACAATTAAGGCATATTATTACAGCCAGAATACGGTTCCACAGAATAGAAGAAGACTTGAAGCAAACAGAAATGAGAGGTTGTGTACCTCATCACATAGACAAGTCTCTGACTCATGTAAACGTCATCAGCACGAACAAAACTTGTAATATGATGTTTCGTGAAATCAGGAAGAATCTGAGATGACTCCAATCAACAGTGAAAGTAAATGAAATGCTGTTACTCCCTTATTTGTAATGTGGATCCCGAGAGGAGAACAATCGTAATATGACATGCCTTCTGTTTTTGTTGTCGCTATTATAAGAATTGCCTGTTGCGTTACGCTCTCGTGGAAAAAAGAATTCTGTATTTTCTGTAGAGCGGAAAGTGGTGAGATGAATTTTCATTTCGTCAATTGTCACTGACTTAGGGAGAAAGAATGTAGACACTGCTCAAAAGTTGAAGAGGGACGAGGTGGCAATGATATCGTCATTATTCGGTCGAGGTGGAGGGGGGAGGAGGGAAAGTTGTTTTGTAGAATGGGAGAAGAGACTCTTCTTTTGGGAAGTGTTGGCGGAAGGGGGGGAATGTCGATAAACAGGACCAAGGCAGGAAGATCGGCAGCTTAACCTAATAACAGTAACCGGGATAGACTGAAAGTAATCACTGTTGGTTCATCTTTAATCCGGGAATAAAAACTTCGCAATTTCCCTCAGAGGCGCCCGAGGGACCCGTACACCACCGGAGGAAGAATTAGAAAGGAAAAAAACAAAACAAAATCCGGACGTCCGGGTCTCTTGCGGGAGAAGGGGACGAAAAAGGTGCACATAAAAACCAACTTCAAAAGATTCAAATTAATTACGCCGTGAAAAGAGGAAACTAGGTCCCATTAAAAGTTGTAAGTGTTAGTTTGCGGCGGTACATCTCCACACTCGGCTGCTGCTGTCTCTGTTTACGCCTGCAACGACCCTAATCTCTTCGCATGCCTGTAAATATTCTTTCTTGGACTGTACGAAGCACAAGTTGCTTCACCACGCCATTTTCCGCACAACTCGCACTTGCAACACACATCCAAGTCATCTCCAACTGCTAAACTCCGCAGCTGCAGCGTGAAACCACACAGTCATAAACATGATGAGATATTAGAGGAACAACAAAGAGATTTGGATGTAAACAATGTGTACCTCGCGTGAGGGCATTGGATGAGCTTCATGAAATTAGTTCTCATCTAAGACCTTGAGGCCTATTTCTATGAGGCTTCTTTAACTCAAGTGAAACTTGTAAAGACTTCTTAATTAATGCTTCTCAAAACTTCCTTGAGTAGAGAAAGCCTCAAAAAGGCCTAAAAGATTGAACCGATATGTTTCATAAATATGAATCATATCCCAAATGCTATTTCTTCATCAAACTAGCAAAGTGCCTGTTATTATTACATTTATCATTATAATTTTTATATTACGAGTATTACTGTATTATAATAACACTCACATATTGAAATTGGAAGCTACCAAGAAAATCAAATTGCAATTGACTTGACAATATTGACAAAAAAGACTTGCGGCTAGTTTTATGAAAGCCAATTAAACTTAATCCCCGTAGAATGACGTCACTCTACGGAGATTAGACTTAATGGAGAGAATTTGGTTCCACAAAGGACTATTACAAGCGATAACGCAGATTAGGCTAACCGGCGTAAGAGATATTTAACCGCCCATTCACCGACAATTAAATCTCACTAACTCCCGTTGAGTTACATTTTATAGGTTATGTTTATTGTACCAGAACACGGAACTGCAAATTAGGTCGTAGGTGTTAAAAACCTTTCAAAATGTATGAAATGTATTAAGAATATGCTAAATAGTTGAAAGACTTGCGGCTGGTTTCACGAAAGCCAATTAAACTTAAGGTTTAACTTAATGGAGAGGATTTGGTTCCACGAAGGAATATTACAAGCGATAACGCCGATTAGGCTAACCGGCGTAAGAGATATTTAACCGCCCATTCACCGAGAATTGAATCTCACTAACTCCCGCCCCGTTAAGTTAAATTTTATAGGTTATGTTTATTGTACCAGAACACAGGACTGCAAATTAGGTCGTAGGTGTTAAAAACCTTTCAAAATGGATGAAATCTATCAAGAATATAAAAATATTGAGATAGTTGAATAATGATTGAAATAACTTACAATGAAATGATTTTAATTCATCTTTTTTCTGAACTTCAGCTGTTGATCAAACTACAGTGCTGCCAGATTGTGCCCGTTCGGTTAACGAAAAATAACTAATGGATCTTTGTGCAACAGAAATAAACCCATTACACTTACGACAATTAGTTAACTGACATTAGACTCCTTATTTAACTGGCTTTCGTGCAACCGGCCGTTAGTTTGTCAGAGCTCGATGAGATAAATAAATGGCTTCATATATTTTGGAAAATATAGATCATGTAGGTTTGTTTTAGATATGAAAAAATGAATATATTTCATTAGAATTACTTGGAAACAAATGCACAATATATATTTATGAAAATATACAGAAAATGCTCGTTCAATAATAGGATTATTGCCCACAGAATAATAGCCCACAGAACCAACATTTTTGCCCCTTTCAACAAGAAAGAAGATTTTTGCCCCATTACAAGTTTGTATGAATGATTTTTAAAAAAGTCTCACACAAAATTCAAAATTACGTAAACTTTCATTGTAACTTCCCAGTGCTGAACTTCCAAATAAATATTCTTTGACTGGAAACAATCAGAAATAAGTCCTGCTTCAGGAATAGACTTTTCAGTGAAACATAGACCTAATCTGAGATTTCAATACTGTATTTGAAATTTTGTGGAAAAAGCAATTTTTGGGTTGATAACCTGATAGTATTATTTCCACTGATTTAAATTTAAGTCTTGATGAATACATGAACGGAAACGAAGAATCGTATCTACTATAAGATGAACATAACTTTGTAAACAACATTTGATTGAAGCTGATCAAAATTAACTGTTATTGAGATTATAAACTAGTAGTTCTGTGAACCTCACACCCACAAAAAAGTGCGTGCACTGTGGAGCATCCAATATTCGATAGACATGCAGACAAATGTGAAACGGTCGACTTGAAACAGGGACTTTTCTTTGTTCGGTCAATTATTGAGTCAATAAATAATAAACAATTTGAAATAAATGAAAGCAGGTTACAATCTCTTGGATGAAACCACCATAATGATGATGTAGTAGATGCAGATAGCCAGTGTAAATAGAGTCTCCGATCCAAGCGTAAATTATCATACATTATTAGAGTAATAGGAATGAGAAGTGATAACAGCAAGATGAGAAAAACGAAGAGAGGGAGTGATTATTGGTGAGTGAGAAAGAGAAATAATTGATAGGAATGAGCAATTGCAATCGGGAAGCTGCTGCCGCTTCGCATTGAGCGACGACCTCATGCTCTACACTCTTCACTACATTCGCAATTCTCTGAGGACACGGCGGTGTGATGAAATATTTATTAGTAGTCGAGTGGAGAGCTTACTTCGTTTTCTGTAACTATAAAATATACCGCTCACCTCAGGGAAAGCTTTTAGGTTGGTAAGAGGATAATCCATCCAGTTGCCTGCCATTACGAAAGGCGGTTTTTTAAAGACAATGAATTTTAGAGATGTTATTCCCATCACAGAGTATGTTAGCCATGTATCTGGGGAACTTACGCAATCAATTTTTAATTCAGTAGCTGCGGAGACAGTGGGCATTTTCATCCATTGAGCGAGAGGCCAATAGAGAGGAAAGGGTGAAAAAAATGATGGACAAAAAGTTAGTTTGTTGAGGGGGATGTCATTCATGGATCTATCCACTTTAAGGGTTATTAAGGACCC
Organism: Conomelus anceps; assembly: GCA_948455865.1. Taxonomy (NCBI): domain Eukaryota; kingdom Metazoa; phylum Arthropoda; class Insecta; order Hemiptera; family Delphacidae; genus Conomelus; species Conomelus anceps. Next base: position 34,010,149 of record OX418220.1, read on the forward strand.
GACCTTAAGGGCCTAAGGACCTTATTGAAATCGTGCTGTTATCCGCTACGTCACGGTCCTATCAAGAATTACCGCTGGATAAAAAATAATACATCGCATTATTTATTTTGTACAATGATGTATATCCATCAACAACTTGTGAGGCATGAATGAAGTAATTCTAGTCCAAGAATCTAGGAATTAATGTGAGCGACAGTTCAAAACGAGCTAGAATCGAGAGTCGAAAATTATTTCAGAATGGCGTTGGCTCGCGGTCACTAAATACAAAATGGTGGCGAAATAAGCGAGCATTGAAACAATGGATCTGTGCGATGAAACATGAGAAATTTCAATCGCTCCTGTACATTCATAATACCACCCTCGTGCGCATGCAGAGGCATACACATTCACACACGCACACACGGAAGAGATGCCGAGAAGATTAAATCAATCCTCAGCTAATTAATTACATTAGTTATTCATTTCGCCACGGATTACGATCGCAATTCATTCAAATTAGTCATCACTGTTATTTGCCTTGTAAACTATAATGCACGTCGGCGAGCTTCATTTTCAAAGACAGCCATCGGAAAATTAGCTAGGATCATGAGTTATGTTACAGATTGAATATAATTAGTAGGCGACGGAATTTGGTATATAATGTCATTTATTTCACAGTTTTTGTACAAAATATTATCTTTAGTATTTAGTGGAATAATTGCTTTTTATGATTTCATTTTATCAATATCTATCATACGTATGGAAACCATAGAATAAAATACTTTCGGGAATTCTTGAGAAAACCGAAATATTCTTCTGCAGGAAAAGGGTGGAGGGGGGGGGGGCAAGTTCCAGGCTTCCTGTCGGCATTAAATCAAGCATTCTGATTTTAATGAGTTCTGAGTTTCTGATTGCGATGGTTCACTTTGGCCCATAATGTGGGTTACAATAGAAGGATTTATGCCTATAAACACTCAAAATACTGTTTTAAGGAGGTTATTTTTCAAGGAATTTTCTCCAATGGAGGACCTTCGACCCTCTTTTGAACAAGAAAGTCATATATTTCGTCAAAATTATGAGAGGACCCCTCCTAATACTCTGAGGTATGAGCTACAGAGGTATTTAAAGTATTTTAAGGTAGACTACAGAGTTCACTCTGATATGGTACCTACTGTATTCGAATTTGCTTCATTTCTCTTTTATAAAGTACATCCACTTATTTATATTTACAGTGAAATAAATAGAAACAGTTATGGATTTATTGGTTGGGTTTGCAAAAAGATAATCATAAAATATTCTAGATAATCCAGCTGAACGTCCAACAAACCAAATTGATCCAATGTCTCCGCTCTCCAAAATGACATTTATTTCCAGTAAGCATTGAAGTTCAGAATGTGGAATGGATAGGAGAGCTCAGTTGGAAAGTTGAACGAGCTGCACTAGAATATGTATGGGAAGTTACGCGGGAGAAAAATGGGAGCTCTTCAAATAGTGATAATAATGTTTTTCTTCTATCAGAGGTAAATTTGCCAGAAAATATGTGAAATGAGATTACATTATTGATGCTTTATTTGTGTGGCGATGCTGTGGTAACACTCTACATAACCAAACAAGACTCCTACCCCAACAGTGGTTTACACTAAAGTGTACATGCTCTCTATGAGATATGCATATTATATTATGCGACAAGGCTTCATCAACTAGGTGAAAATTCCTGCTACCCCGAAATTTCATTTTCACAAAAATTTCCATTCTGCTTGTATGCGACAACTCTGAGGAGCAGTGAGTATAAATTTACTGTAAATTTTCTGAACAGAGCATAACAAATTTGCTTAAAATTAACTCGCTGTTTTTTCACCTGATAATCTAAAGCAGTTTAATTTGAATCGATGGGGTTTCAACTATGGAGTGGAAGTATTGACAGGCTTACTCCTGATTCATCATACAAGCATGAAGAAGTAGGCTACAATAGAGTGAGGGAGTAAGAAAAACTCTGGAAAATTTGGCTCTCGTAAAGTTATTCAAGTTGGGGTAAGCAAACATATTTTTCACTGCGATTCCATTATTATTTTGTACTAATAGATTAAAACTGAAATTTAAGGATGTTAAGCTGCTTTCTGACTGCGTTTTCCCGCATGCACAAACTAAGGTGCGACTTTCCGCAAATAGAAAAGCTTTAAGAATGTACGGGTTTTCTGCACGATGTCATTGCTTTCCAAATTCAGAAAAATACTAAAATTAGAGACACAGAAACTCTGATTTCAGATTTGGCTTCAGCGGCCAAAAGTTTTTTTGCAAACTTCAAATTGCGATTTTTTTAATTTCATAAATAAATATTATCATTGACTATAAAGTTACTTAATGCCTATCATGGTGTACAAGAGTGATTATTCTACATTTGAGCCCCGCATTAGAACACAAGAAAAACAGTAAATTATTCCTGCCAACCCAAAATGATTTCAAATTCCTGTGAAAAATTGTGTCAAATAGTTTTGCACTTTAGCCTGAATTCGAGCATTGAAGAGGGGCACTGACTGAGATGGGTATTAAGACAAGGGTGACTGTCAAATATTAAACTTGACTATCAACTTAGACTATTAAACTACTCGAATATCAACTGACAAGCATTCTGTGACTGACAGTGTATAGTTCCCGCCAACAGACACAGACTCAGGGCCGCCGGCTCAAGACAAAATCTTCACCCAGACAAAGATCCATTGAGTCGACACCCCCCCCCCCCCCACGCAAGTAATCTGCGAAAGAATAATTATATAATAATCCTATATCAACATTAAAGCCAGATGCCTGATTGGCCGACTCTTCAATGTTTCAAATGTGGCCAAAAAATTTCAATTACGCGTGCTAAGGAAGAGTTTAAAAAAATTCATAACAATTAGCCCAAAATTGACATGTTTTGAAAACTGAGCTATTATTTTAAACTTTTTTCAAGTACTACATGGTCGATAATAGTTTGGTTTACCTGTTCTATTTGGCTGAGTAATCTAGACGCATAATAAAAAAATATGTATAAAAGTTTACAGTTTGGAAATTTAACGGTTTTCCAAAAACAATGATGCCAAAAAGGTTTAAATTTGGTTCACGAAAATTGGTTCAAAATGAGTTTTTAAATTTTTTTGAGCTCTGGGGGCTGGAAAAAGTCTGAAATACTTAAAAAATAGCAATATTTTTCAATATCCAGCTTTTTTAAGCAACTGAGCTCAATATCAACAATTTTTGGAATTTGGTTGATTAACGTTTCTCAAGAACTACGAGGCCTAAAAACCTATTCAGATTCCTTTAAGGCATTAAATGAGTAGGCTACCTTGTGAATTTTCTTAGGAGGTTGCAAAAATTTGATCACTTCTTAAATGCTATTATAATATTCAACATTTTCCGCATGGGCCTGAAATTTACGATTTTGGAAAATTTAATTAACTACGGTTTCTCAAGTGCCAAGTTGCCTTGAAGTTTGAGGTTCATGAAAGACTCTAGATGAGCTTTAAACATTTCTCCCCCCCCCCCCCCCCATGAGGTAAAATATAATGATTTTTTATTTTAATTTAACACAGATACAGTGCGGGCGCAGGACGCCTTGGCTAGGGAGGAAAGGTCTTCAAATATTTCTTGAGTTCAAACCCAAAACTGACATATCCTCTTTAAAATTAACAGTGTCGCTTGGCTCACATTGACCACTCTGCAGCTACCCACGAATTCTCTCCGCATGCAAGCTGTCGGCAAATTTTATCCGCACGTCTGCGTCTACATTTACATGTAATAATAATCTCTAATGCGTAGATAGTAATGTATAAATTATTTCAGTCATTAAAGATTGCAGATAATAATGTATGGAAATAATCTCTAATGAATAATAAAAGTCTGAAATCTCTTTCTGTTTTAATACTGTTTTCTAATGAAATTGGATTATTTAAATATTTCCTGGGGTAATATTTATTAAAATATTTTAAGGGGTCAAGATGGTCTTCTGTTGCCCAGACTATTTTTTCGCAATTCATTTCTTAATGAATATTAAGAAGTCACTCATGTATGTGATGACCATTTCCATTTCACAATGTTGTAGTTCTTGAAAAGTTGACTAAAGAATACCTAGACATCCAAGATTCAACTCCAAATAGTTTGTGTAATTTGGCTATATCATACCTCTTATGATTACATGCACTTCTCACTTTACGATAAAGTTTTTTTCTTATTTTATTTATAATTGTGTAATTATTTTAATTATAATTGGTGGAGTGGTACTCCACCTCACAATTATTCAGGCATAACGGTTAGACTTTAAATTTGGATTAGAACAAAGAGCTCATCAGCGATTCATGCATATTTGTTTCTTATTAGGATTCAGATGCGGGGATTGGGTTTCAAAATCTCATGAGTAAAATCTCCAAATCTGAATCAATCAGTGGAAGCTGATGAAGTCCGTTGTCGTAGCGAGAACAGCAATTACTGACCCTACAGATTTTTCGGACTTGAAAAGAGAGAAAAAGAAAAAACAATAGAAAAAGGGATGCTTAGATCTTTCCAATTAGAAGCGAATGGAAACGAGCAAAGGGGTCAAGAGGGTCAAGTAGGGTGGGGAGGGGCAATGGGTCACTTCTCCGTCAAATGTCAACAAAGACAATTCTCTCTCTCATGAACTTGCGCCTCTTCATCATGCTCGCCCCCCCCCCTCCAACCTTTTGCACAACCTTTATTGCCGTTGTAGCCTCTTGACGCTTTGTCACAACAAAGGATGTCCATCTCTGTTGTGTTAAATTCTCTGAAGACGATGGACGCGGAAAATGGTCCACGGTCCGGTCCACCTGCCCTAATCTACATAGATAAACATGCAATGAAATTGTCGTCAATCGAATGTCACGCCGTTGTGACTTTTCACAAGCGTTTGATCGTTGAAAGCGATTGGGATTTGCCGATGACAAATGTTTTCAGCTGGTGAATTGACGGGAAAGATAGGTAATGAACTCGCCATGTAGGGTATTTCAGGAAAAACGGATCATACTCCGGAAACAGATTGAAACTCGTTTCAGGAGGTTTTAGGCGTCTTGCATAACAATAAGCACCCAATTAAATATTATAAAAGTTTAGTTTGATTTAGATTAATATCACTTTACTCAGGAAGATGATAGGCAACTTGCATCGCTCAAGATCTTTCATAATTATTTACTAATGATCACTTTTTTGCACGTTAATTTAATTGCTTTTGACAGTTTCAAAATAAATAAGAGTTTAAATCTCAATTCTTATTGAAATTTAGAGAGTTATCTATCAATGTATTCGTTCTCTAAGCCAGGATTAGTTTTCAAAGTATTCAATGTACTAAATAATAAATATCCACTGAACTTCGCAATTGAGGTCAGGAAATGAGCAGAAAGGAAGTTTTTTAAGACGTGATAAAGTTTGAGAGAAAGCCAGAAAGTTTTGTTTTCCGTGTTAAGAAATCAACTTAGATAAATAAGTTGATTTACAATGAACTGCTTATACACGGTGCTTGTACCAAGAAGTAGTTACATAGATTGAAACATGATCATCGATAAAGTTCTTCTGAACCGTTCAGCTGAAAATAAAAAAGAATGATCCGAATAAACAACTACCTATACCAATTATCACGTGTACCCAATTACCCAAACACGTGGATCTCAAGAGTAGCAGATGTAGCATTCTTTATGATGTAGTTATACATGAATGTTGTAAACAAGAACAAGGAAACAAAAGAGAAGTTCTTCATAAACTGATAGCTGCAACGTTAAAAAAGGTAGATCTTCAAAATAAACTGTTTACATGGTGTTTTGGGAGGAGCGGTGCATATTCTTTAACAGATAATTGAATAGAGGATACAAGAAAAACTGTTCAAATGGGATCGGACACTTTCTATTACAGAAATAAACATCACAATAGATTTCATCTATACTTCCAACCCAGCCATCATTTAGAAATTTTCTAGTGCCTTTTTACGTTTAAAATCAGCAAGATTTATGTAAAAAGAAGTAAAAGAAAGTTTTGAAACAATATGCTGATACAGTAGTTTTGAGGTACTTCAGAAAGTACGAAAGATAAATCAACTCTTTTTTTTCAATAATTTTGTGCATTTTGCCCACTGGTGCATTTCAAAATTCACTATAGTTGAAGGATTGTGAAATGTCTTTCTACAATTACTTGTCCAGCACATTTTACAACTTTCAGGCTCCGTTAGGTACATTGAATAACGTGTCATCAGTATTATCTCTGAGATTTATTTATTATTTTTTCATAGTATTCATTGAGATGTACAATTTTGCTTTAAAAATGAGACTTTATGGTTTTGTAGTCAGTAATTAATTTTTTAAGTTTGTGCATGTGAATGTTTATTCTTTTTCTCTTTCATTGTACAGTATTTTGATCAAGTGGAATAAAAAATTCTATTCTCTTCTTTCAAAAATAATAATAATAATAATAACAACAACAACAACAAAGACAACAACAACAACAACAACAACAACAATAATGATAATAATAATAGGAGCAATAATTGATCATAGATGCAGTGGTCATGGAGCAAGCTATGCAAAAGCACAGAAATATCAACACAGCCTTTATTGACTATAAAAAAGCCTTTGACTCTGTGCCACACTCCTGGCTTCTAGCAGTGCTCAGTATGTACAGAGATCACCTGGAAGCAGACTCACCTTTAAAGCTTCTCATGTCATCTTGCTCTACAATATTGCAGGTTGAGCACTCAGGTAAGAGGATTACAAGTTCTTGTATCCCAATATAGAGGGGTATTTTCCAGGGGGATAGTCTTAGCCCCCTGTGGTTTTGTCCATCACTCAACCCTCTATCCTTCATCCTGAAAGAATATGGCTATGGATATAATCTTAATGGTTCAGCCAACTTGCAGTGTAACATCTTTTGTACATCGATGACATCAAATTATATGCAGCCAGTGAAAGACAACTGAAGCACCTATTGGCACTTACAGAGATGTTCTCTGTTGATATTCAAATGTCCTTTGGCCTTAATAAATGCAAAACAATGAGCATTGTGTGGGGAAAATTCAACCCACAAATTTTGTTTTAGAATCTGGGAAGGCATTTGATTGCAAGGGTGAGGGTGATGCATACAAATACTTTGGCCTTGTCCAGACTAGGAGGTTGAATCTCAAAGATATATGAGGGGTGATCACTGACTCTCACTTGAAAAGAGTAAGTGCAGTGCTGAAGTCCAGGATTGATGGCAGGAGCACATTTAAGGCTATCAACACATATGCAACCTCTGTACTCACTTATACCAAATGGTGTTGTGAAATGGCCTGAGACAGAATTGGAGAGCTTAGCTCGTGCTACCCGAAATTGTTGTTGACCAAATTTAGAGTTCATCACCCAAATTCAGCAGTAGAGTGTTTAATACTACCAAAAAGTGCAGGTGGAAGAGGCCTGGCTGATGTCCACAGACTTTGCCAGGGGCAAAAGCAGTCTCTTAGCAATTATTTCATCACTCACAATTCACACCTGCACCAGGTTGATATGGCAGCTGATGATTCATACACACCACTTGATCTTTGTCATGCTGAAGTTGCAGATCTGAGGCTGGGTGGAGACCACATAGCCACTATACACTAGAAGTGGTTAGAGAAGCCTTTGCATGGCCGCCATGCTCATGATCCATGTAAACCTCTTTTAAGCCAAGAAGCATCCAATGCTTGGCTCAGCTGGGAGGGTATCTTTGCAGAGGCAGAAGGTTTCATGTTGGCTATCCAGGATCGGTGTGTTGCTACCAAGAATTACCTCAAGTTCATTGTGAAGGAGAACCTGGAAACAGATACATGTCGAAGATGTCACCAGGCATCTGAGACCATCCAACATGTGACAAGTGCATGTCAGGTGATGGTAGCAACGGACTATCTCCATAGGCACAACCAGGTGGCAGGGATTGTACATCAGAATCTGGCATATCTACACAGCCTGTTGCCCAATTCAGCTCCATATTATCAATACACCCCTAGTGCAGTTTTGGAGAATGCAACTCACAAGTTGTATTGGGATAGATCAGTACTCACAGACAAAACAATAGCCAACAATAGACCAGATATCATATTAATGGACAAACTAAACCAAACCGCATTTTTAGATATAGATATATCAATAGATATAGGCATACCAAACACAAACAATATAAAGCAATACAGTGATGAGAAACTGCTCAAATTTCTGCCTTTGGCAGAGGAGATGGAAGACTTGTGGAGGCAAGAGAGGGTGGCAATTATGTCATTGACAATATTAGCTACAGGTGAGATACCAAAAGAGCTGCCTGAGAGGATGAAAAAGTTGAGACTGCCTGTGTGGGTGCAAAATTTAATGCAGAAAGCTGTCATATTGTGCACAACATCAACAGTAAGGAGCTTCCTAAATATACCAAAATAGAAAGGGTGTCATTTTGCTAAATTAGCCAAATTAGCCAATTCAGCCACCCTATTACCCAGTAAAATGGACATATATGTTATTAAAAAAAACAACAACAATAAGAACGATAATAATAATAATAATAATAATAATAATAATAATAATAAGCCGATACAACAGAGTATCCAAGGACCCGACGAATTAAATAGAGATCAATCATATATCAAAACTGACACTGTATTTCAATTTTAAATAATGATTTACTCACATATATTTGAGATGTTTGAGGAATGCATTTCACTTCTGAAAAGAAGTTTCGTCAGCCTGCATTTCAGAAGTGAAATGCATTCCTCAAACATCTCCAATATAAATATGTGAGTAAAACATTATTTAAAAGTGAAATACAGTGTCAGTTTTAATATTAGATTGTTCATTAAGTATTTCGTCATGGAAAACATCACAGATTGTTATCAGTTGTGCTGATAGGTCACTTATATGCACCATTCAACCAAGGTGCATACTAACCTCTCTACTAACCTTGCCTTTCATCTGCTTCGATTTCAATAAAAATCACATACTTCCCAATTCACAAAAAATGCACATTGGCAGTATTTGAAGAATAGTTTTGTCATTTCTTCTTCTTCTTGTTCAACAGATCTCATAATAATAAATTAATAATTATGTAATATAAATATAATTTATATATCATGCACTAGATTTTATCTTTTTTTCAATACAATGATTGAAAATAATTTACGAAATGATTACAACACAATCAAAAATGAAAACGTTAAAACTCGCACTGTAAAAAAATATAGTTGATAATTAATTTGGGCTTCGCATTTGCCTTCATTATATTGAATGTTTTGATTTTCAAACGTAAACAGCGACAGCACCAGCTTCCAATGTTTTGATTTTCACTAGCCTAGACTAACCTAGAGCCTATAGTGGGAATCTGCTTTACATCAAATAATAATTATTTTTATATTCGACCCCCAAACTCCAAAATCAATACTATGAGAAAGCTATATAACAAGTTTGAAGAGTCTAGAATCTTTCTTTCAAGCGCTAGGGCACAGACGGACGGACGGATGAACAACGGCACGATTTCAATAAGGCCTTGTCGAGTTTCAATAGTGTCAAACTGGTGAAAAAAGAAATAATGTAACCAGGCACACGTATACCAGCAATGGATGTGTCACCTCTGCAGTATTAAAATTAAAATCTTTTTCTATCTTTCAGTTGATTTGGTTTCCATTTCTATGAGTGCTACTACCAGGTTCGATTTTCGATCTAGTCCTGGCATTTTACCATAATTTATCTCATTACTCACGCGCAAGCCCATTAACATTAAAAACTAAATTATCAATCAAGAACGGGCATAATCTATTCCATTGCTCGTTTCAGATGAAAGAAGACTTAACAACAATCTAACCTTGAACTTCACGGAGGGTGAGGTTCCAGTTGGAATCCCCCAACGAACGGAATTCCCACTGCACCTGATGCACCAACAATAGGGAAGGAAACCCCATGCCAAAGCCGTAAGCCCAAGCAGCCAGAAAAATACCGTATCGCCTCTCCTATTCATTGTATTCAACGATATTTCCAATTTCTTCTCGGTTCCGTATACTATGTGCCTCTTACATCGAGAGATAAGCTTTCTGATCCTTTCCTATCCAATCATAGGTACTTCGACAACAGTACAATTTATTTATTAAAACAAGCAAAAGGGTGAGAAGGTTCAATCAGAAGGTTTAATCATATGGAAATTAGAGATTTATAGATTCTTACCAGTGGCGTAACATACACCCACGCAGACCCCGCGGCGTGAGGGGAGGGGCCGTGCTGTAAGGGGGCCTGGACTTAAAATATATAAAATGGCCCGTGCTCGGACTGAAATATATATATTTTTTCCAAAAGAAATAAAACTGAAACTGATAAACTTAAGGAAGAAAGAAAGAAATAATGAATAGGCTAAATATTATCAGGTCAATGTTTATTGTCTACTTTAAAATTCGGCTTTAGTGAAGGAATTCAGAAGCAGGATGGTGTGACTTCAAGAGATTAAATGGAGATATACTCAAGACCGATTCTGTAGCCTCGCTTTACTCCGTATCGAAAATGAGAGGGCCAAATACTTAAATTTTGATGATTTTATCATACTATTTGCATCTCAAAAAGCGAGGAGACGGCGACAGGTTACATCAATTCATTCAGGTGTAAAAATTGAGATTGTAATTTTTATACTAGAAAATTCCTGACTCAGTAATTTCGCTGTAATTTAGGTTCAAATCGGTTTTAAAAATTGAGCCTGTGTCCGTATGCGCGAACAAGGCGTATTCTGAGAGAACACCACTTCTGGAACAAGGAGGCTAACCGTTTTATTCAGGCTAACCAGGAGGCTGTGAATGTGGAACCCATATGGAAGGCATCAATTTCAAGGTTTCTATGAAGTTAATTTTATTGTAAATATTATTACTATTAATTTTTTTTATAATAAAATTAACTCTCAACTATTTACGTCTTTTAGGAATCTGCGGGCTACATCCAAAATCATTAGAATAGTCCCCCCCCCCCCTTGAAACATGATTGAATTTGAAAAATTTAGCAGAGAAAAAGGTGTTTAGTTCTTCTTTGATAATTTTACAACTGCCCACAAAATATGCAAGTTTTTCAGGGGGAGGGTGGCAATGGTAAGGGGGAATATTTACCTGATTTTGAGGAGAGGAGCCCGGAAACTTGTTTGCGGGGCCCAATTGGAAAACGTTACGCCACTGATTCTTACTCTAACAATGTATGTATATTGTATAAGTTCACCTAAAGATTAAATTTCTTTGAAGTCAGTTCTTTCCAGAAAATAAAAGATGGAATTGTGATTTGGATTCCAAAGTGTGCTGTCTGTGGGAAACCAATTTAACTTGTTTATGTGTTTTAAAATCGTATAATATTATGTTGTCCCATAACTTATACATCTATCTATCTCAATATCTCCATTCATATAATGTTGACAGTTCAACAGGGATCAAGGTAGTACTCTAAATTTTTATATAATTTTTGCAGCTATCAACCACTACTGATTAAGGTATTGATCCACATTTTTAAAGCGATCTTCAATTGAACAGTACAATTGAACAGTTGGTATTTCATTCTACCAGCTATGTGAATCACACTATCTTTACTGTATTTGTCACATTTTACACATTTTAATCACCAATTTTAATTCTTAATACCAACTCCAACTATTGACAAAGCTATATTCCTTAAAATAACTGTATACTATGGCTAATTTACGTACATAAATTCCACTTACAAACCACGTAAATACTCTTGTTCTATGGACTTTAACTTAATATGAACCAATTTTTCATTTCCCAATAACACATTACTATTTTAATATGATTCACTTCCAATTGTTTTGCAAAATATTGAAAAAAGTGTAATAAATGAAAATATCATGTCAGAAACGCATTTAGATCTCGTGGGTGCAAATGATTTTGATGAGCTCTCAAAAAATGATTCATCAACACTACTGTGATGCATTGATGTCTGTGAGAGACAGCTAATGATATCATTTCTAGGAAATTGAGAAAAAATTCTACTCATAATCATTATTATTATCAGCCTGACTAAACTCCTACTCCTATAGACTCTATATTGTAAATACTGGTATCACTAATTGGATAGGAGTATGTTATCAGAAATCCTAATCAGAGTTTATTTGATAAAAAATTATCTCAATGAAAGGAATGACAAATTATTTTATTGTGTAATTATTAGCTTTTTTAGCTCATAGCTCTAGCATCAGCTTTGTTTTTGGAATTGGCGCCTAAGGGAATTGATTATGCAGTATCGAATATCAGAGCACCACAGTTTTTCTCCTGTTATAAAGACAGCTTCTAGTCCATCATAGTCCTGTAATTTTTTTCGGAAATTCGAATCATGGATTCCAAAATTTCGTAGAAATCTTTGTACGAAATATGCACGAGGCCGAAATGATAGTGGGCTACATATCCAATTCTGAAATATGAAAAGATTAGAATCTACTTCCAAAAATAATTAAATTAAGAGATTTGTAGACTTGGCCCTCGCGAGTCACATAACTGTATAAAAACAATCAAATCAATTATAACGATATTAAATTAAATATATGATAAAGTAAAAGGATAAGATACTTAATTTGTAGAGGATACGCTACAACTCATACTATAGAATAGTGTCTACATCACCAGGAAGAGACATGATTGGTGGTAGAAAGATTAAGGAGAGTTGGACGAAACCTTGATCTTACAGAGAACATAAGAACGTTGTTGAGAAATATATCTAGAGAATTGTGATGGAGGTGGAATGGACCAGTGATGGTGGTTGGAATGCTTTTGCTTTCCTGGGGATTGAGTACCGGGAGCGCAGTATTTCAGGCCGCAAAAGCAGCTCTTGAGAACAGAACAGCTTCAGGAAATTGACTTGATTTGACTTCATGGACTTGATTTGATTTGATTTGATAATATTAATCCTGGAGATACATAATGCATATAGGATTCGTCCAATATTGTACAATCATACATTTCAACAACGAGCCCATTAACCAGTTGATTATAATAACTAGTTGATTACAGGATTACAGCCATATGTAATCAACTTCAATATTGAGAATAGACAAACATATAAAATGGAAACCTTAGTATATACAAATACTACCCACATAATAATCATCACACAACCCACATATAGTATCGTATCCTCATTATCATCCTACATATCATCATCATAAAACCCTCATATTATCATCCATAAATTCCTGTATACTGTAAAATACCCCATTTATCAAGTAGCTCTTCAATTTTGTCTAAAAAGTAGCCAGGTTTTCACAATTTTCTATGTCTAGTGGCAGCTTACTAATAAATTTAAGACCCATGTATGTAGGGTTTTTTTTCGAACAGAGCAGTCCTGTGGTACTGTGAAGCATAGTTACCTTTATGTCGCGTATTATACTTATGTAAGTCACAGTTTCTCACAAATTCTTTACTCCTAGAGTATATTACGACTTCAAAGATGTAGAGGGATGGCACAGTTAGAATGCTAAGATCTTTAAAATATCCCCTGCATGACTCACGCGGCTTAACTCCTTTTATTGCTCTTACAGCTCTCTTTTGCATTCTAAAAATCCTCTCGAAATTATGCACACTAGAACCACCCACACTGAAATTGCATACTAGACATGAGACATTATTAGGGCATGGAAGGCCGCCATTGTCAGTTTATTATTTTTCAATCTAGCGATCTGTCCAAGTGCAAAAACTTCTGAAGAAATTCTACCACATAGATGCTCAATGTAGTGATCCCAGGACAAGTTTCGATCCAATAACACACCAATAAACTTTACACAAGGAGGCTGCTCAACATTTATTTCATTTATTTGTACATTTATAAATCTCTGGTTAACCTGTAATTATTTTTGTGTTTGAATAGTAGAAACTGTGTTTTGGACTCATTTATTTCAAGTTTAGATCGCTTTAGAATAGGTTAGAAACACGGTTATTCACTCCAATCATAATCCAGCTCATACTACCATTGCAGTGGAATTGAGTGAAAACTGTGAAAATGTAATAAATTAATGCCTTATGCCTGAGAAAATGTCATATTCTGTTTAACAATGAACTTTGTTTGATGCAATGCTGTTTCTTTGGTAACAATGGTGAATGGTGATGAATAAAAAGATACATTTTTCAGTTTTTTATCTCTTATAAACCGAAAACGATGAATTGAATAGATTATTTGTTCATATCAGAGTTCAAGCTGGAAAAGTTATCTAGAAAAATGATTGGAAGAGCATTTATGTGGAATGCAAGCGCGTTACGAGTTACCAGCGATCGGGGAACGGGGACTGCTTAGTATATCATTTTTTGTCAGAGAAGAAATGCTATTACAGAGCCATATCAACATAAATTATTATAGTTTCACTTCATCACATAACTATGGATTTATAGTTAAAATTCATGTTGGAAAGGTGAAGTGATCGTAATCAATTATATGCATTCTAAAGATTATATCTCAATGATGATTAAATGCTATATTGGCGGGAGGCCCACAGGGGGGAGGGCTATGACGCAGACTGCGTCATTGAAATTATTTGGGGGGGGGTTCCAAAAAAATTTTGTGGGGGGTAAAGTTGATTGAAACCGTGTTTAACGTGATTTTGAATTTTTTCCACTATATAATGTCCATTTGAAGGTCTGGCAACCCTGAAAAATTCAGCATCTTGCTAATTATTCCCCAAAAAAAACGTTATTTACTGGGCTAGAGGTAGAAATGAAACTTACTTTGAAGGGCTGAGTTCAGGATTTTCAATGTGCTAGTCACAGATATGAAGAGAATTGAATAATAGCAAGGCAGTGAACTGCTATGTAATCTATGGAAGGAAGGAGTCAATTGATTCAACTGAGCAAAAGACTGTTGGTAAGGTGCCAAACGTGCTATCTTTTATCATTGCATCCAGACCTGTCGCAAAGAAGTATGGCCGGCAACTGGTAGATTCACCGTGAATTCAATTATAAATTCGAAATCCATGAAGTAAATAGGAACATTAAATATTTTAATATTGAGTTTTGCGTTTACAGGCTTTAACGTATGTCATGGATATGCTTGGGTTGAATGAGTGTAAATTATTATTTTTTCATATGCTTTTCATCTGCTTCATCTCCAAGAAAATTATTTGTATTAGCTCAGTATTTGTGGGTTCTAGATTGGATTACTACGTGGCAAATAATTAGCACAGTTCAAACTCTTCCTGAATTCTATTTTTTTCGAGCTGATGATGCCCACATGAGTCTGAAACTTGCGCTTGTGTTGATAGTGAAACGTTTTTTTATAAAGAGGAAGATGAGCTTTTTAATGATACTCGATATTTTATTGGGTAGAGCATTGATTATAGAACCTCTAGTCCTCTCGAACAGTGAGTTATAGCTTACCAAATATCCAATTGGCTCTTTTACTTTAAGCAATAATATTATGATGTTGCAATAAACCAAGTTTTACTACTGGAGTATTTCCCCTTGATTACCTATAACTTCACAATGAATTTAGTTTTGAAATTATGTTCTTATTGTGGGCTGGAAATTGAACGCAACCCATGAAGCTTACTGATTAATTACATGAAATTTTATCGTATATTCTTGAACACCAAAGAATTGCCTAGTTATAAGTGTTATATCACTGTTACAGATCAGGTAAATCTTAATTTTTAATATGAGCATTTCATACATAATTGGTTCAAGAGATTGGAACCCAAAAAGTGAAATTCTGCTCGTGGAATTCGTCAAATCAACATCAGAAGGAATATTATTATTAGTAGTAGTATTAATCATTATAGTATTGCTAAATCACACCAATAATTCCTTTCATTTGTGATATTGCAAGGTGTTGTTATGCAATCACTAGTCTCTTCAAGGATAGCTTTTTTTAGAATTATCACCTTCCGTGGATTCTTTTTTCGAAAAATCCAACCTCAAGTCGTTAACAACATAATTATGCAATTTAACAGTAAATAAACTTATTCAACTATCCTGAGCTGACAAATTGTGATTCACTTTGATTCTTGCACTTTATTTCGAAATTCAACCACAAAACTTCACTGATGCAATGAAATTACTAATGAATCCGCAACTTCAGCCTATTACTTCTAGCATTATCTATTCTGGGCTCAGACAAACTTTGATTTTTGTTGATTCTTTTACTTTCTTTCAAAATTTAACGACTAGTCTATATCAATGCAGTACATAATACTATGCAATACTCATGAACTCCTGCACTCCTGCACCAGCGTAATGCTTTTAACACAACTATTCTGATATTCGTTGATTCTTGTACTTTTCTTCGGAATTAAAACACAAAAATTCACTAGTAAGCTATAATAGAATAATAACTAATGCATTCATAACACTATGGCTTCCAGTATCAATACTATTAATTCCAGTATTAATTCCGAGTTCAAATTAACAGCGAAGATTTTCTAATTCCCTCGAGACGCGCCTTTTCCTTTCTCACGACAAACAGAGAAAGATCTGACATTTACAGCTTTTCAAATCTAGCACTTGTCGCTCTCTTCCTTGAATGGCACTCATTAGAAAAGGACAATGAGGTGGAACAAAGGAATGTCTCGGCGCTGGGGTCTGAATCGTTTAGTGACTATAAGCAGAGTGCCGACGACTGTTCACTCCGCAAAGGTGTTTTTTCACAAGAAAAAATGCCTGTTACACAATGAAAAACTCCTCTTTGATAGAGACGCCCACTCACATCTGTTAGTTGCAAATAGATGAGATTCACCACGCCGCCCACTGCCATTGATTTATAAAATCTCTGGAAATTTATTCTTAAAAAAATTTATCGCAACATTTGACACATGAAATGTTTATTCCTTGCGTTACATTCAAGAGCTCAGGGATTTCATATCCAAGCGGGAAGGATTTCATACTCTCATAAACAATTTCTTAATAATTGGATCTTGAAAATAGATGACTAATCAATTTATTATCATAACCTATTTGATGATATATTGTGGATGACGTGATGTGTTATGACGCAACAATAACATTCAGGAATAATTATTATTGTCTGTTGTTTTTTTAATACAATTTAATAGGTTGTAAATTTTTTCTAAATAGTTATTAATTTCTAGAAATAATGTAAGTAAGACTTTTTAAAAAGCGACTGGTCCAAATATTGGTACGTCAGATGCATGGAGTAGTATACACTTGAACGGTTCAAATAAAATTATGGTGGCAAATAATTATGACGAACATATCACCATTTTTTTCTTTGTAGTGGCGAAGGTGATATTGTGGAAGGTATCCATTAAGAATAATAAGACGAAATTGTCACAGCCACATTAATTAAAACTTTGAGAAACTAGTTTCGGTTGTTACACCATTATCGATTGATTGAGATTGATAATGGTGTAACAACCGAAAATAGTTTCTCAAAGTTTTAATAAATGTGGTTGTGACAATTTCGTCTTATTCATTACTTCACCATTTATTAACAAAAAAAAAGAACTAATTACGTCGTGTAATGTTTTTCATAAATAATTGTTCTCTGAGACATAGAAATTATGCTAACATCACAAAATATTAAGGGTTTAGTTAGTGTTCAAATAGCTTATCAAACTTTTCCACTTGACCCTGTTTGAAACCCGCTTATAACCTCCTCGTCATGCTTGATTTTCAACTTATCAATTAGCGCTTTGGGGTAGTTGGCGAATCTTATTCTATAACATCAACACGAAGTTACATGCCTGACAAGTCAAATCTTGTTCATGTCTTGAATCACTATTCACCCATCACTATTTTTCCTATTATTTCAATATCTCTATTACCAATATAGGTTCAGATAATAAATTTTAAGTAATCAGATTACGTTTTTTGTTTTTTTTTGTTTCGGTTCGATCATTTAGAGATCACGATTGTAGAGTATTAGAAGCACATTTCAATTCCTTATGGTTATTCTTCTTTCCCAAGAGACCTTCATCTGTTCAGAGAACCGCTGTCTTCGTTCATCCGTCTACCAAGTTCCTACCCTCCTGCTTTCGACCTGGAAACACCCCTTCACGACCTTCTCTTTGAATATTTCTCTGTTTGGTACTTCTTCAATTCTGATTCCAGCTACGTTTATTATTTGAATAATCTTTTCTGTTTAATGATAAAACACAGCATTAGACTTCGAGATTAGCCTTACTTACTAAGGGTTGAAGATATTTTGTAAAATGTATAAATGAATAATCAAATCCAGCATATGATCAGCTTCTGTTGGTAAATGCTAGACTAGAATAACTTTCAACCCATCATTACTATGCTAACCTGGTTTTTAAACAAATATTGTTTGGGATTGAACTATAAGTTAATTTGGAACATATGGGAATTAAAAAATGAACTCATAACACAAATTACTAAAATTACTATAGACAAGAAGTGAAGTTTTAGGCAGCATATTAGAAGCCTCGTTACAAGGTAAATTACTCCATTGATAAAAGCCGTCTATCTTGGCGTAAAAATCACAGCCGCTATTATAACAGTCATTATTAGGTCGCAAATGTTGATGAATAATGGAAGATAGGTGCAGAAGTTGATTAGCATAACCAACACTCAGAAGATGTTATCGTAAGAAAACATTGCTGTTGAGGGTTGCGTGCCGCCCTACACTCAACATCACCACCATCAACATCATCCACCTAAAGCATCGCCAGCGCATAAAGTAAGGATGGCGGTTGAGATTGGCAGTGGCGGTTGAACTGCGGATGAATGAGGCTAGCGATGTTAATATTTCGACACTGGAATTCTCAATGAGCTGTTTTCGTTCGAAATGCTAAACGCTTTGCTAGACGCTTTAAATGCCTTCATTAAGCCGTCAGCTCACCAAGCCTGCTCAATCTTGAAGTCTGCATCATAATTATTGTACGTATAAATTACTGCACGTGAGCTACCGAAAAATGAACAATCCAACTACAATACACTGTTCAGGTGAGCCAGGATTCTCCATGGATAAAGTAGGGCATTAGCGTATTGTAAAAACAATATATAGTACACTCCCTATCCTGCTAAATAGGCAATAAGATATTGCAATAAGAAAAAATGATTTGGTTGAAACAAAATATCGAATTTCTGTTCAATATTATGATGCTGGGAGTTGAAAATTGATGGAAAATTCGAATTTCCCATAGATTGGAATTGAAGCTAATTTCTGCCAAATAGGGGAATAATATTACAATAAGAAAATTACTTTAATTAAAGCAAATAATCAAGTTCCTAATCAATATTATAATTATGATACTGAAAGTTAGAAAATGGTGGAAATCCTTGATATTTCATTCATAATACCTGGGGCCTGTTGCATGAATGAGCTAGTAAAACTAGTCTATTTTACAGGTGAGAGTTTTTCAACTTAGCAGTCTAGCATTTTCTGTTGCACCAAGAAACAGCTGTAGCCCATGTTATTATTTTTTTACAGTTTTTATAGCAGTAGAATTTTGCTAATTACCAGTCAGCTGTTCAACCTTTAGATTACGGAGGCCATTTTGAGAGAATTTTGTGCAGCCCAAATGTAATCCAACCTAGAAAAACTATCTATAGTCTATGCAAACTTTGCAGTACAGAGTCTTATGGCAATGCTAATTCATAGGGGAATATGAGCGCGCTGTTGCCATTTTTTTTATGTTGTATGAGAATGGAACAGCTTGACTGGGCTTGCTTGGCTACTTAGCAACTTGACAGCACTGTACCCCATAAGGCTAATACTGCCAACTAAAGCTGGTAACATGACTTGACTCAATGATTTTCAACTTGTAAATTGCAAAATTCTGTTGCATGAGCACTCGAAATGTTTTATCAACATTGAAGTCGGTGGACTAGTATTACTAGTTGTTTTTACCAAGTTCTGTTGCATCAATCCTTGTGATGATATTAGTTACTGCAACATATTGGTCTATGCTAGTATTATTTTTACAGGTGAATCTTCTGTAGTATAAATTGCATTCTAGCAATCATAGGAAGTGTTTAGCTTGGTTACGTCTACTTTTTCATCCACTTCAGTGTTCAGTTTAGTTCAATTTAGTTCAGTACAATGATTTCTTTTAATACTCACTTACTTTATTACTTTTAATTTATATCTTTACAATACGTTTCAATACTTCCAATGAAGGTAAACATGGATAAATAAATGATTTTTCAACATATTTAGACCACAATCAAACTATGAAGTTAAACTATTATTTAAATAAAACTATGAAATTAAACTATTATTTAATTCAAAAATTTGAATTTCTTTTTCTCTGAGGATGAAGCCCACATAGGTATGAGACTTGTGCGTGGGTAATAAGTTGGATGATGGTGATTGATGAGTTTGACCTACAGTTTTAGGTGGGTTCCGAACCACGGGGAAGTGATTTTACAGCAGAGAACCGTGTCTTTTGCTGGCCAATCTAATCGGTCACCGTTACAAACAGGACCTACGAGAACGCATCTTATCTAATTAATTTTTCTAAAATTGTAAATTAGTTCATATTCTTCAAGTGATGGCTCCCACGATACAAATACGTGTTTTAGGAGAAATCTCCAAAACTTGAAGATCTCATTCCTCTTATTGAAATTAAGGAAAAATATCATATTACATAGGTCCAGAAGCATTGACACACATTCATTGGCGTTCATGGGAGCCGCTTTTCGTAACGGTGCACTAGAAACTACGGCGTCTGATTGGTCTATTCAAATCCATAGACCGGCTCCTATGGATTCTTAAAGATACGATGTTGAAGCACTTTTTCGTGTGGCATGCAAATAGCACAAAAAGTGGAATTGTCAACCTAAATGTTGATCAGCTGACCTGTAATTTGCAAAATTTTTCTGAAATAAAACCTCTAGTAATACTAGAGACAGATGTTTCTTGATGCAACACAAAATGCTAGAAAAATAGTAATAATAGACCACTTTTACTAGTCGATTCATGAAAAGGCCCCAGTTCTACTAGTCGATTCACGCAGTCGACATGAATAGTAATATAATTCTAGACTAAAATGTTGCAGTAATCGATATTATCAGATCAAATGGTGCAATGGCGGATTTATAAAAATAAATTATACAAATTATTTATTACTCTGCAATTAATTCATCTAAAAATGCAATAGTGTTTGGTAAAAGCCACTAGTAATACTAGTTCACTAAATGCTGTGTTCATGCAACAGAATTTCATAAATTTCCAGCTGATTACTGGTATTACAAGCTTGTATTATTTTGCTCATGCAATAGGCCCCTGGAAGTTAAAAAAAGGTGAGAGTTTGGAATTATGAGAGAGATTTAAGAAAAAACTAATTCCATTCAGGTTGCAGCATTACGGAAATTGAACATTAACATTCATTTGATAGCTTGGGCTTTCTAGTTTGTTTACAAGTACCTAGTTTATTAATAATGTGTTCCTTCCTATTATCAGACATCAGATCAGATCACAAACTCTGAAATAATTCCAAATAAAAATGAGCAGATTCCCCAATTTTATTTATAAATATATCTGTAATCTTCTTCACAAAATTCTGGAATTATATCAAAACTCAGAAAAGCAATGGAATAATTTTGTTCCGCATCGATTTTTTGGCAAAGTGAACATCCATTGAAAACTGCTGGTCAACAGAGTTGGCATCACTCCCTCTGTAACTGCTGATAAGTTCAAAATGTTCTAAAATAGTTTCAGTTGGTTAAGTCAATTGCTTACTAAACAAAAGCAATGTGTTCATCCTCCCTCTAGGGAATATTCAACTAACTGTTATAAATTGGAATAGGTATTTAATTATTTCTTTGATGAAAAAAGAATTGTGATCAAACTGTACAATTCATCGATTTATAGTGTGAAGAACATTCAACAAATTTGTCTGAACTTTCCACTTCAGTTGTTCTACAGGAGAACTAGTAGATTTGGTACTGTTGTTTCAGGATTATAACAATTATAATTCGTGTTTAACCCATTCAAATTGAATAGGCGCACCTGCAAGTTAATGAGTGAATCAATGTGAGTTGAAAGTTGTACTTCTATAGTTTGATTATCGAACTATTCACACATTATTGGCTTCTATTTGGCGAATGCTTCTCACTTGGATTCCTTCTCCATGTATAATCGATTAAGGGGCAAATTCTGCACAGTCACAAAACGGTAAACGGTAGTTTGTTCAGAGTTGAACACTTAGTAGGTGCGCCTGAGGGCCCCCCAGAATATTGGCAAAGATCCCATGGTCATTTAGGCATCCAAGCTAGCACAGCCATGGCAAGCTAACAACAGTTTGTTATCAAACAAAATTTAGACTTTAGCTGCCTGGAGCGAAACATGGCTACCGTTACGAAAATGTCGTAAATTCTCATCGGAAATTCTTTCTCTGCAACCGTCAATTTCAAAATTTATCGAGGCCCTGAAAAGAAAACACTCGCAGAAAGGGTGGTTTACGAGGGGGTGGCATGCGATTTCAAGTAAGCGCTGATGTGTGTGCGTGTGTGCGCGCACCCGTGATTGCGCGTGCGCATGATTGCAATGTGAAAATGGCATTCGCATTGCTGCAGCGCTGATGTAAAAATTCCCAGTAGAATATTAGGCCACGTCATGCCGAATTTCCATCGTAGGAGCCTAGTTGGCACAACTTATTTATGCTGGAAGCGAAAGATTTATTTCTTACTCGAACCGTATTGAGTCTGAAGAACTTGACAGTCTAGTTCACTATGAATGTTTCCTTTGTAGCGCTTATAATAGATTCAGGCTTTAGCTTCGACTCTATACCAAAAATAAGCTATAATGATCGAATCTGTTATTCTAATACAGTATGGATTCTTTCAAAATGAATGAGTGCGAATTAGCACTGTTATAAACTGTTATCAGTCTATATTTTACAACTGGAACAGTTGGTAAACGGGAAGGCTCTGCACTTGCATTGTAAGCTTTTTTTATTGAGTTTATCTAAATACAGGAAAAAGATGTCAATCCCATTTGTTTATAAAAGATAGTGGACGTTGACAACATACGTATTCTAGTTCTAATTTACTAGGCTAGGTTAGGTTAGAGCAAATGGGATTTACATTTTTCTCCTGTCGTTAAGAAGACTCTTTTTTATCGCCTTAATGGCGGTTGAAGAGAAGACCTCTTTCAGAGCCCACGGTAATTAATAGGTCTTTCTGTTACTTTTTACTTAACTTATTGTTACCACGGGACATAGTATTAGAGCAAAAGCCTTGTAATGGATTGGCGAAGGAGAGGAAGAAAAATAAAGAAAGAGAAGAAGAGAGATAAGAAAAAGAGACAATTAAATTAAATTTATAAGTAGATTATGATATCCCGATTCAACTGAATCGAGCAACCTCCTAACATTATCATAACTAAATCTTGTAAACACCTTCATACCATGTCAGAGACACCAATAATCCCTTATCGCGATCAATATACACAAATCATCTTCTAAAAATACACAATAAAACAGGAAGCATTCAACTAACCATGATGAGTTCTCTCCTTGCCAAGACACATTACTCTCTCGAACCGTCACTCTGTCACTTCATCTGTCTCCGTCTGTGAAGCTCTGCCTGCTTTGTTGTGTCTGTTCTCAATTGAGATGAGACATCGTTCTCAGACAGCTGCTGGTGACGTGACACCTGTAGTTCCACGACTAATGAAGACTATGTTAATGAGATTGGATCTAAATCATCTTAAGGCTTAGCGAATGATTTTTTTCACACAGAACTTTTTCGTATGGAGAAAAACTCTAGTCTTCTCCATTTTTATTATTTCAGCAGCAAATTCTCCATTCAAGAATTCTAGAGGAGTGTTACTCATGTTAAAGAATAAAACTTGAGCTTAATGAGATACTGATTAGCAAGTATTACATCAGATTGAAAAATTATCATGCAAGGATACTGTTTATTATAACTAATTTTTGGTTAATGATTAAAAATATGGTTATTGGAAAACTGAATTAAGCCTATATCCTTACCAATATCTACTTATCGATTTATATCAGTAGCGTTGCAGTTTCAATCAAGATAAAACCTTTACATAGTGCATGAGATTTGATGTTCTTTTGTTGCTTTTTAAATGGTGCAGACTCACAGGACGGTATAGTAATTATTACTATATTATATAATATATACTATATTATTATATATAATTATACTAGCTGGCCCAACGCGTGTTGCTGCGTTCTCATAAAAATTCTCCTTGATTTTATTATTCGCCACCTCCCGTTGAGGTTACATTTCAAATTAGGAAATAAGTTAGTCCTAGGGCTCTTCCAGCTGATCATAGAGGCTTCGTTGTTTTCTTAATCACCATCTCTGACTATAAGGGTAGAAGCTAGGTTTTTTATTTTATTATTCGCCACCTCCCACTGAGGCTGCATTTCAAATTTCTGGTTAACAGATGTCATCAACCTGGCATAATTACATTTCATCATACCCAGACGTATGAAATACCCAGAGTATGTTTCCTACATACTGCAAGGCTCCGACTGCACGGTAGCCTACATGCAAAGTGCAAAGTCTTTTGCTGTTCAAAGACAGCGTAAATAACGCCGCTAAGGGGCCTGACATATGATTAAAAACTGTTGACTTCTATCAGCTGTTCCTTTAAGCTGTTTGGCCGGCAAGTTCAGTAGGTTAGGTCTATAAAATGGATTAATTAATAATAATTATTAGCTCCCCTATTAAAATTTATGGTCAGAAACCATCCCCAATATTCACTCAACATATTCCCAAAGTTTCATGCCGATCTGTCAAGTAGTTTTGAAGTCTATAGGTAACATACATACATACATACATATTTACATACATACATACATACAGACAGAAATTCATTTTTATATATATAGATTACTATTAGTAATATATTACTATACCGTCCTGGCAGACTTGCCTCAAAAGCAATTAACATTTTCAAAGCAACAATAAGTGAAATCAATGGTTCTAGATCATGAGGCTGACATTGTGACTCTACAAAAGATTAAAGATAGGCAAGCATTGGAAAAGATGAGTACGAAATAACCAGAAAAATTTACGATTGATTTATTTCATTACCTTGTGTAATAAATGTTGTGAGAGGAGAATTTCGTCTTACCTGTAAAACAAAACTACAGATTAGTCATCTAGAATCACATTCTAACATAATTTTTCCATAGAAAGCAACTTGCAATAATTGTGGTAGATAGAATCTATGACATTTCAATGAGACTTGAGTTAAATCTTTAATGATAGATCAAGAACAAGAACATATTGACACAAATTATTTTTTCGGAGGATGAAGCCCACATAGGTCTGAGACCTCAATCAATATCTTTGATATCCCGATTCTACAGAACCGTCAACCTGCTAATATTATCATAGCTAAATCTTGTAAACACCTTCATACCATGTCAGAGTACTAATTGGATGATGTTGATTGATGAGTTGGACCTACAGTTTTAGGTGGGTTCCGAACCATCGGACTATTTTCGTATGTTTTGCATCATTGGCTTCTAATAAGTAGCGACAGACCCCAGTTAATTTAAAGTATAGTGTTTCGAATAATTCATTAACCATTTGATTCCATTTATCAAACACTGGACATTGAGTTTCATCATTATTCTGAATAGGAATTATAGGTGAATCTGAGAAATGTATTTTTAGGAGAAAGTTGCAATATATTCTATATGATCTATATTGTTGCAATATAATCAAAGTGAAAATTTAACAAAGCAAACGAACCCAATATAGACACTCAATTAGATCAGTGATTGATCACGATAACTTTTTCGGTAAGGTGCTCTTTGATAGGTGGACTATAGACAACAGACTCGTCTCACTAGAGTTGCATCGGCTCCCCAGCCTCCAATTCACCAGGTGCCATCCGATTGTCTCCAAAAACAGGTGGCAGTCGTTAGCAGCTGCTTTACACACGAATCACATATCTATATATCTGAATCGTCTGTATATTTATCTATATCTATATAAATGACATCATCCAACGACGTCAGTTAGATGATCGATTCTCGCGCCATCCCTCATTTTCCCATGCAAATAGACGACGGCCGTTCTAAAGAGACATTGTTCACAGTCCTTTGAATTCTACGGCGACAAATCAGGAAACAAACCAAAGCAGATAAGAAACTGTCGCCTTTTCTCACTTCTCACGCTTAATGCATGGGGAGAAAGTTATTCAGTTGAACAATACAGGACAACGCCATACAAATCACGCCCAAAACAATACTTGTCTCATGATTAGGATTTGGAGTGTTGGGTAAAGCGATGACAACAGTGATAACAAAATATGGAAGGGATATTTTTCCCACAAGCCAGGTGTATCAGGGAAAAATAAAAGAACGTCTTGAACAATCTAAATAATATTTTACATTGATAATCACTCTCAAGGTGTTCAAGTTACAAACGGTCTGAGGCTTTTAGCCCTTCGGTTATTGATTGATCAGAAGCTTAGAAAAAAGGATGAGGAAGTATACTTAAGAATAAATTACGTTTGAAACTGGGATAAACTATTTTTAAATAGATGAAGAGATGAAGTGATTACGGAAAAATGTCAATCCCAGACACGAGACAATGGACTGACTGGCTACAACACTAATCAACAAACTATGTTGGCAGTATTCATTAATGATAGACTGTGCTGTGATTCATTCTTGTAAAATGCGTGAAAAATCTGTGTCCAAGTTCCGAAATGAGCAGAACAAGTTAGTAATAGAGACGAATACGAAAAGAGATAAGTCCTGTTCAGACTCGTAGCTAGAAGTGAATTTGGGGGGCCAGGGACAATGCACAAGGAGTAAGAAAGCGTCTGCATACAAGGTTTTAATTGCGTACAAGAACAATACAAGGTTTTATCTATGGTCTGAATAAAATGAGTTGAGCCCTTCGCTGGCAAAAAGAGTCGTTGGCAAATGGGTTAGATGGTAAACGTTTCTAAATTGTTTTTTTTTTTTTTTTTTTTTTGCTGACAGTACTGAAATTTCAACTAATTTTATTAGGACCGTAGTTCTGCACGTATGAAACAGCCAGTTCAGAACTAACAATACAATTTTGTTTTGAATTACCAAATGCGTATCACAGTAGGTTGATCATTAAAATTTCGTCGAATCATCTGCCCAATAGAAACATATTATTTGTCGAAAACCACCCTTTGAAACACAATTTGATGAGCGCTTGGATTAAACTGTTTTCCAGCAGACAAAAGGCAGCGGCAGCTAGCAATCCTAAACAGCGGAGGCAGAGAGTTGTGAGGCACACAAACGTCATCACTCTTGACTAATATCATCAGATCATGTGTCATAATATGTCATATGCTGTGTTTTGTAATTTGGGTTCATTTTGTCAGTGTTATGCGAGGGAGGACCTCTCTCTTTCCCTCTCCTGGTATCTCTTTCTCTTCATCCCCTTTTCAGTATCTCTCCCAATCATCCCTACTCGCTTCCTCGCTATATCATTGTTGCAGAAACGTTTGGGCAGCAAATTTCACCTGTCAAAGGGACGAACGTAAGGCCTGGCTGGAATTTGGCCATTTGCAAGCAAACAAAATGAATCCAGCTATGTTATTCTGTGTGCGACTCGTCGCCTATAATCTGGACGTGTTGCTCTGTGAAATGATAATCATGCCTTCAGCAAGCAGCCGCGACGAGAGAAGCCAGCAGCTGGATTCGAGTGAGGAGTGTTGAGCTAAGCATTCAGAGCAACATGTCGCCAATTCCACGCCGAGCTTGGAACGGATTTGCGCCGTCCAGATTAGCTTTTAGCCGCACTTTGCTTAACACAACATTGTCATCTTTTGCCGAGATGCTTCTCTCCAAGAACAACTACCAAAAACGAAATAATTTATTTTCGACACATCTTTCACACCCCAAAGCCCAGAGGATTGCTGCTGTAGAAGAGTACGTTTAGTCAAGCCTGTACGTGGCCATACCAGCCAATTAACAGTGATTTAATATATAGGCGTGTCAAATAAAATCTTGTAAAAAAAAATTCAATTCATCATCATTCATCATTTATTATTATATCCCATAAATATTTGAGACTCGAGAGACAAATAAGTTATTCTATATGAAATTTCAGTTGAAAGTATCAAATGGTTTTATGAGACTCCGCGATGAAATTCATTGAATATAAACACGAGGTTGTTTGATTCGGTTTCCTTCAAGATTTATTTTTCACATCCCTATGACAATAGTATTTAAAGGTGATCTACATGATCGAAATTCCCATCTTCTAATTTTGTATCTCCTTCGTGTGTTGTTCATCATGAGGATCAATTCAAATACCAATTATTATTTTAAGATAATCATCAATTACCATGCAACAACCTACCTGAAAGAATGTATGATATAGTCAGGTCAAAAGAATTAATAGATTCTAAAAGATGGAATTTATTTATTTACTCTACCAAGAAGTTTCCGGTGGTAACTGAGGGAAACAATGTTTTTTAATAGATTCACACGTATTGTCAATATATTGAATGAGGTATACGAAAAAAATTAAAATAAACAAGCTTTACTACAGGGGTGAATTGCAATACAAAATAATGCAGAAGAGTATAAAACTCAATAAAGAAAAGTAATACGAAGCAACTCCTATTACTGCATTTTATCTATCATCATAATTTTCTGATCACAAATTGAAGTGAATATGCTTTACTATGCTTTACCTCTCCAAACTTGCCGTTTTCTCTCTACACTACAGCTCAGGATTATCGGGTAGATATTTTTCTGAATTTGTGAGAGCATGTGTGAGTAGCATGTCAGTGAGCTTCAAGGTCGTATCTGGTTGATGATACTGAACTCAATTGGAGGCGGAAAGAGCACCAGTACGTGATTTCACAGCACCTACTCGGCTCCAAATCATAGTTCCTAAGAAACAGGAAGGCCCCATCATCAGATCCCTTTACAGCATCTCTGCAACTTTCCGGATCCACGTTTCTCTCCAAAATCAACTGAGAATCGACCCTTTCGGGCCGGCACGGCTGATAGTCATCGACTTTGACTCACATCCACTGTCAAACCAATTGGTGAAACCGATTCTGTTTGGGGAGTGGTCACCGACCGGAAATAAAAGAAACTTGTCACCTAGTGAACCAGGAAAGTTTCTCAAGACTATGAATGAACTTGAAATCTCTTGCATTCTTTTGATTAATGCTTGAAAAAGAGTTATCTCCAGAGTAACGAAGTATTACATACTCTATAATATTACTGTTTTCTACTATAAGGAGTTGTACAGCAGTCTATTTTCATTCCCTAAACTCTTTTCACATTTTTCTAGAAACTATTGCTATGAAGGAATGTATAAATTTTGTAAAGGTAAGAAGGAATACTATACCATAATATTCAGACTATTAATAATTTAGTATCTATTCTGTAAAATTCATTTTTTTTACCGATGACTGCACAATATAAGCATCATAAATATTTTAACATATATAACTGTTTTAAGCCCAGTTTGAGGGGAAAATATAACATGATTACGTCTTATTGTAAGATGTGGGCTACATATTTTGTGGATTCTGAATAAAACTTGCTGGAAAAGAAAATAAACTAGATTGAAGAAACTCTACTGTGGAATGACACTTTGACACACCTATCTCTTTAAAGCTGTGACATAACACTATTTGAAAAAATAGAAAAAAGATAAATATTATTTTTAAGGCATTCTAGAATTTTTTCGATTTCCACTATAATGTACTCACATTACTGTCGCCCTCGCGAATATCGTATGCAATATTTACGATCTGGTAAACCCGCTGTAGTGAATTATGATTGCTGTAATACAATCAGGTTGATAAAGTCGAGGTAGAATACAGTCTGTTTTTGTGGCTTGAAATGAACTTTTCAGAATACATAGCCGAGGCTAATATTGCAGCTCTTTCGCGCCCGAAAAGCATGGCGCCGAGAGGTCGAAATCTGTGACAAAGCGTACAGGAACAGTTTGCGCTCAAGCTCGCCAACTTCGTCGGGCGCACGCACTCGCGTTAAATATGACATTGCAAGAAAGAGAGAGATTGCAAATTTTGTAGCAGCGTTAGTCTGCAGGCAGAAGAACAATAAACGCCCGAGTGAGAGGGGCCAATGAGGTACCCTGGAGAAAGACAATAGTGCACCAGAAGAGGAATAACACTGAGTGCTAGACTCTTCATAATTCTCTCACACTGGCACTCTTTCTCACTCTTTCTCTCTCTCTCCTCATTCATTCTTTCTCTTTCTTCTCTCATTCTATTTTTTTCACTGTTGATATGCACTGTACAGAGCAAGAAACTATTCGAGACCATTAAGTAGCATTACGACAAACATTAATTTTCCTTTAGAGCAGCAACAGCAACAATGGGAATTCCAAACACTTCACTCACTACTCATCATCCCGTGCAGACAACACATAGCAAGAGTGTAACTAAATTAAAAAATGAATGAGTGACCATGCTCGTGATAATAATTATTACTCGGCGTATTTTCCTTGCTTTGCGTATTTGCCTAACTATGACTCAGTAGAGCAAGAAGGTAACGGTTATTTAGAAGAGTGATTTCAGTGGTTTGTTATTTTGGAAAATTTGGAAATGAAGGGTGTGACTGGCATTTTATTGCCATGATGTATACAATGAAAATTTTTTCTGATTTCTTAAAACCAGAATAATAAAATGAATATGTTTCTAAGGCTGATAATTATTAACCTTACTGGCTGGTTCCTTAAATCGTAAAGTGCGCTGCCAAACAGAAGGGCCCTGAATGCGTAGATCTTAGGTGCACTTTCAAATCAGACTAAGCTCTAATTTCAGTAAAGTATGTTAGTTATTCTAAGTGAGTCGGAGTTTTGCCAAAATTGTACAGTCAACATAGAGTTAGTACAGGGGTTATAGCTTGTAAACAAACGTGTTCGCGGAAGCATGAATGGAGAAGTCGTAAGAAGCAAGACACAGAAGTGGGTGAGGAAGTGGGGGAGGGCGAAGAAAGAGAGTGTGAGGGTGAATGAGCGAGAGATAGATTGTACCTTCTACTCCTTAATGGGAGAGTTGCTTAGAGATTTGGATGGAGGAATTTACTTTTAGTAACTCTGCTAAATGTAGAACAATCCGACTGTAGCATGTAAACAACTTGGTAGTGTGTGCTTGGCCAAAGTTGGATCTAATAGTTTTAATGGAAATCTGGGATTACTGGAGAGCCCAGCTATAATTTCAAACAAAATTCAACTGATGGTAAGTACAGTACTGCTTTCACACTCTTACTCCTACTATATGGCTAACATGTGTCAGGACCAGGCAGGATTACGAAGACTCCATTAGTATGAACAATATAATCCATTATGATGGATGGTTTTCAGTTCAGAAGTCTTATTCTATTCAAAAATACTCAGTCAATGTTTTGAAAGTAAAAATGCACATGTATTGAAGTTATCAACTTTTAATTCAAGTACTAATATGTTGGTAATAATGAGATTTTAAAACAAAATTCTTGTTTGAGATATTTTATTACAGAAATAAAAGACCACGTTTCTGTTTAACGCTTAGTTTGTGTACATGTACTGTAATTATAAATATGGTATGAAGTAAGCTTGTTTTTTCCCATTTTATTCGACATTTCCGATCATTGTCTTGAATATTATTCCACATTGACAAATCCGCCGCTTACACAGCAATATCTACAATAAGTATCTACTTATAGATAATGAATACTATACGTGAAATCCACTTATACTAATGATCTACAATATAAATATCAACTTCTATTGCTTCTACAGGGTCTACAAGGTTCGAGCGGCTGCCCTCTGTGCCGTCACTTAAGAGCAACAAACGCTGAAAAGACTTGAGTTTTTTTTGCTTTTCTTAAGAGTTTTTATTGAACTTTGGAGCTACATCAGAATAATGTGAGAACAACAATGTTGATTGGCATAACCAAGCAACACTATTTTACATATTTTGGGAGCCTCATGTTGCCCTAAAAATTCTGCTAGTTCTGTGACCAGTAAACCTTACGCCCAAGAATAAAGGTGCTTACACAAAGGAACATACTAGATTTACTCAATGATAAACACCATCGTAAAATAAAACACATTAATTGAATTTGAGTAGTTTTCTCATGTTTGTTTTCTACAAAAAGTCACACTATACTTCACATCACCAAGTCTGTTCCTATTTCCAGATAGCTGATTGCTCAAATCAGATCAGATTTCACATGTATGATTAATGAGAGAGAATAGGGGTATGTTTCTGTGTGTGCTTTTTTTCTTACGCATTCCACAAAAACTATATAGAACACTGAATTTGACACATAGCTTCCTCTAAACTCGATTCAGTGCACCTCGTAGGTCTGATTTTTGATTTTCCATTCAGTCTTTTCAAAATGAATAGTCAATTTTCATTTATGGACACTATTACTGTTTAAAGTGTGTTTATAGAACAGCTGATACATTATAATTATACATTTACAACAGCTGATACATTACAATTTCTTAATCTGTGATTATACATAACTAGCTATTGTGCCCGTCCTTCGTACGGATTATGTTTAGAAATAAGACTAAATATGTTTCGGCTTTTTTGATAGCAACGATCATGAAGTCGTTACAGTAGCAGCTTAGGCCCCGTTCAGACGATACAGTTTTTTTGCGGTACGGTTTTTTTACTGTACGGCGTCAACTGTACTGTGATGTTCACACGGTCCGGCTTTGCTGCTTATTGCTGTGCTCTCCTCCTTCTTCCATTGCGCTTCCTTCTTCTTCTTCTTCTTCTTCTTCTTCTTCTTCTTCAGTGGCACTACAACCCAGGACGGGTCATGGCCTGCACTATTAATTGTCGCTAACGGTCCTTATCCAGCGATCGTTTAAATGTCTGTTCCTTTACTAAATTCCTTGAGGGCCGTCCGTTCCTATCATTTTGTGCTTCCATAACAAATGTTTTTTTTATGGAGTGGGGGAGTTAGCCCCACATCCAACCCCCAACCTGGAGGACCAGGGAATTTTTTCAGATTTCCTTCCTTAGCCTTTAACAAACCAATGCTGAACTACAAGGCAGCAGTCAATTTTCTATTGGGGTTTTCTTCCCCTAGCCTTTGGATTTCCATTGACCTCCATCTGCAAGGCAGCAGTTTCTATGCTGGTTTTGGTCCACCCCGGGTATTTCATTTCCCCGGTACCACCTATATCTAGGAGGCATGCCCCAATCCGCCACCTGTAATAGGAGACCAGCAACTCCCACCATTGCGCTTCCAGTTCAGTTTTATTTATTCCAGTCCAGGATTATTTGTGTAAGATTTTTTTATTTGTATAAGATTTTTTTAAATAAGTTTCTTACTGAAGGTTTCTCTTAAATTTTGATCAAAGTACGAAAATTCTGGTCTCAATATTCTACACATTTTTCTCTCATTATTTTTATATTAATCTTAAGTCTTGTCCCACAAGGCGGGTCTCTCATATATTAGAGAAATTAAATTTTCACAATTAATATCTTCCACTTCTGGACACTGGAATTCACTAATAAGAAGATCAATGCTGAAGAATATCAATGAAGAAGATCAATGCTGACGATCTGAAGACTGCTTCCAGCGTAATAAGCATATCGTTTGTACATATCCATTACCGGTACAATACATGTGTCACCGGATACGGATAGTTATTTTGCGGTACAGCTGATTTTAGTGATACAGTTTTCGAAGACAAAACCGAATGTAGAAATCGGCTAGAACAGCTTTTTTACTGGATCCAGTCGAAACAGTATTGTGTGAACATACAATATGAAATGTACATGCAAACGAAAGCACTGCAAAATAACTGATACAGCAAATTCACTGTACCGCACAAAAACTGTATCGTGTGAACAACTTAGTAAACAACTTAGAACGTCAGCAATTCAGTGACAGGTATCGGAGAGAATATTTTTTGAGAACAGCTGATTAATATATCATGATAAATTACGTGATTTGTTCTTATGTGGTAATAATAGTGCTACCTGGCGAATTCCCAAGAGCCTAGCACAAACCGCACCTTCCTGAAATGTTAATCTTTGTTTTGATAAATTTAAATTAGAAAATTTTGTTTTTTTTTTTCAACAAAGAAATAATTGATAAAACATTAGATGAGCTTTGAGTCACCAGACATATGTTTCCTAAAAGACTGCAATGCTCCGACTACACAAGTCTGCAGACAGCGTAAAGAACGCCGCGAAGGGCCCACCATTTATATTTGAGACCAGCTGATTGATATATCATGATAAATTACGTGATTTGTTCTTATTCTTATGTGGTAATAAAACTTGGAAGAAATGTATCCAAAATCGCACAATACTTGGTTTTTAAACGTTTATTATTCTGTTAAAAAAAAAGTTAATTTAGTTTTTTATAGTTAAAGACATTGTCAAAAAGTTTTTCAATACTGATAAATAACTTAAATCCCGATCGATGCTCTCGTTTTTCAGGAGAAGGCCGCGTAAAATGTATCCAAAATCGCAAAACACTTGGTTTTTGAACGTTTATTACTCTGTTAAAAAAAAAGTTAATTCAGTTTTTTATAGCTAAAGACATTGTCAATAAACCGTTCAATACTGTTCAATAACTAAAATCCCGATCGATGCTCTCGTTTTTGAGGAGAAGGCCGCGAAAAATGCCTTTGCGGCCGTGACAGACAGACAGACAGACAGACAGACAGACAGACAGACAGACAGACAGAAAGTGAGATAAGACTATTTTCGGCTTATTTAATGTATAAAACGTAAAAATAACCAAAAAATATACAATTCTGATAAATGTACAGACAAAACTCTAATTTTATTCATATAGACTATGATGCAGGAAAAGGTCAGTCACAAGCCAAACCAGCGCTATTTTCTTTATCGATATTAAAGCTCCTAATTTCCGTTTAAAGAGGGCCAGAGGGCTATCATTAAAAATGTGATTCCAATTGCATATTATATAATGGAGAAGTTTATTTTAAACATCATATGCTTCCTATAGAAAAAGGCCCAAGTGCTTTTCCTTTCAAATCTCATTTAGAATTTAAAGTTTAAAGGCAAGCAAATTAAAAAATCCTTACACATACTTGGGCTGGGCATTCCTTAAAAGATGATCCATACAAAAAATTAATAAAATTTGGTTGAAGCGTTTAGTCGTGAATGCGTTACAAACAGACATAGAGGCTGACAAATGCAAAACGGTCGACTTGAAACAGAGACCTCTCTCTTCGGTCCGTCAATTATATATTGATGTGAAATGAACGAGTCTCAATTCGATGTCTGCAAAATAATTGTAGTTGTATAATTCGTATATAAACGAATTGTTGAAACATGAAATACGAATAAGTTATTAATTAAAATGGAGAAACGTGCAAAACAGATGTATTGTTCATTTTAAATGTATACGAGTAGTTTTGAATATGTTAAAACAGAGTAATGTTTTATTTTTTAAATAGAAATAATTTTGAAAAACATGAATTTCAATAAGTTCAATCTGGATGAATAATAAATGTAGGTGCTTCAAAAGCTATAGGTCTAATCATTCAAACTTTCGACCACAACCAACGAATGAAATTTCAATTCCATAATTTACAGTGTTCTTTGATCATTCTTTCTCTCTATAAGCAATCATGCATGCATGCATGAGAAATTGAAAAAAAAAACTTCCAAACCTGATTTACAATCACTGTTTAACTTCTCTCTTTACATTCGCATGTACAGTAATATGATGAAACATCTTAAATCTTCGATGACTCAAATATCAAGGGCGAAACCACAGGGGGTCACGGGGTCCATGAAATCGAACCTTCACTGGTGGAGTGGTGGGAAAGAAATCTTCCAAAAACTTAATAAAACCACCCCACAACTGTCTAACTGAGAGAAATTTTTTTTAAAGGGTTTTCATTTTAAACTTTTTATTTGAATTCGTTGCTCTTTTCAAAAAGAAGAATATTGATGCTCCGATGGCGTGGATTAATCACATTAATCATCCAAAATTTACATTAACGATATGTTAAACTGAATTTGACACAAAGCATTCTACCTCTCATGTAGAACAAGAACGGAATTCCAAGTGATCTACTTTTCAATCTAAATGCAGGCCCACAGACAGGCAATCAGCAGAAACCTTAGTTGGTGACACTGAACCGAGCAACCGATCGCCTACTGCTTTTTTGCTCTAATTCTTCCCTTGAAAGTTAATTTTCAATCATCGTTGAACTTTTTACTGGAGAAATTCATGAATGGAATTTTTGTAAACATTTCTTCTTTCATCTTGCCTGATCTCCTGTATTACTTATGAATCTGGGTCGGCCCAAGAGCCCTGAAAAATTCTTTTCAGTATCAGTGAAAATTCCCGAAAAGCAAAGTGCGTTTAGCAATCGCACTGTAGTGGAAAGATCAGTTCTTCATTTCATAATTATTGAGCACAACCAAGTTACAATGCAATAAATCAGTAAAATCAAATCAAATACAGCAACAGCAACCAAATCAGAATAATTACACTTACGCAAATTGTCATGTAGGCTCAAATAGACCCAAATAGATTGAACCATTCATCTCTTAGAATAATTATATTCTTCTATGAAAGCGAGAGAAGACATTGTCTTGAGACCTCTGATGTAGTGATAATTTGAACTTTGCACTTTCTATTTAAAACTTTGGAATATGGACTTTAAACATTGTAGTTTGAACTTTGGACTCCTGATTTTGGATTTTGGATTCTTGACTTGAACCTTAGACTTTGTACTTTTAACTATGGACTTTGAATTTTGAGCTTTGGACCTTAAACTCTGGATTTATTATTCTGGGACTTTGGACTCTGGTATTCAGTACGATTCTAATAAATAGGGCTTAATGCCACAAAAAGAAAAAGTTGATCAACTTTAATGAAGGTTGATATGGCATATAACCGAAAGTAATGTAAAGGAATTAAAGTGATGTGAAGTATGTAATGTAAAGTAACCCGTTGCTATTATTAAATGTGACTGTGATTTTATCAGACGCTTCTTCTTCTGTTATAGCTAGTGTGAGTTTTTATGCTGCTCTCATCCCCGGCACATTCTGCTGCCCATAACAATCCTGCAACACAATCAATAATATTGCAATATTCTCAGCTAATAGCTCAGCCAGTGATTGCAATTTAATCAATAACCATGTTCGAGGGACCAAACGATAAAACTAAGCTTGCCACTCACATTCAACAGCTTAATCTATTGCAAGATTGAGTTTATCTATCGTTTACACTGCAGAAATACAGGAACTGATTTGCTGGAGTTGATTGTAGATAGAGATGGAGGAGCTATTGTAGTATTTGTTGCAAGTGCAAATGACGCGCGCCTGGATGACTGAGCTGCGCTCATTGCTTGCTATACGCTTCCTTATCCATTGTGCACCTGAACAAAGGCTTCCAATCTAAATATGAACGACGTTCTTCAATTGCAGAAATCATCTGACAAGTAATGAATCTGTATGATTAATAGGAATACTGGTGTGCCAAAAAGATGAATGGCAGATGGGGTATTATTAATCGGAAACATTATCCGTGTAGTTTTGTACTAGTAGTGCTGTGAAACAGTAAACCTCACTCGCCCCAACACTCTTCACTCAAAAGGGAAAATGAAGGGTTCAGAAGGGTATATCTGAAACCCTGAAGGCAAAATAATTGCTTTATCGAATAACAAACTTACGCGATCTATTTGGTATCGTACTCTGGCTATGGAACGGGCGTCCATACAACACGGAAGATGCTTCTCGCTCCGAGTCTGAACATCGAAGAAGGAGCAAGGATTAGATTAGATTAGATTAGATTTCTTTATTCATGTAAGTTTACAAATTTCGCATAATATGATTAGTTAAGACAAAATTGTCAACATCACCTAGATACTATATATAGACTTAGATTATAATTTTTATAGTGCTAGAAATTATTTACAATGATGTTTGTATGTTATTAATGATATAAGCTCTAGTAATGACAATCTAAGTGATGCAATTACATGAAATGGCGAAGTTTGGACAAAGATTCGTCCATTATTGACACTTAACCAGTGAAAGGGAGCAGGAAATACTCATACGCCTCAAGTGGCAGTTACTTGAACTACGTATAAAAAATGTCATTGCATAATAAGCCTATATCATCTGATTGGTGTACAGACAATAATGGCGCATAATTCAAATATAAGTAGCTGCACCAATCAGAATATTCTCGAAAAAAGTTCAAGATCACTTTTGACTAAATTTTAATTGCTTAATTTATCATTGATGACGAAGAAAACGGAAAAAACTGATATTTGAGAAATACAACATTTTTGATACCACCTAGAAATAAACCATTATACCTAGTAAAGGGTTACTATGCATTGTCAGCTCTTTGTATCGTGTAAGGGGCCTTATAGAATTACCTTCCAATGCAATCAGAAAAAATAAATTATCCACAAAATGAGTTATTTTTAAAAAAATCCCCCCCCCCCCCCCCCAGCCATAAATGGTCAGTTTATCAAGAACTTAGTATAAATCATTTCATTCAGCTCAAAAAGCCCAACCAAGACAAAGAAAATAAATTTTAAGAATCTCAATTTTGAAGATTTTGAACCCCCTTCTCTAACGCCCACGCCACTCTCGTTGGGTTTAGCAAATCTTTCTGAAGGGTAAAACCCTCTCTTCAATAGTCTTTTCATTTTTATTGCCATTCGTCTTAAAACATTAGTTTAAAACCATTAACACAAAAATCCGAATTTCCAATAATCAATAAAAAAGAGACTTTTTTTGAAAAACCTTTTAATTTCATCGCTTGACCTAGAAATGAGGAACATTGATGCAAAATTTTATGGTAATCAGTCATTGCGTTTGGCCATAATCTTATATGGACAGACTGGGTTGGCATTAAGTGTTACGGCTTGTCACTTCGTGAACTTGTAAGTGAGAGGCTTATTGTATGACTTAGTATGACTATGAGGCTAAGTCAGTGGCGAGGCGTCCGGTCATCGTTTGATCCGGCGATGAGTAGAGAAATTGGACTAATAATAAATAATATTGAAATAATCTTAACTCTTAAATAATGGGCATTTGTAGGCTTCAAAGCCCAGAAATATGTTCAAAAACTGTGAAAATAGAATCAAAACCAATAAGAATATGACGAGTAGACGCTCAATATGTATAATGAAGCGCAAAAGGCTTGCGAATCACACCAGTCCCATCCCGCGCCTGGCTCGGGGCCCCCTGCCTTCAGTTTTTAAACCATTCAAATAATGCTTGTGATACATCGCAACCGGCTGCAATGAATCGCAACCGGCTGCAATGAATCGCAACCGGCTGCAATGAATAAGGCTTCGTGCGTTCTCGGCCACTGTCATAGGTTTTCGGTAGCGGCCTCC
Organism: Conomelus anceps; assembly: GCA_948455865.1. Taxonomy (NCBI): domain Eukaryota; kingdom Metazoa; phylum Arthropoda; class Insecta; order Hemiptera; family Delphacidae; genus Conomelus; species Conomelus anceps. Next base: position 34,049,354 of record OX418220.1, read on the forward strand.
AACCGCCTCCTCATGCTTGCTCCTCCCCAGTCAACATTCAGCTTCAGTTACAGCGTTGTGGAAACAACGGGGATTTCACTTATGCTGAATTATTCAACTTTTACAATAGGCTTATTATTGTTTTGCAATTTAGTTAAACGTTTTTATATTTTTCCAGTATGTGATCTATTATTTTTATTTTTATTATCTATCATTTATATTATATTATTTTTATTTTTATTATCTATCATTTATTATTCATTAGATGGTTAAATTTATTTTAATAAATTAGATCGAGTGAGTGCATCATATCAGAGCCTATTATTTTGTCTGTTTTTGCGTTTTTTCCTATATAATCCATCGTCGGTCTATGGTAGTGGGGGAGATAGATATTACGCAAGAGGTGCGATTGGATAAAATACTTTTTAGTTCTCTGCCTTCTGTTAGACCTATCCTGAGGAGAGATTTCAGATGCTCAAAAGCTTCAAAAGTCACCAATTTGCCTCGAATTTTTAAAAAATTTTCCTGGGGAGGGCCCTTGGACCCCTTTGGGCGTTGGTGGGAGAACCCCCCTGCGATGACCAGTAAAGGATTCCACGCCTCGCCACTGGGCTAAGTATGACTTATCCAAGTCTTTCTTTGATAAGAAAAATTCATAAATAGGTCCTTAAACCTTTTTCTATAGGAAGCATATGTTTTTTAAAATGAGCTTCATCATATGACATTGAAATCAGATTTCAAGATAGCCCTTGGGTCCTATTATTTATCTGGTTAAGCCTTCATATGAATTGAGTTATCATTCATGAGAATGACATATTTGTTTGAGATAAACAAATTTATTTCAATTAAGTATAGAAACAAGTTATTATTGAGTAATTGATAATTAAAAAAATTGAATTAATATTGTTAGATAAATGAAATCATCAGACATGTGAAATCTGATTTTAACAATCAGCTGTCTCAAAAATAGAAATACAGCCTTGATGATGCAACACAGAGTGATTTTTTGTGAAAGACAGACATGAAATAGACTACGAAAATTTAATTTAGGGTAAGGTCTGATGATTGCGTTTAATTTTTCGATGGTGATTATCATTGAGTGTATCGAGTATCTTTGTGCAAGCACCCTTATTCTTGGGCGTGAGGTCTACTGTTCACAGAACTACTAGTAGTCTTGAATCGCCCTGCTCCTAAAACAGGGAATGGTCAATAGGAACTTTCATAGAGCAAGTAAGTAGTTACATGGTTCAGATGTTCCCTCTTGTGACAAACGTTCATCCCTGTCAGAGAGCCACCTATTAATATGCCCAGTTTCCACGCTCACCCTCATATGGAAATGAAGATGTAGTCCATTTATTGGAACGGAAGTTGAATTATTTTGTTGAATAGCAGGAAATAACGGAAGCATGAGTTGAGTGCATAGATTAATGTGTGGTACACTTCCGACGAAGTTTTATGAAGGTTTATTAGAGCAACTATTATTCCGGAAGCTACAGAGCAGTTGCGACATGGTGTCGAAATTTATTTCAGCCGGAAGAAATACTTGAGTATTTCCTTATCTAGAAAGTGTGATGAGATTTAATATATGTATTTTATAGATTATAAGTTGAAACAAATACTCTAATAATGATGTTGAAGATCCATCTTGTTTCCACTAAAAGCTTAAAAAACACTTTCAAGTGGAAATTATAACTCACGTTATGGCGTGACGGCCGTTTCACTCTGTTGTGAAGAGCATCGTCAGACGACCCACAGTACACTTTTTTCTTCTAAAATTTCTTGGATTTGTTCAGGTGGTGTGCTGTTCTGGAAGAGCATTTGTTTAAGGTGAAGAAGTGTACTGTGGGTCGTCTGACTATGCTCTTGACAACAGAGTGAAACGGCCGTCATGCCATAACGTGAGTCATAATTTCCACTTAAAAGTGTTTTTAAGTTTTTACTCTAATAATCTTTTTATCAATTCCGATCGAAGTTGACCATCTTCAAGGGAAGCCTCTCCTTGGTGTTCTAGTGTTCAGCTTATCTATATATATATTGTCACGGTGCAAAATACGCCTGGCCCAATCACTCAACAATTTATAAAAATACGAGGTGTGGAATGAAATAAAATATAATTCCTGTACTTACGTGTATTTATTGTTCAATACTTATTAGTTAAGAAGAAGATAATTTACATAAATATTTGCCTATTTAAATGTTCATTGAATGTACTTGAACGGGATGAAGTGCAATTGTTTACAAAACGAAAGGGTTAGCTGCCGAAAAATTCTTGATACTGCCGGCTTATCAGTCAGCTGTTTATTCGTACTGTTTCCACTTTTGAATTTATTGTCAAATAATCTTTGTCTTTTCTGTCTTCTGGTCAACTTAGAAAAATCTGCTTATGTCATACCCTATTAATTATTTCATTTATTAATTTAATTCTATTTTCTTTTCCACCGTTAAAATTTGTCACGGCATTTGGCACACTGACTTTAAAGACGAGTGTCCTTTTTCTATTGGTAGAAAAATTATTTCTCACGTCTAATTGGAGGATCACCTCATGACGTAGACTTTCTCCTCAGTAATTTTGTCCTTCCGACAGAGGAGAAAGGAGACGATTTTTGGCAACCCAGAGGAGAGGATCTGTTGCAAAAACCTCCCTCTCAATTTGTTTTTGTATTAATGTTTTAACGTTAAATGTCAAGCCGTGCTGTTAAAGTGAATTTCTGCATCCCCCAAAAAATCTGTTGAAAGCAATAATTCGATCACCGTATCAAAACAAAGTCAACAGCTCAGGAATCAAATTATTCAAATTCGACCGACCACGAGGTTCCACTCAAGATGTCCGCCTGATGACTCCTTCCCGCAGCCAAAAAAAAGTGAAAAAGGAAGTCTTGTGCGCGTGAGATTGGGCCCAGTCGAGTGGTATGTGCTATTTATTTTATTTATGAGCTTTGAAGTCTATTACTGGTGTATCAATTGTAAATTGCCTTCAACAACTCGCCCAGATTACTATAACACCCTTAGGCGAAGCCTCAAACACTCGTCGAAATTATTAAATATATTTAAAGACAGTCCAATTAATTATTCAAGAATTATAAATACATTTTTTTTGTCAATTTATTCATTTAATAATAACTTTGAAGAAAAATCTCAAACTCGAGATTCAATTAAATTCAATACAGTCATTACCAGTTGTTCTAATTTCATATTTCCCTCAGCTCTGATTGGAAATTATAAGAATAATCCATTTCAGGTGATCAAACGCTTACATCAGCAAAGAGAATCATTTTTGCAAATAATATTGGTGTGCCCTAGAAATTTTTAGTTCCATCCATCTCGGTAGTGGGAGTTTGGGGGAGAGTGTAACAAGCAAGAGTTACATGATCCGCGCCCGAGTCTTGCTCTCGAGTGGATCGGTTTCTTTGAGAATAATTTCACTTGGTCTCTATTTATTTTTTAAAAGTCTTTCTTTGGTGGACTGGATTGTGTGGCCGATAATAGTGGCTGTCCCATTCAAGACCCACAGTTCAGCCCGGCAAAGACAGATATTCTTGTGCGACTTTGAGTGGGAGAGGGGCGTCCATGCGAGGTGTAGCGTTGCTACCGACTGCGGCTTCCGGACAAATTAAATTCAAGATCTATAATTTCAAAGACGCACCCCCCCAAACGAAGTTCCACAATATATATATAAATGAATGTCTGTCTCTATGTATGTATGTATGTATGTTTGTATATATGTATGTATGTTCCCTATAGACTTCAAAACTACTTGACAGATCGGCATCAAACTTTGGGAATATGTTGTATGAATATTGGGGATGGTTTCTGGCCATAAATTTTAATAAGGGGGCTAATAATTATTATTAATTAATCCATTTTACAGACCTAACCTACTGAACTTGCCAGCCAAACAGCTTAAAAGAACAGTTGATAGAAGTCAACAGTTTTTAATCATATGGCAGGCCCCTTAGCGGTGTTTTTTACGCTGTCTGGAACGCAAAGACTTTGCATGTAGGCTACTGTGCAGTCGGAGCCTTGCAGTATGTAGGAAACATATGACTGGGTATGATGAAATGTAATTATGCAGGGTTGATGACATCTGTTAACCAATGCAGCTAGAAATTTGAAATGCAGCCTCAGCGGGAAGTGGCGAATAATAAAATCAAAAACCTAGCACCTACTCTTATAGTCATAGGAGGTTTAAATTTGAAATGTTTCTCTATTCAGAGGTGGTGATTAAGAAAACAACGAAGGAGGCCTCTATGAACAGCTGGAAGAGCCCTAGGACTAACTTCTTTCCTAATTTGAAAAGTAACCTCAGCGGGAGGTGGCGAATAATAAAATCAAGGAGAATTTTTATAAGAACGCAGCAACGCGCGTCGGGCCAGCTAGTAATCTATAAAATACATAAATTAAATCTCATCACATTTTCTAGATAAGGAAATATCGAAGTATTTCTTCCGGCTGAAATAAATTGCGTTATTTACTGCAGTTTTAGTTGAAGTTCACTGTAGTGCTATGTTGGAATTATTTGCCTCTTTGTATCTTGAGATGAATTAAGTTATGTACATCTCAAATACAAAAAAAAAATACTTCGATTGTGTGTCTTTCCAAACGTCTCTGTCGAATGATGACGAGGAAGAATGAAGTAGATGAGAAGTGTGCTAGATAGGTGAATGTAAACACTCACCTAAGCAGCTAGGTTCTGTTAGAGTAAACTTCAAGCCCGAAGGTTTAGAATTTGTTCAGTGAGCTAGATATACTGACATAGTTTTGTTAGCTCATTGACTCTGATCCCCCAGAAACAGATTCATCCTTACACTGTATCTCAATACCAGTGCCTAACAGTAACAAAAATCCAAAATTGCAGGCTCTGTATGCGATGTATCGTCTTAATAATTCAGGCTGAGATGAGGAATCTGATCACTCAGCCAGAACATTTACTGTAGTTGACTGGCATAGTTCACAGAACATGGACACAAAGGCCTCTTTCGAGTGTCCCCAAACTTCGTGAACAATAGGAAGCCAGGAACAACCCCAACCATTCATTCATTCATTGCAATGGAATGCTGTGTAATAACTTCACCATAACACCATTCCGTTTCCAGAGCTCAGAGAAGACACACTAAATTGATTAGTTTCGTGGTCGAAGACTTTGGACAACTGCTTCTGAAACGTTTGAAAATCATCAGTTGTTTGTATAGTGTGTATTTGTAAAATAGAAGCTTTTCGCAAATCAGTATCAAATAATGTAGCCTTCCATGTGAGCCTATTAATTTTTTCATTTTGTTTTCATAATAATTGATCTCAATAATTCAGTTCAATTTGAATGCTCCAATTTGTCATCAGCAATTCTTTGGTTATGCATTTGAAATTCTAATAATATGATCAATTCATTGTTAACCGAAGCATCTGTGTCTGACGTTTCAAGTGAATTTCATAAGAAATAAGATACGGTAGCCTACTCATAGGTGGAGAATTATGATTCCATAATAGTCTTCATTGAGGTTGTGATAAGATAATATTACTGTTATTATTTCAATAAGCCATTGCATCAATACTCATTGTTACTGGCATGGATACTGCTGGCATGGTTACTGCCATGGATACTCATTGTTAATGAAGTAGCGGGGCATTATGATTCTATCAGTCTCAATTAAGTTTGTGATTAGTTAATATTATTGTTATTACTGCAATAAATCATGAATGGAGGAAAAATCTATGATCATAGATTTTGCCAACGTAGCCTACTCATCATGAATCACAATTTAAATCATGAAACGATATTAAATTATATTTTGGTGTTATACCCTAGAAGCCTCACAGTTGCAAGATATCTTGACCCCCCATTCTGGTGTAAATCTCCCAAACGTGTGGCTACAGGTTTTAAGGTCGGCATCACCCATCATTTTGTCTACAACAAATGCTAGAAGTTATTAAAAAACATTTTTGAACCAGGATTTCTCACAATGAATTCATTCTAATGGGTAATAAAGGGTGACTTCCGGTTTACTTGAAAAAATACCCAATCCCACATTCTATACCTCGTGATAATTACGCTCTACAATGGGTCACAATTTCTGGAGGACCACTAAGGCCATTTATATGAATTAATTGTATTCTTAATTGCAAAAGAAGGGCTTGAAACAAATACACAACGTTATTCTGCTAGCTGGAATAAGGCTCAGAATATTGCTCGAGAACGAAAAGGAGAGATCTATCACAGGAAGGAGAGCAAGTGAAGAATGCTGGAACGGGAAATAGCCTAATTACTTCTCATCGAATATTCAACATTCGAAGAATGAGAATACTGGACAAAAATAGTTCATTCACAAGCTTTCTTCAATCTAAGGAGATAAGTTATACAAAATGGATCCAATTGAAATAGCAGCATGTAAAAGACTGAAATATATTTTTTAATGTTCAGTTTATTTAAGAGCATTTGAGAAAATCAAGGTGCATTATGGAAATTAATTTTGACTAATATTTGCTTGTTTTCTATGAAAACAACTTATCTCATTATAATTCTCAACTATGCTGACTCCGAAATAATTAATTATTTGTATCATATTGTTTTAAAGAAATGAATTCCCATTCATATTTTTTATAGATGCTCCTTGATTAGTTTCTGTTGTATGAGTTTCTCTCACTCTCACTCATTCTCACTCTCTCTCGTTTATGTATGTGTGTGTGTGTGGGGGGGGGATCAGGAGTTTTTCAAGTGACCGATTAGATCGCCAGCAAAAATGACTCTGTTCTCTGCTGTAAAATCACTTCCCGGTGGTTCGCAACCCACCTAAAACTGTAGGTCCAGCTCATCAATCAACTCATTACCCACGCACAGGTCTCATACCTATGTGGGCTTCATCCGCCAAAAAAAGTACCTTTTAGGTATTATAATGATCACTTCTCTATGTTTGGGCCCTCAAGAAAACTTTAAAAAAAATTTAGAATAGAAGATTACGGTAGTTTTTATTTAATAGTAATTAAGAATAATTAAGAAGATTATTTGAAATACGGTATATGGATGAATACCTATGATTTTGTAGTTTTGTGATGTGAACAATAAATTAAATTTTAATTTGAAGTCATATGAATAAGCTGGTAGCTTTTGAAATGTGGTCCTATCGTAGAATTCCTTGGACAGACCGAGTTACAAATTCTGAAGTATTGTTAAGAATGCAGAAGGAGATTGAAATTATTAGCACCAGAAAAGAGAGAAAATTACAGTATTTTGGGCATATCATGCGAGGTAATAAATATAGACTTCTACAGCTGACAGTGCAAGGTAAAATCAGTGAAAATCGACGTATTTCCTGGCTGAAGAATCTCAGAGATTGGTTTGGATGCAGTAGTAATGAATTGTTCCGGGCAGTAGCCAATAAGATTAGGATAGCTGTAATGATAGCAAGCCTCCGATAGGAGATGTACCCCAAGAAGAAGAATTATGGAAGAAGAAGAATTATGGAAGGGGGTGATGTTGCTTAGGAGGTCCAAGAGTATTGTAGGAGGTCCAGTAGTATTGGCGGTTTTAGGAAGAATTGATTTTTCCCCCCTTTTTGGAGCTCCGATTGAACTTTGCACCTAAGACAATTATAATATAATTATACATTATAATCATTATATAATATAATATTATTACATTATAATTGTCTTTGTTGGTACCTAACCTAACCCAACCTGACAAACTCTCATTTCATATTTCCCTTCAGAAACGCTAGTCATTCTGTAGAATCATTCCTCGCGCACAAGCAGCAATGCAGGAATCATCATACCATGAAAGAAATTTTGAAATTTTCTGAAATAAATTTATTTCAAATGAATTTCTTTGATTTCTAAGAATGCGTCATTAAAGATTGAGCCAACTTATTGCTGAATCAATCGGAAGTAGAATCATTCATTCATTCCCCACAGAAAAGGCTGGTTTTTTAATCAGAGATCAATTATTCTACTCTCCAGCCATTCATACGTAACGGCAACCCGAAGGCACAATACTCACCAATGCAGGAATCATTATTCAATGAAAGAAATTTTGAAATTTTCTGAAAGAAATTTATTTGAACTGAATTTCTTTGATTTCTAAGAATGCGTCATTAAAGATTGGGCCAACTATTGCTGAAGCAATCGGAAGTAGAATTATTCATTCATTCATTCCCCACAGAAAAGGCTGGTTTTTCAATCAGAGATCAATTCTACTGCCCACCCATTCATACGTAACGGCAAACCGAAGGTGCACAATACTCACCAATAAGCAAGCTATTACTATTTGCGGGACAATGATCTAATATTAACAATATCACTGATTACTCTGCTCGGCTCTACTCATAACTGCATTAACAATGTCTATTGGGGCTTATAACAACAGATACTGTATTAGGCAAGATATTAATAGTCCATACAAGCGATTATTGGATTGCTGCATGTCAATTACTATTCAAAGGTTAATCATGTACTTTCGTACCATGAGTAGCAATTTTCCTTAATTGCTGGATACAGTTCAAGTTGATTCTGGATATATTCAATGGAAAATTTTCCCATCCAATAATCTTCCAATCACATCACTTGTCATACTGATTTTATACTAATGAAACAGGCGATAATGTAATGACTAGCATGGACAATTGTGTACAGTCATTAACAACACTTATCGAAGACTTAATTAAATATCTCTGTCGATCTACCTTCTTACTAGCGAGTTTCTGATCTTTCAGAGTATAAAATACAAAATTGATTTGAATCATGAGAGAATTCATGGATTGCCAGACTTTCACACTACAAACAATATTGAATCTACAAACATATGCAAACATACGAAGCAAATACATAGAACATTCTATGGTACATTCTACTACCTACACTCTCAAATATGTATAAGAGGATGTTCTGAGTAGTACCTGAGTATCTGATGATCTTGAACGAGAATTGATGTAGAAAATATGATAGAAATGAGGAATATAATATGATGAAGACGACTGATAAAATATAAAAAGAGATGTGAAAAAGATAACAGTCAGATATAAAAATGTATTTGTGGCTGATAAACTAGTTGGTTATTTATCAATTAAGTTACTAAAGACTAACTCTTATTAGTTCTTCTCCCCCAATACGATTAATAATAACATTATATTTCTTGTATTTGCAGTCCCTCAACAGTGGTTCAATTTTGAGAAAAACGCTCACATGTATTAAAAAAGGATTCCAGATTCTTCATATTATTGTTTCACCTGAACAGTCTTCGCAAATGTTTCTCCTTGGATCAAAATTAGTTATTGAAGAATGGCAATTTCAATGTCCAACCTACAGAGGTCTCTCATACATTCTGATTAAAGTTAAACTGTATTTCAATTTCGATCCATGTGTACGTCGAAATATCTTATAATTGCAAAAAAGACACTACCGTCATGCTCTTTCCAAAAATCGAATATTTCAACAGTATTTCAGCATTGAAAAATAGCATTCGAATATAAATGAATTTAGAACCTACATCGAAATTCAACGCTGCTGAAACAATCATTTTGTATTTTTTTGGAAATTGCTAGCCCTTAGGCTAGATACTCTTTTTCTTATTATTATTGTTTTTGTTGTTAGTTAGCCCTGAGGTGTTATCAAAGTAATGCAATTTTTCTATTGACAAGACCACGATCCAATTTCAAATTTGCTTCGCCCTCGTCTTCAAAAAAAGAGGAATGAATACTGAACGTAGAATAGAGTGGTCTTCACAATTAAAATAACGATACTCCTTTCAAACTTCGCTCATACAACAACTGTGATAAAATATGAAACATTCTTCGCGTTTACACAAGCATATGCAAGACTTATTCCAAATTGACTTTCCGAAAATGTGAAAGTTTACACTGTAATAAATTTGCCAAAGAGGTGACCAAGTTGAACGTTTTAAAATGAGGAAATCGATACTTTTCTTTGCCCATGAAGAATCATAGAAAGATACATGGAAGGCAGGGAAGAAAAGAGGTGAATGCTGCAGCTATTGAATATATTAGAAGCTATACTGAAATACAAGAAATATTTATGTAAGAAATAATTACTCCAATAGATAGACAAACGCACCTGTTAATTATAAATATGAATTAATCGTGATGTGATACAACTGCCAAAATTTTTCTGTATCTTCACGCTGTCAAACCATGATATTGATGTCGGTTCATTGATTTGAGGCACAGGTACAATTATTTATGATCGTATCAATAACAATAATCCTACGTATTTTTTGTTATGTTGATGAAACTCGCATGGATCTGAGAGATGTGCGAGGGTAATGAGGAGAATGATGACTAGGTTGAATACCTTCAAACCCGAACGATATTGGAATTCGAGACCTCAGGAGATTCCTATCTGATAAGAGACAAGTGCTTTAATTCGCAACTGACTGAGCCACCGAGGCCGATAATAAATCTGATAACCACGTCATCGCAGCCAGTCACCTCTCCGAAGACCCGAGAACCCGTGACTATACATCACGATCACACTAACACCGCGCTCATAAAGTGGCCAATCACTCGGTGACAGTGAATTCTCAACAATTTCCAAATGAGGCTCATTATGGAAAGTTGATCTCATTTCTGAATTTCTTCCTCAGATCTGTGGAGTACTGTACTACAAACTTAATTAATTGGAATAACATTATGTGAATGTTGTTGAGTCATATCCTCATATTTTAATGTTCTTAATGCAATAGTCTAGTGGGCAATAAACCTCTCCACTTGTTTCTGCTCAATGTTTACATGGAGTCAGTCCACTGTGAAATCTGAAGATGGCCTCAGAGAACAGTGTTTCATGTGATGGTATTATGTGCTGGCTGTTGAGGATTGATGGAGATTAAACAGTCAGAGGTCGCCAGGGACATAATGATAAATTGAAAATGAATTTTGCGTCCAACGTTTCGGTAATATTAATGGTGATTCAGCTAGCAAAATCAAATTGCATAATGTTTATTCTGTTTAAGAGCTTTGCTTTTAAAGCAATATAATTTTCATTCGCCTGTTGAGTATGAAGGGGGCTTGGCCCCGGTAATTGCCGGTTGGTTGCTTCACCTGCGCCACTGCAGCTTCGCTTCTTCTCTGCTGTTTGCTGTTTTCGTGGCCTTAAACGCTTCCATTCCCCCCTTCACCCGCTTCTTCATCCCTTTGCCCCTTAATCCCCCCCTTCCACCCCCTGCACCAACTCACCTCACTCCCCCACAATTTAGCAAAACTTCACTCTTCGCCAACACCAATATATATACCAGCTAATCTGATTACCATTTTTCGCCCACCTCATGTACATGAAGTAGACTGCTACATTGTTTTGTACAGGATTCTCCTTTGGAAAGCTGTTTCACAGAGATCTAACCTCTCAGAGAAATTAAACTTGCCCTAAATGCAAATATCTGCTTTCGAAAATTGACTAGCACATTACGCAGACAAGTGCTGTGCGTTGTGATCTCACATTAAATATACCAGGAAAACCCAAAATAGGCCTTTGATTGAGTCCGATTTAGGTAAAATGAGAATGAGTTTCAGAAGAGCGGTAATGTGATTCATGGTATTTCAGCTTAATTATATGGAGTAAATTAGTTCTAAAATTTAGTACGCGAAAGCTTATATTAACTCATTCAAAGAGGAGAAAGGTTATCAATCAATCAAATCAATACAAAATGATGAAAACGTTGAACTTTGATATTGAAAAATTCAAAATTTTCTATCTCACCTTGGCTCTAAATGAGCTCCAAAAGGTGGGTTGCAGCAATTTTCAATTAATTTACGTAAATCAATTTTGCAGTAAACGTATTCTAGAATTCTAGACATGGAACAGGCAAACTATGCTTTGTATTGCACTAGCTGGCACGGTCACTTCGCTCACTTTAATTAACTAGCCGTTTGGTTTCCCGGGGGGACAGAATTATACAAAAAAGCATGGGGAAATATGCACTAAAATTTAAATTTTCTCGGTACATACATGAGAACGCTGAAAAGATGATTTGCATTTTACATAGATACTAACCAAGTTACAAGTGAAATTGAGGCACTACAAATTTCTGAATGAGTAAATTTATTTATAGGACTGGCTAACTTCCGTCATCTTCAACTCTTTAAAGAAGCCTATGTTCTGGTCCTATGTTTATATCAACTTTTTTATTATTTTAGTAAGTATATGCCCACAAAGTATTGATAGGTCTATGCGAAATAACCAGTATACGTAATTTCAACTTTTTTGGTCAGAACTTTTTAAAAACGCCAATTTTGTGCGTATTATTGGGAAGTTTTGAAAACCCGTTCTTAGCACGCGTCTATAGGGTCTCGACTGAACAGGAGCACCAAATTTCAACTTTTATGGCCGAGTTTTTTTGAGAAACGGTGAGTCAGTGGTAATTGGCTCATATTCATATAGATTAGAATTATTAATTTTTATGCTTAGCATATATATTCAATTCACTATGCATTTTCATAAGTTATTTTCTGCTCTTCATTGTGATTAGATATTTTTTGGCAATACTAAGCAATATGAGGTTTATATCTCACAGGACACATACTTTTTCAAGTTCAAGTTGAATAATTATCATTTGATTCATTTTCAATCACAATTATCAGAATATTCAGGTTATAAGTAAATTTATATCAACAGCGTTCTGTT